>JAGWCC010000049.1:1200000-1800000 GCA_022651775.1 Drusus annulatus | reverse complement strand
TCGTGACATTTCGCCGGGTTATTTTTCAATTATAATAGTACCTACCTAAAGCACTGTATATAAACCACTTACGTTTTTATAGCAGCTTCGGTTGCACACCATCCATTGTCATTTACGGTGAGTTTTTATTCATCTTTTGAAAACAAAAAAAACTTAAAAAGTAGTATTTTACAATTTGTCGAAATGGTAAGATATTTTATAAATTCCTTCCTTTAAAAAGATTTCTCTTTCTATTGTTATGTTCATATCATGAGTTTTGAAATATTATAAAAGGTACCCAACTAGTTACTAAGAAATGATTGATGGAAGACGTGCTAGAGGAAGACGCACCTCTAAAAAAATTGATAATTAGATTATTAACCGTGAAAATTAATTATAGTGGTTGATTTTTCTTAAACTTTTCTCGAATATTTGATTTAGGTTTGCTTCTTGTAGAGTTGAGTGAAATTTGAAAATTTGGAAATTATATGACCGGTTAGTAATTGAGTGGACAAACGCGTCGGATTCCCACCCGGTTGTCGTGGGTTCAATTCCTCTGCCACATATGTCCTCCATCATTGCACAAGCAACATTTTCCACTTATTATGATGGCAGTCGGAGTTTTCCAAATATTGTCAGGTTATTCGTAACGAAAAAAAAAAACAAAATGTCTTATGATTCAATCTATTACAGATGGACATACTAATTTATGCATATACGTACTTGAAGTAAACTGCGCTATATAAATTCGCTCTTGTTATTATTATGCATTTGTAGACATCGCCAATGTAGTTATTTTGTATAATATATTAATAACTTTATTCTAATATTTTTTTAACCCATTCAACGCGGACGCCTCAGCATATGAGGCGCGACCGCCCATGCCTTCTCTGCGGATGCCTCAACAGTTGGGACCTGAAGTTTTGGCGTCGATAAAGTCGGAATCCTGTGCTCTATATTTGTAAAATCTTCACAAATATCTTCATACATTCGTCATGCTAGCGACACCTATAATATTTTAACTTTAACATTCTGTATTCGTTCTCAAATCGTAAATATTCGTGATCGGTGGTCGGGATCCCCTTTGCGTAAACATTCAAATCTCCCGCCGCTCGCCCTACCGACTCGCGCGCCTGCGCACCAGATTCACCAAGTTTGTGGTAAGTGGTCCGTGCGTTGATTCCGTGAAAGCGCATTACTTTTGTTTATTTACATTTAAGAAAATGTTTATTTTTATGAAATAACTTTTCATTGTTCTACATTTTGTTTAAAATAGTACAGTATAGTGTTCTTATTAATAATATGTCGGTTACGTTTTATATATTGTGATCTGTGAAAATTTACGTGAAGAAATAGTGAAGTTTGTTATTATTAAAGCAAGAGTTACAAAAACATTTAAAGGAAATGAGCAGGATTGTGTATGTATACAAATTGTGTGAGTACAAATACGATTCAATTAGTCACATTAATTCAGCATTATAAGTTCTTGTAATATTAGATAACTAACCCAAAATGGAGCACCAAAACCTATCCGAAGAACAAATCATCGAATTTGTCGGCGCGCTAGATTCGGATTATGAAATGTCCGAAGAAGAATATGAGCCATCTGATGTATCGAATGAAAATATGGATATAGAAATGCAACCCATTGAGGTCGTCGAGGAACAAAATGATGATAATTTTTGGGTCTTGGACATCTGGTCCCCATATCCCAATAATTCATTAATTCGATGATTTTCAGTCAGGTATAACAAACAACAGCCTAACAGAAAATTCTCCGGAATTACATTTTTTTGAACATTTTCTGAATAAGGATATAATGGAGAAAAATTGTTGCAGAAACAAACAAATTTTACTTTTTTAAGCTTAGCGAGATGGAACCGACTCCAAAATCCCGTACACATAATTGGATAGATACTGATATACCAGAAATGTACACTTTGTTTGCTTTGTCCATGTTGATGACACGGAATAAGCATTTGACTGTAGAAGAACATTGGAGTAGTGATATTTTCTCAGAGCTCCTATCTTTAGTAAAACAATTTGATCTTTTAATTATCACAAATGTTACATTTTTTCGGACTCAAATTTCCCAGTTCCTCATGACAGACTTATTAAAATTAGATTACTTTTAGAACATACTAGAAAATATTTAAGGAATCAATGGTGCCACAGAAAAACTTTATTGAGTATTGTAGTGTTTAAGGGACGACTTATGTTTAAAACAATATATTCCATCTTAAAAATGTTTTTGTTATGCGATGTGACATCTGGCTATATTATTGATTTTATTATTTACTGGAGATGGAAGTGATATTATAGACGAACAGGAATTTTTGGAATGACTGGGGCCGTTGTTACTACGCTATTAAAAAGATTATGTTGGGAAAGGACACAATTTGTGGGTTGATGGTGGTATACGAGTCCGAAGTTATTCGAATATCATATAACTTCCAATAAATAAATGCTTGTGGGACTGTTAAAAAAACCGGAAAATGATGCCTGATTTTCGAAAGTTAAAAAAAGGGCGAAATTAGGCAAAATGGATACTACTTGCCCTCAAATGGTGCGACAAAGGGACGTGCATATGCTGACCACCTTGCATGACGATTCCCATGGAAGCTTCCGGTAAAACAAACCATCAAACCAATGAGCCCAAACCATCGAAATAAAGCCAAAATGAGTCCACAATAAGTCAATGGGTGCAGTTGACAAGACTGACATGATTTTAAGTAATTTGTCTTGTATGAAATCCACCAAGTGGTAAAATGACCTTTCATATAATAGATTTATATTTTGTTAAATGCTTTCGCCATTTATAAATCGGTTACTGGAATAAAAAGCCGTTAGCTGATTTCCAGCTAAATGTAATAAAAGCAGAAAATATGGCAAAAATGTAAAACATTTGAATTAGCGTCCCACAACTCCACGAGCTCCCAAATCCACTTTTTAGAATCTTCCTAAAAACTTTACCGACCATGCCTGAACTAATTCCGCCGACAGAAAAAACCAAAAAGCCGCTGCTACGTATGCGCTAATAGTGGTAGGCGGAGAAAAAACAAAAATACAAGATTCATGTCAAGTGTGAAATCTCTTTTGTGCTTATCTCCTTGTTATAAAATATACCACACCTCAAAACAATTTTAACGGTTATAAATATTTAAGTCAAAATTCCCTATCTAAACACATATTTCTCAAGCCTTAATTATAATAATAGAATCATATGAGAACAATAATACATAACAGAATAGGATCGAAAATAAAATGTTTATAAAAAATATTTTGTTTTTGTATTAGTGACAAATACGTCAAGTGCTGGTGGCTTAGATAGTAGTTCTCAGTCAAAGCGTAACGAACCGTCTCCGAAAATGGTCTCAAATGGTGAGTTTGTTTATACTGGGGATACTTTTGTTCGTCGTTTATCATCATAAATACACACGTTTGAAAGTCAGTTGGTGATAAATAATAATCTTTATGTATAAAATTATCAGATCCAAGTAGAAAGATTATTTTTAACACTGGTAATTATACTGCTATAATGTGAAACATTATCAACAAAAAAGTGCCGCGTACAGGGGTACCTAGCATAGAAACGTCACGCGTTCAAAGGTTAATTTCATCTTTCTTTTCTTTTCTTTTCTCTTTTTTATTTATTTTTTCTTTTTTTGTTATTGCACAACCGTATAAATATTTAAAATGCAATCTCCATGTAGTAATTTTGTTCTAATTTTCATTTAATTTCATCTCTCACTTCCTTTTTCTTCTTTCTCCTTTTTTATTTATTTTTATTTTATCTTTATTAATATTTACATTTGATATTATATAATTTATGTACACTACGTCTGTCTCGACAGACATGGACCAAACCCATGTATTTTTTTTTATATATTCATAAACATAATACAAGGACACTACACCACAAAATAATAAAAATACACAAAATAGCTTACTTTATAAAGAAATGAAATGTTATAATGCGCTGCCGGAAACCATCGAAATTATGTCAATTAATCAATTTAAATAGCCTGTAAGAACTATTTAAAATACATTAGTTATAACAAGTAGTATATAAGTTATAATCATAATATAAGTAAAAAAAAAAATAGGAATTATAATTAGATACTTTGTAAACTTTAATATACAAGTAACAATATATATATTAAAAAAAACTCTTTATTAAAAAAATAATGTTTATCTGTCGGTCCTCGATTTTCTAGAAAATTACTCGACCGATTTCGCTGAAAATAGCACAGTTTGTTTGTATTAGTGACAGAAAGGTTTAGATAGTAGTTAGAATGAAATTCAATATATAAAACTGTTGCTATAACGTTTTAAAATTAGTGTGAAAAACATTGAACCCGCCATATTGTATTGAGGTTAGTCCATAGATATACCACTCTGGTTAGCCACAGATTACATATTTCACAGACGTAGGTTTGTTTGGGTAGAATATTTAAAAAATGGAAAACACAAGTAGGTACCTAATTAATTAAAACACAAAAACTTTCATTCTTTGAGTAGCATTGCAAAGCATGCTGGGTACCTACTAGTATAAAAATAAATAAATCAAACAAAAAAACAAGTTGACTTAATATAAGAACCCATAAAAAAATCAAAAAACATAAAAATTGTCTAATTATTATAAAAAAAATTAAAAAACATACTTTATAGGCATCCAATGAAAGTCAACATCTTAAAATAACTCGTCATTATATCAGAATTGATTTAAAATCATTGTATTCCTGCACCAGCATCCAAGAGCAAATTATATTCACCGCTTGCCGAATTCAAATCCCTCCAAACCTGACCTATGAAGCGAAGCCTCTTTTTCAGTATGCAGCCTTCTTCGATCTGCCCCAAGTTGTCCCACATAAGCTGCCTACTTATCTGTATCCGAGACGCACGCACACACGTATGGCGGGTGAGGGAGAAAAAGGGGCGGTTGGCTGTGAGCGTGGCAGGGGGCGGCGGTGAAAAAACCCGCAGCAAGGAGAGCGGGAGCGTGCGCAGAATGAGGAATTTGGCAGTGAATGTTAAATGTTGCCAATATATTTTTTGTTAACTAACTAACTAACTAACCATCACGCCGTTTCCCCGCAGGGGTAGGCAGAGAGGACGGACTGCCATACAACTCTGTCTTAGCACACACTTCTTGCTTCATTTACATTCATACATCGTCTCATACATACTCTTCTGTTATTCTGACTCTTCACATGACCCGATTCAAGTATTTGATTTACTTGATCGTACCATGTCTTTCTCGGGCGTCCTCGACTTCTTCTTTCATTCACTTTCGAATCATATATTATTTTCTCACTCTTTTCTTCGTTCATTCGCTCTACATGCCCAAACCATCTAAGCGTCCCTTTCTTGATCCTATCCATTACGCTCATATCAGCCTTGCATTCTTTCCGGATATCCACATTTGTAATACGGTCATACAAGGTTTTACCGCACATCCGTCTCAAAGATCTCATTTCCACAGCATTCAGTCTACTTTCATCCTTCCTCTTCCAGTTCCATGCCTCACTGCCATACATCAGGGTTGGTATAAGTACTCCATTGTGGACTGCTAGCTTCGCTTCTTTGGACAATTTCTTATTTGCCCCAACAGCGTTCAGTCCTGCATTCATCTTTCTTTCAATATCCTTGTCAGCCTTTCCGTCTCTTGTAAACATACTTCCAAAAATACACAAACTCTTCCACTTGCTCCAAGTATTTTTTGTTAATTATTTTAAAACTGACTGACTATTTAAAATATTAGATTTTTTTTGGAAAAAAACAAGTTTTTTTTCTCCACATCAATTGTCAACGGTGGATAGGTCGCAAAGTTAAAGTAGACCCAAACAACGCAGGCTTTGGATTGTGTGTATTGGTGCATATGTATAAACTTCTGACAGTGATGTCCTTGTGAAACGTCACTGAGAAACAGCGTATAACTTTGATTACGGCTACTTTTGTTTTCTAGCAGAAGATTGAGAAACGTCACTGAGAAAAGGCGTTTTTATTTTCCTTACGCCTACTTAGTGTTTTTGGCGAAAAATCGAGAAACGTCACTGAGAAACAGTGTTTTTATTTTGATTACGCCTAATTATTGTTTTTACCAAAAAATCGAGAAACATCACTGAGAAACAGCGTTTTATTTTGATCACGCCTACTTATTGTTTTTGGCGAAAATCGAGAAACGTCACTGAGAAACAGCGTTTTATTTTTACTGCGCCTACTATTGATATGATTATTTGAAAAAAAAATGAACACACTTCTCCTTTTTATGATATTCAAACGATCTGCAACAAGATATATAACAAATTTATTTAAAAAATAACATTTTCAAAATCCGTAGAATAACAAGTTTGACACATGCTGTATGTGAGCAATGCATCTGTGCAAGTACTAAGTTTTTGTCTACTCTGGCTGCGATACCTAAAAGACTAATTTCGTCGATTAAAAAGTTTTTTTGTATTCTTAGTGTCGATTCACACCAACGTCCGGATCCGCTCAGTGACGATATTGTTCCGCAAGAGAGCTTATTGATATGGTATGAATATCAATCAAGGGGTATGTACCAAGACAAATTTGTGTGGCAGTATATCCTTTTGCCCACCCTTGTGATATTTAACTACTTAGTTAGTTAAATAATTATTTTGAAGTGTAAAAATACTTACATCACAAATTTTTTTTTTAAACCATTTTTTTTATCACTTAATAATATTTTTAATAATTAATAATTAATAAAAATATTATTTAATGATAAAAAAATGATTATTTAGCGCAGTTGTGTGATATTTCACCTCAAGTGCGCTTCATACTAAATTAATTATGCTAATAAGACTAACTAACAAGGACAAAATAATACATTTTATGTATACAAATTAAAACTATCTAAAATCATGATCGTTTTCATAAATCATGGTCAAAATTAGCGTTGTGACAGTTTTGAAAGAACTGTTTCAAAGAAGTACTTCTTTTGACAGCAGTCCCAACTTCATTCATTTTTCATTGAACAAATACTTCAATTGAAGTTGGTTAAGTTGGTACTTCCGATTGAACAATCTATGGCATCTACTTCGAACTTCAATTTTTCATTCGTTCGAAAGACTGAAATATTGCATCATCCACAGTTCAATTGTTCATTCCCTTCTTCCTTCGATTTTAGTTCGAAGAATGAATGAAGCAATGAAGTATCTTTTTAGTTATCCGTTCCCTCGCACGTACTCGTGACATTTGCTTATGATTTCTTTGCTTGTTTTGTCTATACGACACTAGTTTTTCCGAGTGTTTTTGGTGATTTTGAATTGTGAACGAATTATTTTGTTGAACTTTTAAAATATCTCAGCTTACAAACATACCTTTCAATCTCTACCTAAAATTATGACTGGCCGTTCAACGAGAAAGAAAAAAGTGAAATATGGGTTTATTTTAAGGAAGATGAGGTTTACCAGGCCAAATGCAACTTTTGTTCTGAAGTTATATCCATAAAGGGGGGAAATGCCTTTAAAATGAATCGTCATTTGCGCAATATTCAGCCTATTGCTAACCAAACTGTCAAACTGAGTACTGTACAGTAAGAATATTCAAATCGTATCTCAAGCCCTGAAAGAAGTTTATATCGCTCTTACAGAAACTGGAAATTTTGCTAGTACTTCATTTGCTTTTTGCAAGTTCCTTGTGCATACTCATTGTACATCATCCCTTTTAAGTCATGAAACAATTTCAATTCAAACCTTGAACACTCTTAAGATTCAAACAATTTTGACAGCTGTCATCCCGTAAACCATAGAAGAGAAACCAGTAAAAGACAATTCATCATCGTTTTTCTACAAGCTATAATTTTTGCCATAAAATAATGCACATACATACAT
Source organism: Drusus annulatus (assembly GCA_022651775.1). Taxonomy (NCBI): domain Eukaryota; kingdom Metazoa; phylum Arthropoda; class Insecta; order Trichoptera; family Limnephilidae; genus Drusus; species Drusus annulatus. The sequence continues at coordinate 1,792,159 of JAGWCC010000049.1, read as the reverse complement.
CAATTATTTATGTGGTTGGGAGAGCTGCCCCGAAAATATTATTATTTAACCCCCCCCACCCCTCCCCCCGACGAGGAATGCTGTGATTAATATGTTACTTCAATTGAAGGGTTCATCGTGAAGGGTTCATTTTGAAGAAGCATCAATTCGTGAAGCATTCACAAATCTGTGAAGCTTTTCCCATCGCTAGTCAAAATGGTTCAGATATGGGTTTAACCTTGAAGTAAGAATATATGGAGAGAGAGTTAATTATTTTTACCCAACCTATACAGATTTAGGATAAATCACTTTCTCCGGGTTTTTACGTCGTACACAATGAGAAAGAAAGAGACAACAAATTTTCCCGAATTGTCACACCGCTTTAAAGTATTGTTAGAATGTTCTTCGTGTCCCGCGTCTCCGTTGACTCCGGTCACACGTTATGATACGCGAAATAAATTGAGATAACTCAACGGTTTATAAGGTTAAATTTTGTATTTTTTTCAAGCACTACTATGAATGGATGTATAAATATCCTACCCCTAGTCCTAGCCACGCCCAGGTCTAGCCGAGTCCGGAAAACCTCGTATAAACTGACTACAGCTGTCTCTACAGCGCTACATCTTGTATATTATTGCTCTAAGGGTTTAACAGTGCATGTGCACATCAAGAGATTAAAAAAAAAATTTACCAGAAGCTAAGGGTATAAAAATTCATATGAAACGTATGAATTCATATTAACATATTTGTCGAATCAAAGAAAAGGAAATATGATTAAGGACAGTTAATATGTTAGCACTTAAAACATTAATATTCAAGTATTATTAGTAAACGATTCTAAAAATATAAATATATATAAATCCTAACCTAACCTATTCTATCCTAACAAACCCGAATATAATGCATTAACACCAGAAAACATAAAAACAAAATGATTCAAATAGTCCTTTCGCCTCCCAGTTTGATATTCACTCCTTATCCTTGTATCGCATCCTTGGCTCCGCCCACCCCCACCCCAACCGTGACCACGCCCTACCCCCTGCCCCATCCCCACCCCTTTCCCGACTCCCTCCCCCAACATCCTCCTTCACGCATTTTAATCAGGAGCAAAGTAATCTCCCGCCACGGAGACGATATATTATTATTTGTATTGTTCAAGTGTTCGGAAATATATTAACTCGGTAGCTTCGAACGGTCGGACGATAAATTACTCTATGCCGGGGATCGTGGGCTGAGTTGCGGCTAGCAAGTTAACATATATTATTTGCTTCTGTAAATAATTTTATGGCTGGAAGGAAATTTTAGCAATTCGTTCATTATAATACGGCGGCTTGGGTAGAATATGCTTTAACCGACGTTTTAGTATTCGGTCCATCATTTTTTTTATGACTTATGCAGGAATGCATCCGCAGAATAATAATCACAAAATGAATCCGATTTCAAAAAGGAGTAGGTTTTTATATTTCTTCTATTGGATGGTGGATGTGGATCCACATAACCCTCGATAATATACAAGAGAGAGCGCTGCTGTAGTCAGTTTTTATGAGGTTTGCCGGACTCGGATAGACCTGGGCGTGGCTAAGACCAAAATTATACATCCATTCATAGCACATGACGACATAATGTTTTTGTTTATTCGTATAATCACTTTTCACAGTATTGTCATAAATAAAAATATAGCATATAACCCAATAAACCGTTGAGTTGTGTTAATTTATTTCGCGTATTAAAACGTGTGGGCGGAGCAACGGAGACGCGGGACACGAAGAAAATTCTAGCAATACTTTAAAGCGGCGTGATAATTTGGGAGATTTTGTTGTCTCTTTCTTTCTCATGGTACACGAAGTAAAAACCGGGAGAAAGTGATTTATCCCAAATTTGTATAGGTTGAGTAAAAAAAATAGCTCTCTCCCTCCATACATTGGTACTTCAAGCCTACGACTCACCTATGGTGAAGTAAATAAATGTCAGAATGTTTTTCATTTACATCAACTCCACACAGGTAAACCTCAAAGCTACTGTCATATTTGCGGGTGGTGTATGGAAACCTTAGAGTAACAATATCTAGAGACCTAACTTTGCGAAATATTGTAAGGAGTTTATGACCAAGCTTGACCACAGGAGGTATGACGTATATGCTTCCAGCCAATCGAATGCGAAGAAAACCGTAAAGATAAACATTATTCCGTCTTTATCTGTTCGCGAACAATTTTGAGTTGCAACATGAGAAAGAAAGAGACATGGATACGTTCAGATGTTGGACTAATCAGGGAATCCCCATTCTTACAAATTTACGTCAGAATCCCGTATATCTCTCTAAGTAAAACATATTAAGAATGCATTCAAACTCATTTTAAATGGGAGTTTATTATATCGAAACAAATAATGCAAAGATTGACTAAATATTGGTGTAGGTAACAAGTTGTTTTGTAGGTTAGCATGTAAAATATTTGAGGTCAAACTAAAAAATACGAATTCTTGGATAAATACCTGTGGAAACTGATATGTTTGGTCCTTTGTTACTTCAGTTGAAACAACCAACAACTGCACATATAGCCATATCGTTTTTTTTTGTATTGCACTAAATTCACTTAAGTAATTATATATTTTAAGCTTTTTGTCTGTCAATTCGACTGACAAGTAAACTATTTTGAAGTTAGTAATAAATTGAAAAATGGCTACACGGCTTTTAGCACGCCCCAAATCATATGTTCTTAATAACAATTGTTTATCTCTTTTTCTCATATGTCTATAGAAACGAGCATAAAAAGAGAGCTATATTTTGCGAGTATGGACGATTTGACTCATAATTAGGACGGTCTCTCTATATTGTTACTCTAAGATGGAAACTATAGTCACCTCAAAAGTCGTATTAGACTTCTCAGCCTTCCTCTTTCCGATCGTTTTCCCTTCCCCACTCCTTTCACTATCAAAACACACTCCAGTTGGGGATGCCATAGTCCCACTGGCTCTTGACAGTCGGGACTCTTGTGTAGTTTTCACATTTAAAATAAATATGACTTTAACTGTTACACAATCACCCCTAACAGTAATGTAAATCGTTGCAGTTTATAATAATCCCTTTCATTGATTGCATCACATTTTTTTATACCGAAAATAAAACACCATGTATGCGAATGTTTTTGCAGCGTTATCGTTATTTTCAAGACGCTGACGTCTTCTATTCGGCAGTATATTATATTTCATTTTATGTGAAAAATCACATAAACAGTTTTCTCTCTGGGAAAATGAACATCACAGGGTGTTCCGACATTAGCTTGAAAACGTATGTTTCGGGTGTAGGTGCTCGAATATACTGCAAAGTGTGACGTCCGAATACCACATATTAATTGAATTAACAATATCATTGCTGGAAAGGCAAAAGGGCTTAAGCGACACTTGGTTAAAGATGAGTCAAATATGCAGTTTTGATCAATTATTTTTTCTGCATTTAATACCTTGACTCTCGTTTGATTCTGAAGACATTTGTGGCCCTTCAGCCATGTAAAATATATTTTCTATTTGGGAGAAGGCTTAACTCAAGCGACACAAGTTTGAGACTTTTAAAAATATTTTTGTCACTGTTTTTGTGTGTTCTTAGATTTTTTACTTTTGAAAAAAATGGATCAAAGAATAAAATCCATGATTTGTTTTTCCACAACTCCAGGACGCTCATCGTCATTAACATCTTCTCAGCCTTCCGTAAAGCGCTTGTACCACTTATAAACACTTTTTTGAGACAAAGTAGACTCGCCGAATGCCACAGTCAACATTTTAAGTGCGTTGGAGAGCTTTATTCCATTTTTAACGCAAAATTTAATACATATTCTTTGATCCATTTTTTTTTAAAGTAAAAACGAGACTAACCTTTCCAGTTGTCAAAAACAAACCACTAATCCAAAATGGCTGAAAATGCTAACATATTAATTATGACGTATGTGTGCCAACATATCAAAATAAAAATAAAATCGATAATCGAATGCACACAGCCCGTTAAAATTCAAAATTCACCTTTTCTTTTGAACAGGCCTCGTATGTTCTCACTTCAAGCGTCTAACAATAGATGTCGTATACGTAGAGGGTAGTTGGCTTGGTTAGAAATTTGAATTTGATTGCTTTCTTGTTAGAAGCTGGATTTGCTCTGAGGTGTCCAAAGTATTTTGAAAAGACAGCGATAGATCAATTTTTAAATCCAATAACCGTTCAATCGCGGGTTTGTTTTGCAATTCTTTTGCAATTATACAGACTAAGTGAAAGGTGTTTTCAAACCACCTAGTAGTAATATTAAAAAAGTGAGAAATACCAGTGTTTCGGCACGCACGCCGTGTATCAAGCTTTTCCCCAGGATTTAATATGATATATAATATATTCCGCGAGCTTTTTTATAATTTGGGATTCTCCCAGGCTTTTTTCTCCGCCGTACGAACTCAATGAACAATTCAGATTGCCGGCAACAATAGGGTATTTTTAACTTTTTTATAAACGAGACTAGAGATTATTATTTGAATGAAATTCATATTATAATAGACGCTACACAGGACGGATGGAAGGTGAGGTTTGTTATTTAAAAAGAAAAAGAAAAATAATGTGGCTAAACACTTATTTATACTAATGAACTGTTGTCTAATTACAAAAAAATACACACGAAATGGGAAAAAGAACAACAGAGAAAAAAAAGCACCTACATAATATTTTGATGAAGCAATGACAAAAACATACATGAGAAAAACATTCAAGTCAAAGCCTGAACAAGGATTTGATAAAGTCGTAAAGAATGAGAAAAATCATTTAGACTAGTACCAAAAATGTCAAGACCGTGGCTTGAGTTAATAAGTCTCGACATTCTACAGGTATTTCAATGGAAGATGCTCTGAGGAACTTGCGTCATTGATCCCTTCGGCACCGGTGCATAGTCGGGAAACTCGCCAAACGCGCACCCAACATTTGTACACGGTTGACATTCAATACATGAGTACAGGTCGCTTTTGCGACTCGTTCTTATGTTCAACAGCTCGGCTGTTGAACGATTTGCCGGCCTCTGTGTTTCCTCCCTCCTTCAATATGGGTCTCTTCAAGGCCCAAGTTCACTCCTTCCTTTCCTCCAAAAGGACCCTCCACACAGCATCCCCAAAGATGACATAGGCCCTAAGGGAAATTATTTCCCTCAAGGCCTCCTGTGCGGAGTTATTGTAAAAAAAAATAATCTGGACTTTGGAGAATAATACCCATAATTAGTAGGGTGATGATTGAGGAACAGCAATGAATTGTTTCTACGGCAAGGAATATTGAACTGGATGAATTGCAACATAGAAGAAGTAGGTACTTGGGATTACCATTCATTCGGCTTCACTTGAAAGTTTAAATTTCGAAGCTCTATTGCTCTTAATGGAAATGAAAATGCGCGTTGCCAGTTCACCGTTGGAGAGTTTTTGCTACTGCATTACGCAAATTTTCTGTTATTTAACAGTTAAGAAAATGTTAAAAAGAGTATTGGCATTAAATCGGGCTACAAGCGTACACAAGGTGTTTGAAAGAGAGAGTACGAGAACAGCGTGCAATATGGTGGTGAATTATGAATACTTGAAGCAGGTGAATGACTTTGTGACGAGAGATGAAAAGCTGATAAGAATATTGAAAGAAGGGTAAATGCAGGAAACTCCATTAATAGAGGACTGAATACTGTTGGCACAAATTAAAAATTGACTAAAGAAGCGAAGCTAGCAGTCCATAATGGAATGCTTATACCAACCATGATGTATGGCAGTGAAGCGTGGAACTGGCAGAGAAAGGATGAAAATAGATTTAACAAAATACAAATTGTGCGGTTATATATTATGCATACAGAGAGAGAACAAAATATAAAAATATAAAAAGATAAACATTTAAATTATAACAAAGGAACAGAGAGAAAGAGACAGTTCATATGAATTGAAAGAGACAAAACGTCTACTGAGAAAGTGATTAAATAATAATCAATATGTATATCCTTAATAATCAGGTAAATTTGTCCAGGAGTCCAATATTAGATATATTTCCTGTAAACTTAAAATGAAAAAAAATAAAATAATAATCATTATTCTTTAATCACCTTCTATGTTGACATTTTGCCTCTTTTTAGTTCATTTTATCTGTATCTTTCTCTTTGTTCCTTAGTTAGAATTTAAATATAATTCTTTTGTTTTCTTATTTTATTTTATATTTTTTTCTCACTCTGTATGTGTAGTATATATAAGCACACACTATGCATTTTTTGTTTAGTTTAATTTTGTACCCTGAAGTTGCTTAGGCTTAACACTACCGGTCGGTCGTAAAAAAATAAATAAAATCTGTGGTCTTATACAAAGTTATTTCTTAATTTATTTAAAAAATATTTTTACGTATTTATTTTAAACACGGTGACATGACTTCCCATCCGCTCTTGATACGTCTGTATATCGATTTGACTGATTATGGCATTAATGCCATGCTCACTTCAACTGGCAGCGACAAGTTGCCGGGTGCCGTGAGCGCGGAAGTCTGCAGGCTGTAGTATTGTTACCACGGCTAGCGTTACGTGAGAACCTTTCTTTCTGCTGCCCGTGGAGTATGTGGGCACCACTCGTGCACTCGTTGTATTTTACGAGCTCGCTGAGTGAAATAGAACAGAAGCTGAACTTTCTTTTCTGAAAAAAAAATCTGATATATGACTTACCTACTCACACTATATGTTTGGTTACTAAAATGCTAACAGACAAGTGTTGAAGTTCTAAAAATTTCGTTTTTATTTGGTTTATTTTATTTTATTTTTATTTTATTATTTATTTGACGGCCTCCATGGTCGAGTGGTATAGGTCTCACCACGAGAGTTGGTGCCGGCCAATACTCACACAGATGCATAGCTTACGTACAGCGTGTCGAACAGAATGAATAGGACACGCATTTACAATATCAACATAAACACTCGCTGTCCCTTTTCCACTAGTGACAATAAGTAGGCGTAAACAAGACAAAGGGCTCTTTCATTATGACACATCGCAAATACATCGCCACTGGAGCGTATACCGATAAACAATAAACCCAACGCTGTGCATGTATTGTTTGTTTCAACTCTCGTTGCGCCAGCCATAAGACGCTCGACTACGAATCCAAAAGTCGCGGGTTCAAACCCGGCGTGCGCCAATAACTTTTATTCAATTAATATGTGTCACAACACATTTGATTCATGTAAAAATAATAAAAAGTATATTTTCGGCACGTTCCAGAGTGGTAGATACTCTAAGTATCGCCCTGGTGAAAGACCACCATTCAGAATCGAAAAGTTGCTTGAAATGGTTTAGCCGTGTTTGGTGACCAGATCTGAATAGCCAGGTACTTCCCAACCTTCCTCTTCCCAATCTCCTTTCCCTCCCTACTATCTTCAGCCTCACAACATACCCTGTTTGGGTATGCCATGGTCTCACTGGCTCTAGACGGTTGGGAGCAGTTGAGACTCTTGTGCGGAATTCACGTAAAAAAAGCCTCTAAGGCTTTTACATTATATACGTTTAAGTTAAATAAAGGAGTATAATAGATGGGCAGAATATGACGTTGAAGCAAGAGTTTAAATAAAAGTTAGTATTTAACGCTGATATATAAATAAAGCGTAGGTTTAACAATCAGTTATATTAACATAGTATATTTCACAAAATAGTGTGATACGTATATTTATAATACAAAGCATGATAAATTTCAAAGAAGTTAGTAAGCAAAGTGTAAGTATATTCCAATGTAATGTAGTTACGGTTAGTTATATTATTATGGAAGATTTAAAAAAGAATATACCATAGTACATGGCATAATAAAAACAACAAAAATAAATGATAATAACAATAGTATAACCTTGAAGTAACAATATAAGTATAACCATAAAATTAGTACGTAGGCACTGTGTAAATAGTAAGTACAGCGAAATGCGAATGTTTTGCCTTATTATACAAGGTGTTCGGCGTTAAGTGCAGACTCTTCGAGAGACGATTCTGTATGATAGTAAAAACATTAAAAATATTGTTTTTTTATTTTAGAAATTCAATCGTCGCTGGAAAGGCAAAAAGGCTTTAGCGACACTTTGGTCAAACATGAGTTAAACATGCGGTTTTAATCAGTTTCTTTTTCTGCATCGAATGCCCTGACTCTCGTTTGATTGTGATGACTAGTGTGGCCCTTCAGCCATCTAAAATATATTTACCATTTGGGAAAAGGCTCGACTCAAGCGACACAATTTTGTGACTTTTTTTTAGCTGTTCGTCACTTTATAGCATTAAGTTACCTGAGCATACATTTTTTTTCAAAATCCAACCAGGTACTGAAAACTTTTATTGTCAAACAAAAATACTTCAAAGTGCTCTTGTGTAAACTTCCAAAAATGGCACTTCAGCCCTATTGCCTTTCCGGCGACGATATAAAATGTCGGTAAAATCTTATGAGCACCGTTGAAACCAAAAAACAACCTTAATATAACCCGGTGCAATAAAAACATTAGTGGAAAGGCTATAACGTATTTTTTATAAAGGCTATAAAGCCTGTATAAAATATTTAAAATGCATATAAATCAAAATAATAAGTAGTATATAAGTTATGATATTATACAGTCAAAAAGAAAATGAAATAATTAGCTACTTGTAAACTTGAATGTACAAAGTAACTAATATAAAATAAATAAAACTAAATAACCGTATTTGGTGACCAGATCTGAATAGACAAGAACTTCTTAACCGTCCTCATACACATCACCTTCCCCTCCCTGCGCCATTGAACTCCACAACATACACTGATTCCAGTTGGCTCCAGACAGTGAAGTGGATCCTTGGAGAAACAATGTATGGAGAGAGAGCTAATTATTTTTACCCAACCTATACAAACTTGCGATAAATCACATTCTCCAGGTTTTTACGTCGTACACCATGAGAGAGAAAGAGACAACAAATATAATACTCCGCTTCTAAGTACTGTCACAATGATCTTGGGCTCCTGGGTCACCGCGGGACTCCGCCCACATTTTTTATTATGCCACTAAACTTGACACAACTAAACGGTTTTTTAGGTAAGATGCTATATTTTTGTTGATATCAATACTGTGAAAAAGTGGTTATACGAATAAACAAAAAAAACATTATGTCGATATGTGATATGAATGGATGTATAGATACCCTAGCCTTGGTCTTAGCCACGCCCAGGTCCGCCGAGTCAGGTAAAAATCATCAAAAACTGACTACACTGCCTTGGATTGATACCACTCTATATACTCTAAGAGTGGATCTATTTGAATCTTGAAGTAACGATATTTAGAGAGAGAGCTAATTCTTTTTACCCAACCTATTCAAATTTGGGATGAATCACTTTCTCCGGGTTTTCACGTCTTACACCATGAGAAAGAAAGAGACAACAAAATCTCCCAAATTATCACACCGCTTTAAAGTATTGTTAGAATGTTCTTCGTGTCCCGCGTCTCCGTTGACTCTGCCCACACGTTTTCATATGCGACATAAATGGACATAAGTCAACGGTTTTTTAGGTTATACGATATATTTTTAACAATACTTTGAAAAGGTGGTTATACGAAAAAACAAAAACATTGTATTGACATGTGCTATGAATGGATGTATAAATACCCAAGCCTTAGTCCTAGCCATGCCCAGGTCTAGCCGAGTCCGGCAAAACCTCAGAGCAATATTATACAAGAAAGAGCGCTGTAGAGAGAGCTGTAGTCAGTTTATACGAGGATTGCCGGACTCGGCTAGACCTGGGCGTGGCTAGGACTAGGGCTAGGGTATTTATACATCCATTCATATCACATGTCGACATTATGTTTTTATTTATTCGTAAGACCACTTTTTCGCAGTATTGTTTAAAAAAAATAATTACATGTAACCTAATAAACCGTTGAATCTCAATTTATTCCGCGTATCATAACGTGTGGAGTCAACGGAGACGACGGACGCGAAGAACATTCTAACAATACTTTAAAGCGGTGTGATAATTCGGGAAAATCTGTTGTCTCTTTCTTTCTCATGGTATACGACGTAAAAACCCGGAGAAAGTGATTTATCTCAAATCAGTTTAGGTTGATTTGAATCTTTCTCTATTTGACGGCCTGCATGGTCGAGTGGTAAGACGCTCGACTACGAATCCAGAGGTCGCGGGTTCGAACCCGGCGTGCGCAAATAAATTTTATTCGATTTATATGTGTCATAACACATTTAATTGATATAAAATAAAACATAGTATATTTGCGGCACGTTCCAGAGTAGTAGATACTCCAAGTATCGCCCTGGCGAAAGACCACCATTCAGAATTAAAACGTTGCTTGAAATGACTTTGGCCGTGTTTAGTGACCAGATCTGAATGGCCAGGTACTCCCCAACCTTCCCTTTTCTTATCTCCTTCCTCTCTACACTACCTTCAGCCACACAACATACCCCTATTGGGGATGCCATAGTCTCACTTGCTCTAGACGGTTGGGAGCAGTTGAGACTCTTGTAAAAAACAAAAAAACGGAGTAATAGTCTATAATTTACAAAATTTTTAATGTTATTCGGAAGTAAATTATAAGGCTGTAGGTAATTTCAGAGTTCTTCCCATTCCCTCGTCCCCGAATCAACACGTTTACATCACGACGGTAATTCTTATAATTATAATTATTACACTAGGGTCATTTAATCTGGCTCTAATTATTCGTTTATGCTTAATTGACTCTATGTTATTTCATTCGTAAGTGCTTGACTTCCTGTACTGGGTACTGCACCACCTCTGATAGCTGCAGTGGTAAAATAAAGAGTCTCCTTCGACTCTGATCTTCTTAAATGAGTGAATGACTTAGTCTACAGCAGTCATTCCCAAAGTGGTCTATATCGACCCCCAGGGGTCGATTCCGACCTACAAGGGGTTCACGTCAATGAAAAAAAAAAATGGGGGTGCATGAGACGTAAATGGGGGTCCACGAGAGTGGATTCCATTTAGGCAGGCAGTCACCAAAATGTTAACTTCCCGCAAATGTAATAATCCACCTCACAGATGGTACCTATGTAGGAACTTACGTAATACTCTCTTATAATAGACATTGATTCCCTAGTTACCTGTATATGTTAATTATAATAATTTTTTTGGGAGGATATTTTGTCGATTTCAAATCTCTACCGACTAGTGTTTTTTTTTTCGGAGAGGAATTTGTGTTGATTTGCTAGCACTTTTCGATTTGAGATCTCTACCGACTGGTACTATTTTCTGGCGAGTTCGACTTCAATTGAAGTGTTCACCGCGAAGGGATCATTTCAAAAAACTAGCAGTTCCTGAAGCGTTCACAAAACTTTGAAGATTTTCTCAACGCTAAAAAAAAAACAAAATTAGGAAAGCAGGGGGTCTATACAAAACAGAAAAAATCGGCTAGTGGTCTACGGGACAAAAAAGTTTGGGAACCTCTGGTCTACAGGGTTCTCCAGAAATATTTTTTACCGCCCCACCATCTTCACAGGGGTAGCGTTTTGGCCACTGTGCCGCCGGGGCTGGGTTGAACGGCTCGAAAAACTACCCTCACACCCCAGTACTCACTGTCTCTCTTCAGGACTGTCTGTGGCTTGCCGGAAGGTGAAGATGCTGTCTTAATGCTAGATGCTATGATGGGAACGTGTTAGCATTTTTTTTTATCTTTATAATAATAATAATATATTTTTTTTTTATTTTTTTATTGTTCTTCGAAAAATTATCATCCCGTTCAACTAGAATAAAATAGTTTGTCAACAGGATATTGAATACAAAGTAAATATAGATGATCTTATCAATTATCAATATATAAAACATATAATTAAAATTCACACATCTTTAAGAAATTGATATAGTATTACACCATACCATGATGCACTGTGTATAAATTAGTATAATAATACAATAACAATAATATAATATAATATTGGAATAACTTTTATAGCTCCCTTTTCGTTCGGATCGGGTCGTAAGACGCTCGACTACGAATCCAGATATCGCGGGTTCAAACCCGTCGTGCTGACAGAAATTTTATTTAATTAATATGTGTCATAACACATTTGATTCGTTCAAAATAATGTATATTTGATTTGCGGTACGTTCCAGAATGGTAGATAGTCATAGTATCGCCTTGATGAAAGACCACCATTCAGAATTGAAACGTTGCTCGAAATTTCTCTAGCTGTGTTTGGTGACCGAATCTGAATAGCCAGGTACTTCCCAACCTTTCTTCTTTCCGGTCTCTTTCACCTCTTTACTACCTTCGACTTCACAACATACCACAATTGGAGATACCATAGTCGCACTGGCTCTACACGGTTTTGAGCAGTTAACACTCTTGTGTGATATTCAATATAATATTTTTTCTTTTAAGTTATAAAAATTGTTTTATATTTATCTTTAAAAAATTACACCTGTATTAATTATGATTTAAAGTTAAACCAGTCAGATTTAAACATATACTGGAAATCTCTCAATCGACTGTTATATTTTTTTGCACTTTTTTCTGTCCATCCACTCTAACAAACAGCTTTGGGTTAGAATACTCATCGTTTTCCGTTTATAGTATGTATACATTTGTGTTGTGCTGTGTAGAGACATTTTGGGGCATTAAGAATCATTTTCCAGTAGCAGCGCTAAAAAATGAGTAGAGTCTCTACGCGAGAACCGATTAAAGGACCCATCTGGTTCTTAAAACGGTTCGAAAAAGTGGTGGACGCCTTCGACTGTAATATGTTGAGCAGAGCTAAGTGTTTAGTATACCATGTGTACTGCTTTAGTTTCTAAGTGTATATTCTATTATCGTATACTTGGACTGGTTTCTTTCGATTATTTATAAGGCGATCCACTATCTGACTGAATGATTTTGGATTTCTCGAGGAATCGCGCATTCCTCGTACTTGTGGTGAGTAGGTCGAAATGCCCCGTAAAGCCGGCTGCCTGTCTCGAATCAATTATGAAGGCTAAAAAGTGTGCATTACTTTATTTTGTGACTTTAAATTTACAACGTTTTCCCCTCAGAATTCGAAGAACTGGTTTCGCCACATTATGCAATAAAATAAAAGAGAAAAACTGTCAACTTAAGTAGGAAATCCGACACTTCAGAGTATTTACTAAGGCCTGACCATTTTCTGCCACCTTTTGCTAGGCTCATGGAAAAGTATATAAAACATTTCAATCAGAATTGGGGCAGAAGCACTCGTAGTATTTTGCTAAATAATCGATATAAAGAAAACTAAACTAACTAACTCACCATCACGCCGTTTTCCCGCAGGGGTAGGCAGAGAGGACAGACCGCCATACAACTCTGTCTTGGCACACACTTCTTGCTTCTACGTCTCATACATACTCTTCTGTTATTCTGACTCTTCACATGACCCGATTCAAGTATTTGATTTACTTGATCGTGCCATCTCTTTCTCAGGCGTCCTCGACTTCTTCGATAAAATAATTAGATTTTTTTATTAGTTAATATCGCACAAGAGTCCCAACTGCTCCCAACCTACTGGAGCTAGTGAGACTATGGTATCCTCAATCGGGGTATGTTGTGGGGCTGAAGGTAGTGGGGAAGGAAAGGAGATGGAAAAGAGGATGGTTGAAAAGTACCTGGCTACTCAAATCTGGTCACAAAATACGGCTAAAAGCCATTTCAAGCAACGTATCGATTCTGAATGGTGGTCTTTCACCAGGGCGATACTAAGAGTATCTACCACTTGGCAAGATTAAAAGACGAAGATCTCGAAAAATCAACCAATGGACCTACATAATGGTTTTCACTTTTCCATGCTGGAATTTATCATTAAACTATATTTATTATTATATTTATCGAAGGAAGCAATCACTTTGTAGCTTGACATTATAATTTAAATAAAAAATAATTTTGTTTTAAGCCACTTTATTTATACACATATAACAATTCGACCGGTTTCGGTTAAACTTAACCTTCTTCAGGAACGTATATATATAAACTAAGATTAAAATATAGAGTTATACAGTAGACAAAGAAATAAATGAAAGAGACAAAACATTAGTATAAACAGGACAAAGCATCAGAGAGGGGTGGTAATGGAGTAGAGTAGAGAGGTAGGGGGATGGGAAGAGGAGAAGGGGAACATTCTTAAAATCGGACTTTTAGTTAATTCTAATTGTTTATTTAAAATTTGGCAATTATTATTATTATTTGATTTTGATATTTGATTCAGTTTAGAAATATCAAAATCAAATAATAATAATAATTGCCAAATTTTAAATAAACAATTAGAATTAACTAAAAGTCCTGATTTAAGAATGTTCCCCTTCTCCTCTTCCCATCCAGTTAACCTCATTTATTACATTAATACCTTTATAAAAAAAATATTTGTGAATGTATATTTCAAGTTTTTCGCTTTTTAATGAAAAAAACTGCAAGCTTATTGACATGTTCTTTGTTTGATAAACACATCTCGTCGCTGGAAATACAAAAGGCCTAAGCGACACTAAAACTAAATATGCAGTTTTGATCAGTTTTTTTCTGCATCAAACACTCTGACTCTCGTTTGATTCCAAATACTTTTATGGCCCTTCAGCTATCCAAAATATATTTACCATTCGGGAGAAGGCTTGACTCAAGCGACACGAGTTTGGGACTTTTTTAGGTTTTGGTCGCTTCGGGTAACTCAGTGAAATCATTAAGTTACCTGAGTCAACTTTTTTTTATCAAAATCCAATAAGGTACTGAAGACTCATGGCCATGGTATTTTATGAGAATGAAGGGAGTGGGAAGGAGTGACAAGGGAGAGAAAGGTGGGGGAGTATGCACCCCTCTTTGCCAAACATGACTAAAGGCATTTCAAGAAGAAAGCGTGGTGAAAAAGATTAAGAAAGGAACGCATATATATTGGACGGCTTGCGTGGTCGAGTGGTAAGACGCTCGACTACGATTCCAGAGGTCGCGGATTCAAACCCGACGTGCGCAAATAAATTATATTTAATTAATATATGTCATAACACATTTCATTCTTATAAAATAATTACATAGTTTATTTGCAGCACGTTCCCGATTGAAAGATATTCATGGTATCACCCTGGTGAAAGACTACCATTCAGAATTGATATGTTGCTTGAAATGACTTTAGCCGTGTTTGGTGACCAGATCTGATTAGCCAGGTACTTCTCGACCTTCCTCTTTCCCAAATCCTTTCCTCCCCTAACTTCTACCTTCAACCTTACAACATACCCCGATTGGGGATGCCATAGTCTCACCAGTTCAGACGGTTGGGAGCAGTTGGGACTGTTGTTCAGTATTCACTATAAAAAAGGTTATCTAGGTTCCTAGTTCGTGTGGAATAGTTTTCCGGCCTCTGTGTTTCCTCCTTCCTACAACATGGGTCTCTCTAAGTCTCCAGCATCCCCAAAGATGATATTGACCTGAGGGAAATTATTTCCCTTAAGGCCTCCTGTGATAAAAAAAAATAGGTTTCGCTGCTAGTATAATCCATTAATTTGTTGTTTGTTTGTTGGTAGTTGGTTGTTGCCCGATGCCCACTGCCTACCAATCCTGTTTAGGCACATCCGGCTAAACGAGTTATGACGGCAGTGCGCGCTGCCAGTGCGCATTGGTCAAGACTCAATGCAGGCTGACGCACTGAAGATTTTAACGAAATGGTATTTCAACTTTTAAATAAAATAAACTGAATTTAAATCAGATTCAGATATTAGTTCGAGTGGTAAATTATTGTTTGTCTACAAAAAAAACTAAAAATGTTTTCCTGAAGATGGAAGGGTGCTTCCGAAACCGGTCAACCAAATATTAAATAATGATGTTGTTTGAAACAATAGTTATCTGTTTTCTTTATAAATATGTCAAGCCACAAAGTGAATGCTTTTAACGAATATGTATTATTTGTCTTGCTTTACAATACTGAAAAAATTGAAAGAGGAAGCCAATATTACCAGGGTAAGAAAGCATTTTCCAGAATCAAAAAAAAATTGAATCATCTACGTTTTGTGACTGTAGGTTTTAATTTATAATTATTTTTAAAGCGAATACGCACAAGAGTCCCAACTGCTCCCAACTCGTCTAGAACGAGTGAGACTATGGAATCCCCAACTGGGGTATGTTGTGAGGTTGAAGGTAGGGAAAGGACTGAGCCAAGAAAGAGGAAGGTTGGGAAGTGCCTGGTCATTCAAAACTGGTCACCAAACACGGCTAAAGCCATTTCAATCAAAGTTTTAATCATTCTGAATGGCGGTCTTTGATCGTGGCGATATTTAGAGTATCTACCACCCTGGAACGTACCGCAAATATACTTTATATTATTTAAATTTGTTGAGAAATCTAAAATTTGAATATTTTTTTATTTGCGCACCCGGGTTTAAATCCGCGACCTCTGAAATCGTAGTCGAGCGTCCTACTTTCTTTCTGTACATTGTTGAAATTTAAAAACTTTATGTACACAAAATGCAGCAGGTATATCCACATTTCAACAATGTCTATCACTGTCTTTAAAGAAATGTTGGCATATTTTGACTAATATTAACATAAAGGCTTATCTTTGAGTAGATTCTCAGAGAATAATTCATAACAATATTCCCAGAGGAATAATTTTACATCTGTAAGTTTCTGAGGGATTATTACTCTAGTGGAAATGTTTTAATCTCCCTGGCTCCAGGCAGTTAAGTTATTTTTGCGGTGGCAGGTAAAATAAAAGTAACCAAAGCTACCTATAATTTAATAATATCAAATTTTAAGCTTTATTCCACCATTAATATGAAATGGTATTCTTGTTAACTCAAGCCATGGTTAGAAAATTTTTGGTACCAGTCTAAATGATTTCAGTCATTCTTTACGACTCTACCAAAACTTTGACTTGAGTTTGATTTGAATGTTCTTTATTATGTAGTTTCTTCATTTGTTTGTAATTGCTTCATTTAATATTATGTACGAGTATGTACTTTTCTTTCTCTGTTACTCTTTTTCTCCATTTCATGTAGAGTATTTTTTTTTGTAATTGGACAATATTAATGGTCCGTTAGTAAATAAATAAATAAATTCCATCATGAATTAACAGTTCCAATAAAAATACCACTTTGCTTATATTTCTCTTCTTTAGGATGTCTCAAATGATGTCTGTAATAAATAAATGGTAATAATTTTATTTTTCAACCAATCAGGGTATGGTTTTTATTTCGTAATAGTTTAACACACAAAAAAATTACAAATAAATTTCATATGGGTAGCCCCAACCTTTGTTAAAAAACACTTTATTGTATAGTATATACCGCACAAAGCTCCCAAACGCCTAGACTATAGCATTTCCAATTGGAGTATGTTGTGAGGTTTAAGGTAGTGGAGAGGAGAAGGAGATGGGGAAGAGGAAGGTTAGAAGATTCCTGGATATTTTAAGATCTGGTCATCAAACACGGCTAAAGCCACGTCAAGCAACGTTTCAATTCTAAATGGTGGTCTTTCACCAAGGCGATACTTAGAATACCATTCTGGAACGGGCCGCAAGTATACTATATATTTTTTTGTATTAATTAAATGTGTTATGACACATATCAATTAAATAAAATTTATTTGCGCACGCCGGGTTCGAACCCACGACCTTTTGGTTCGTAGTCGAGCGTCTTACCAATCGACTACGCAAGCCGTCCACCTGTAGATATACAGACATTCCGAACGTAATAACAGAGGTACGTCGTGACATAAAAATAACTAAGAAAACGGCAAAAATAATTTATTAACCCAAGTTATTAAATTAAAACTTTTTTTGATTAATACCTAATATTAAAAATGTAAAGCACCCATAATATTCACATATTTAAAATAAACTCGCCAGTTCGCTGAACCACTCCAGCCGCCTTACACTTGTGGGCCTAATCAAGAATAGTTAATTCAATTGATAACGTGCCCACTTCACCAGAAGCCAGTGGAAAATTGCATCCAATTCCGACATTTGAAACAATAGCAACAACATAACCAACCAACTAGCCAGTCCAACCGACGTGGTCATGCCAGAGCCGCAGAGGCCTCTGTTTGTTGGGCCAACAGATGTAACACAGTGAGCTTTTATGGTTTCTTTCAGGAAGCCATAAACTATAAGCCTCCTTTCTTAAGTCGAGAAAAACCGTTATCATCATTTTAAAAAAAAAAAACTAATATTGATCGACACGACGAACAAACATCTTTTTAAGAACGTTTGCTCTTTGACAACTGCATTCATGCTTAGTCCGTAAATCATATTATAAAATGTTTCAAAACCAAGGTACTGTTGAACTAAATTATTAAAGAGACATTGTTTATTTATTTATAAATCAACGGACTTAAGTCCAATTACAAAAAAGACATAAAACACGAAATGGAAAAAAGAGCAACAGAGAAAAAATAGCACATACTCGTACTTAATAATAAATTAAGCGATGACAAAATAAACATAAGAGAGAACATTCAAGCCATATTCTTGTCAAAGTTTTGGTAGAGTCGTAAAGAATGAAGAAAAAAAAATTAGACTGCTACCAAAAATTTCAAGACCATGGCTTGAGTTAACAAGTCTTGGCATTCTGGACATTGGAGAATTATACTCATAATTATTATTGTGATGATTGAGGAACAGCAATTCATTGTTTCTGAGTCTACGGCAAGGAATGTTGAACTGGATAAGTTGCAACAGAGAAGGTGAGTCAATAAAACAATTAATAATTTTGTAAATGAAAATGAAATCAAAGTCTTTCCTGCGCTTATTTAATGAAGACATTTTCAATGATTGTTCAATTTCATCATATAAGTAACATTATACATTAGTAAAACAAATTATTTATTGAAATAATAATAATAATCTTCAACGAAAATCGGAAAAAGAAAACGTCAGAAAATCAAAAAAGAATTTCGTTGCGACCGAGACTCAGACTAGGAACCTTTAACTTTATCCCGTGGTTACGTCTCTGCCAATTGAGCTACTGAAACCCTATTAGAAACTGGCATCTAATCGATTTCATACTTCCTTGACAATTATTAATATTATATTTTTCAATTTCTACCGATATAGGCTGCCATATTTGTCATGGTATGAAAAGGTAAATGGTATGCAGGTTATAATTTATATAAATTATATAATATATTCCTAGTTAACATACATATATGTTGCCGTAAATTCATATAGACTAGGAATTAATATTCACTAAAAATTAAGATTTGTACGGCGCCCTTGAGGTGATTTTTCATAAAAACGGCGCTGTACAAATTATCCAAATATTATTATTATATGATTGTGTCTTGGATAAACCATATATGTACTTTTATTATCTACCACTCCGGACTTAATTAAAAATAAAATATTATATATCCGTTGAAAGAAACAAAGTGATTTGATGTTTGACATAAAATAAATAATAACTTTGTAAAATACTACATATATTATTTAAATTTTTATGACCGACCGGTTTTGTTTGTGTGAATATATATAACCACACACTACATGTTTTGTTTGGTTTAATTTTGTGGTATTTTACAAAGTTATTATTTAATTTTGATTGAATAAATCATTAATTTGAAACCGCGATCTCTGGATTCGATAAGATCTTTTGACTTCTTACAAAGTCTGGTATCAATATCTTTAAGTGAGAATTTACTTTTAAACTTAAGCTACTCATTTTGATATTGATTATTGAAATAATATGAATAGATAATTCATTAATTCTTCAACGAAAATACGAAACCATAAAACGTTAGAAAATAAGATACAGAAAATAAAATGCAGAGACCTTACTACCGAGAGTAGAAATTCCGAGATCGAGTCTACAGAAAGATATTGCGTCATCGACTATCGGAAGGCTGATAGAACCCAAACGCAACCCAAATACTAAGTTTGGAGATCGCGTTGCAGGAGTATCGGGGTCGAAGGCTTGGAATAAACTCCCTCCGGAACTAAGATGTATAACGAGCCCAACAGAATTTCGGTCCAAACTGAAAACTCACCTTTTCAGACTCTCATATCCTTAAATTCATTAAAATAATCTCAACATAATCTGTCTCTTGACGAATCACCTTTAGATATACAAATTTTAAAAAAATTCTGTACTGTACCACAAATTCAGGAAGTCCATTTTTTATTTCGCTTCTATGCACTAAATCGGAAAAAAAAACATAAATATAGTTTTAAGTTAATAAGTGTGTCTATATGATGGGACCTGTCAGGTAAGTATGTTTCTGTATATATTTTTTTATTTAAACTAGGAATTAATATGTAATAATAAAAAATAAGATCTGTACAACGCCCTCGAGGTGATTTTTCACAAAAACGGCGCTTTACAAATCATACGTTTTTTTTATTTATTATTGGGCCCGTTTTTTACTCTTTCGCCTCTGGTGTCGAGGCACCCAACAGTCGCGTGCAAACCTTTTTTCACTGGCGAGTACCACTCCCATGTAACGGGCAGCTTAACTCAATGGTTTATGTTTTAATTAAAAGAAACAGACAGTTTAAGGACGTATTAAAAATTAAAAAAGAAAACGACCCGAATGATTCTTAATGTAGCATAACATTTGGTATGAAGTTACACGATTTCGTTACGTTTTAATTAAACATGGCGAGGTAACACGAAATAAACTGTTCTAATTAATTTTTAATATTTTGCAAAATAATTTTAAAAGTAGCATATTAATTATATCTAAAACCATTTACCACCCGGTTTCGACACAAATATGACAGTTTCCGGAGCCAGTGGAACGATTTAATCTCGAATCGAGATATTTTATGAGGCTGAAGGGAGTGGGAAAGGGAAGGAGATAAGAGAGAGGAAGGTAGAGAAGTACCTGAATATGCATGCCTTATCACCAAACATAACTAAAGCCATTTCAAGTAACTTTTCGATTTTTAATGGTAGTCTTTCACCAGGGCGATACTGAGAGTGTCTATTCACCTGGAATTAATTAAAATTAAATATTAATTTGAAACCGTGATCTCTGGATTCTTTGTCGAGTATCTTTACCACTACACCGTGGTGTTCTTATTTTTTTCCATAATTTGCATAACGTTATTTTTGTTACATAATTATATCTAAAACTGATTAGTACCCGGGTTTGTCCGATTTAAAAAAAAAGGTTTTTCGTTTTTTTTTGTATTTACGAATATATATTTATAAATTATATTATACATGCAATATGGACTTCTCATATTTGTTGTCAGTTAAATGGATATTTCAAAGCCCCATTGAACATTGAATATAAAGGGCAATCTTATAACGGTTTAATTTTATTTTCCGTTAGCTCTAATTGACGAGTGGTTACTTACAAACTTGTGGACTAAAAGTAGAAGACATATTTTTATTTTAATCCTACATAATATTTTATCAACCGGTCTCTGAAAAATCACGGGACTTAACTTGCCAAAAAAAAAAAATATATATATTTATTGTAAGTACTTTATAAAATTTGAAATAAAATCTGTGATCTTATACAAAGTTATTATTTCATTTTTATTAATAAAATGTAATTATATTTTAAATGGTTATTATGATGAAAAATGTGTAATTTACCAAACATTAAACTACATATAAATACATCACGAAATTTACTTACTACTTACAGATGGAGTACCTACGTAGATACTCCATTTATTTTTGAGTGTAAGTCAAAATTTGATTCACGTAAAAATCAAATGCAGTCTGTCCGTGGACTTATCAACGTAATTAATATTTTTGTTAATTTGCGAAAAAAATATTAGTGAATGCTTCCTTGACTTAATTATTTCAAAAAATTGTACCTGTTGGTGGTACGGACTCCCCCGACACGCAATGACGTCAAAACTTGACGTGAAATTAACATTTTTTAATTATGCCCATCCGATATTAGTATCTACCCATCGTCTTAACGATCTTGCTTGGACATAGTTAGCTTGTTGGCGCTCGTAGCATTTTTTCTTTTGTCGTAAGTCAAAATAACATCGTTTTAAAAAAGACAA
Source organism: Drusus annulatus (assembly GCA_022651775.1). Classification (NCBI taxonomy): domain Eukaryota; kingdom Metazoa; phylum Arthropoda; class Insecta; order Trichoptera; family Limnephilidae; genus Drusus; species Drusus annulatus. Next base: position 1,770,248 of record JAGWCC010000049.1, on the reverse strand, counting down.
GTAGTTAAATATATGTTCTCTCCTTTTTGTATGCATTGTAGAAGCCTGTTTGTGTTTTGTTTGTTGTTGTAGTTTGCGTGTCTATGTTTGGTGGCTTGATTATAACGTTAAGTAACCTCGTAACATAGGTATATCTCGAAACTTTCTACAGTGCGGTCATCCACCAAGTTTTCAATGGTTTCTGGAAACCTGTTTTTTCTATATTCAAAAAGATTCTCATTTTTTTAAAATCCGATTCTAGCTAAGTCCTTCATCATTGGCACAAGCAACATTTTCTATTCATAAGGATAGTGGTAGATAAGGCAATATTCTTTATGTACATGGATAATTGTATTAAAAAAATGATAGGTGTGGACTTGGGCGCAAAAATAAACGATCTGAAAGTAAGTTGCCTATTGGATGCCGAAGATGCGATGCTCTCTCTTTCTGATAGTATGGAAAATCTACAGTTTCTCGTGTCTAGAATTAATTAAGTGTGTATGCGGAATGAGTTAATGATGACTGTAAGTAAGTCCAAAGTCATGGTGTTTGAAAGAGAGAGTACGAGAACAGAGTGCACAATAGTTGTGAATGATGAATACTTGGAGCAACTAATTGAGTTTGTATATTTATAAAGTATGTGTACGAAAGATAAAAAGGCTGATAAAGATATTGAAATAAGGGTGAATGCAGGAAAATTCATTAATGGAGGACTGAACACTGTTGGCACAAATAAGAAATTGTTCAAAGAAGCGAAGCTAGCAGTCCACGATGGAGTGCTTATATCAACCCTTATGTATGGCAGTGATACACGGAACTGGCAGAGAAAAGATGAAAGTAAACTGAATGCTGTAGAAATGAGATCCTTAAGGCGTATGTGCGTAAAACCATATATTACCGTGCTAAAACTGACTTCGCTGCCTTGGAGAGATACTACTCTACCAACTCTATGGTTGGGACATATAAAAACATGTCCAAAGAAGCGAAGCTAGCAGTCCACAATAGAGTGTTTATCCCAACCCTTATGTATGGCAGTCAGGCATGGAACTGGCAGAGAAAGGATAAAAGTAGACTGAACGCTGTGAAAATGAGATCCCTGAGGCGTATGTGCGATAAAACTATAAATGACTGTGTTAAAAATGTGTGTATACGTAAAGAATGCAACGCTGTTGTAAGCGTAATGAATAGGATCAAGAAAGGTACGCTTAGATGGTTTGGGCACGTAGAGCAAATGAACGAAGAAAGGCGTGTGTAAAGAATAGATGACGTAAAGTGAATGGAAGAAGCAGTCGGAGACGCCCGAGGAAGGCATGACACAATCAAGTGATTCAAATACTTGAGTTGAGCCATGTCAAGGGTAAGAGTATGTATGTGACGATGTATGAATGTCAATGAAGTAAGAAGTGTGTGTCAAGACAGAGTTGAATGGCATGATGGTTAGTTAGTTAGTAGCTTAGATTTAAAATAGCTTGTTCTCAATGGGATCTAGATTTGTGATACTATATTGTTAATTTATTAGTCAGAAAATAGTGAAAAGACGTCAAATGATAGGACACTGAAAATCATCTCAAAGTTGGTGCCCCAGTGTAAGCGATCCAAAACTAAACCCAAGAAGAGCTAGACTGACTGCATGACAAAAATATTGAAGAGGGATGTCAAGGGACTGGAAAGAACAGCACATACATAATATTAAATGAAGCAATTACAAGAATAAGACAAAATATACACAAACAAAAAAATCAAATCAAAGCCAAGCTAAAGTCAAAGTTTTGTAGAGTCGTAAAGAATGACAAAAATCATTTAGACTGCTTCCAAAAATTAAAAATTCCAAGACCATGGCTTGAGTTAACAAGTCTTGACATTCTGGACAGTGGAGAATGATACCTTTAATTAGTAGAGTGATGATTGAGGAATAGCAATTCATTGTTTCTGAGTCTACGAAAAAAATTGATGTGAAATATACGACACCAGAAAATTATGGAGTAATCCATTAGTATCCACCATTTCTCCAACATAACACGGGGATATCCCTAGGATGACAATAAAAAATATTAAAAAATTAAACACAATTTTTTTTAATGTAATATAAAATTAAAATAAATTACAACTAAAACATTCGTTTCTCAAAAGACAATTTCCATGCTTGAGTCCAAATTTCACAACCCTATAACCCGATACATGGAAAAAGCGCAAGTCACATGTTAATTAAAACTTTCATTCTTAAAACTGTAATACCTTAGAAATTTATTTTTGTAGGTAAGTACTAAATAAAAATAAAAACTAAAATAAAGTAAGGATTTATTTTTTGGAGAATTTATTTTAACACCTATATAAATAATAAAATTTTATTCCAGGAGGTATGCAGGAGTAGTGAAATTCAATTTTAAAATTTTCGCGGGCTGTGTACATTCGATTATTTTTTTTTTTGTTATGTTGGCACACGTATGTTTATCATATGTTAGCATTATCAGCCATTTTGGATTAGTGATTTTTTTTTGACAACTGGAAAGGTTAGTCACGTTTTTGTGTGTTCTTCGATTTTTTACTTTTGAATCAACCACCATCTAGAAGATAAACGGTTTTTTAATTAACAATAACCCTGCTTAGCGTTCAGATCTGAATAGCCAGGTACTTCCCAACCTTCTTCTTCCTCATTTCCTTTTCCTTCCCGCTCCCTTCAGCCTCACAATTTACTCCGGGGGTATACCATAGTCGCAGTTGGTCCGGACAATCGAAACTTTTGTACGACGTTAACACCTTTTTAAGCTTCATAAGCATCCCTTTCTTAATCTTGTTAACTATGCCTACGACTTACATTACTTTTGGTTCTATCCACTATTCATACGCTCTTACGCTGTTTTGCCACTCATACAAATGTTACATGTAGGTACTCCCATTAAAAATCCCTAAATTTGGAAAAGTTTTTTTAATATTTTTATTATATGAATACCCCACAAGAGTCTCAACTGCTCCCAACTCTTTAATCTAGAGCCAGTGAGACTATGGCATCTCCAAATAGGGTATGTTGTGAGGCTGAAGGTAGTGGGGAGGGGAAGTAGATTGGGAAGAGGAAGGTTGGGAAGTACCTGGCTATTCAGATCTGGTCACCAAACATGGCTAAACCCATTTCAATCAACGTTTCGATTCTGAATGGTGGTCTTTCACCAGGGCGATACTTAGAGTATCTACCACTCTGGAACGTGCCGCAAATATACTTTTTAAAATTATTTTTATAGGAATTAAATGTGTTATGACACATATTTATTAAATAAAAGATAATGGCGCACGCCGGGTTTGAACCCGTGACCTTTGAGGCCGTCAAGTAGTCATATATTATTAGTCAAGTAGTTTTTCTTTCATTATTTTATTTTCTTATGAAGTAATCACTGTGGTTTAATATAAATTTGTCCAGTAGTCCAATATTATATTTCCTGTAAACTCATAAAATTTATCATTTTTCTTTAATTACATTCTCGTTGGCGTTTTGTCTCTTTCATTTTATAGTATCTGTCCCTTTCTTTCTTTTCTTTTGTTATAATTTAAATGTTATCCTATTGTTTTCTCATTGTTTTGTTATTTTATTTTATTATTTGCTCTCCCTTTGTATGTATAAATAACCGCACACTTTGTATTTATTGTTAAGCTTAACATTGTACCCTGATGATGCTTAGGCTAAGCGAAACCGGTCGGTAATAAAAATTAAAATAATATTTGTAGTCATGTACAAAGTTATTTTTTCCTTTATTTTATTTATAATTACATTAACATATATTTTATTCCCATCACAATAGGAAACATTCTAAGAGTATATTATTCTTTCAGCTAAACAATAAAACCGAACAATGAAATTTAATTAAACACACAGGTCGCTTTAAAGGCAGTCCTCTTATTGAAAAAATAACAATCGGAGGGCAGATAGCATCTAATTTATTAATACGCCTTCGGTAGTTCGTGCCGTTCGGCAGTAGGAAGATATCCCTATGCAGGATTCCGCACCGCAATGGCATATATTTGCATTAAAAGTGCAATTAAAGATGCAACCCTCAATCGACCGCGGCGGGTATTTTGCAAACAGACTCGCCACTCGAACAACTAACTGACTAACAACGAGAACTAACCCTGTCTTGGCACACACTTCTTGCTTCATTCACATTCGTACATGCCTCAGAGCAATAATATACAAGAGAGAGCGCTGTAGAGAGAGCTGTACTCAGTTTACACGAGGTTTGCCGGACTCGGCTAGACCTGGCCATGGCTAGGACCAGGGCTAGGGTTATTATACATCAATTCAAAGCGCATGTCGACATAATGCTTTTTTTATTTGTAAAACAACTTTTTCATGGGATTGTTTAAAAAAAATATCATGTAACCTAATAAACCGTTTAGTTTTCTCAATTTATTTCGCGTATCATAACGGAGACGCCGGAAACGAAGAACATTCTAACAATACTTTAAAGCGGTGTGATAATTCGGGAAAATTTATTGTCTCTTTCTTTCTCATGGCGTACGACGTAAAAACCCGGAGAAAGTGATCTATCCCAAATCTCTATAGGTTGGGTAAAAATAATTAGCTCTGTCTCCATATATTGTTACTTCAAGGTACATACTCTTCTGTTTTGCTGACTATTCATATGGCCCGATTTAAGTTTTTTATTTAATGTCTTCCTCGAGCGTCCCCGATTTCTTTTACCATTTTCTTTCGCATCAAATATTACTTTCACACTCATTTATTCGTTTATTCGCTCTACACGCCCAAACTATCTGAGCGTCCCTTTTTTTGGTCCAATTAATTACGTCAACATCAGTTTTGGATTCTTTCTGAATAACTTTTGACCTAATATATTAATGAGGAAATAATGTACAACCTCAGAGCAATAATATACAAAAGAGAGCGCTGTAGAGAGAGCTGTAGTCAGTTTATATGAGGTTTGCCAGACTCGGCTAGGACTAGAGCTAGGGTTATTATACAACCATTCATAGCACATGTCAACATAATGTTTTTGTTTATTCGTAAAACCACTTTTTCACAGGATTGTTTAAAAAAAAAAATTACATGTAACCTAATAAACCGTTGAGTAATCTCAATTTATTTTAGCGTATCATAACGTGTGAGCGGAGTCAACAGAGACGCGTGACACGAAGAACATTCAAACAATACTTTGAAGCGGTGTGATAATTCGGGAAAATTTGTTGTCTCTTTTTTTCTCATGGCGTACGACGTAAAAACCTGGAGAAAGTGATTTATCCTAAATCTGCATGGCCTGGGTAAAAAGAATTAGCTCTCTCTCCATAAATTGTTACTTCAAGTGTACAACAGATATGTGCAAATTTAAACTAACTAAAATTATGATTATTACCATAAATCATTAAAAAAAATTTTCAGATACGAATAAATATTATATAACAGTGCATGTGTACATCGACAGATTAAAAAACAATTTACTAGAAGCTAAGGGTATACAATTCACATTTAAGGAAGGTATAAATATAAACAGATATGTTAAAGCAAAGAAAAGGAAGTAATATTAAAGACTTGGAAGTGTTGGTACTTAGACACATCAATATTAACGTATTATGAGGTAACGATTCTTACTTTACAAAAGCAAACAGTATGAATATAACAAATAATAAAAAACAAGAAAAAACTTGATTTAATTTGCATTTTAAAATCATAAATAAATTGTAAAATTGACTCACCTTCTTTGTTGCAACTAATCTAGTTGTAACATTCCTTACCACTTTACACTCGGACACAATGTCGCAGTCTACACTCAGAAACAATGAATTACTGTTCCTCAATCATCACTCTACTAATGATGGGTATAATTCTCCACTGTCCAGTATGTCGAGACTTGTTAACTCAAATAATGGTCTTGACATTTTTGGTAGCAGTCTAAATGATATTTTTCTTTCTTTACGACTCCACCAACACTTTGACCTGACCTTGGCTTTGATTTTAATGTTCTTTCTTGTGTATTTTTTGCTGTATTTTTGTCATTGCTTCATTATAATTTTTTAATTTTTTATTTTTATTTGTGTATTACAGACTGTATATGTCCATTAAAAAACACCAGAAAGTAGCAAAAGTAAATTAAGAGATATTTTTAACATGTCTCTTGAAATCTTCAAGGTTTACGTTGAAGATATCAAGAGACATCTTATTTAGTAGTAGCATACCCCGCGTCATGCTGTGCTGAGCCAACACGTCTGTTCTGCCATGTGGAATGCACAGCAGATCGTGATGTCGCCCCTGGCAGTAGTTGTTTGGCACAAACAACTTATAACATTCCGAGAGGTATGGATTGTCAATCAAATTATTTAATATTTTGTACGCTGTTGCTGCAAGGGCCCCACTCCTTCTCAACTGGAGACTTTGATAAAGTGTATCGGAAAGCAAATCTTTATGATGCATAAATGTTGGGTACTCGCCGTGGATTCTCATATACAAATATCTGAAAAACTTTGTTTGGATCTGTTCCAATAATTGTATATATTTATTTTGGTATGGGGCCCATACAGCAGAGGCGTACTCTAGTTTGGACCTTACAATGCAGTTGAACATAGAAGTCATTGCTGCAGGTTTGGTAAATTGTTTGCTAGACCTTATAACAAACCCTAATAATCTGTAGCACGATGTGGATAACTGCAATTGTACCCGACGTAATCAGGTACACAAATAAAACTGTAATAGGGTGGCGGTCCCAATCTGTGAAGTGCTCCAAGCAGTCGGTCTCGTTGTAAGGGAGACGACGGGTTCAGCTTGTAGGGCCTCGGCTTTCAAGTGAAGATGCTGCGGGTCTGGTCCAGAGAGAGTTGTAGTCAGGCGGTCCAGGGGGGCAGGCGATGGTCAGTGAAAAGTCAGGAGTCAAGTTGAAGGCGATGTCAGGGCGAAGAGAAGTCAAGATGAAGTGATGCTGGCGGAGGATGCTTGTGATCTGCCTTCCTCTGGTTTTTGCGCAATTAATATTGCGCTCCAGAGCGCGACCACGGATTCGGGAGATTTGTATGGGGGAATTTTGTTTCCCCCCTTTCTCTCTCTTTCCGGGTCGCTGGCAATTTTGTGGGACAGATTTTAGCAATCTATCCCCTTTTCCTTTCCACCAGCTTTCACCTCAACTTTATTTCGCCCCTCTATCATTTTTATTAGTTTCACAAAAGAGGTACAAAGTTTTAATTTACAAATAATGCCCGGTTTTTTGGGGCTTGATGCTTAATAACTAACTTATCCTAACATTTACATACTTAATTCTATAATGAGTGTGTAGCCGAGAGTTGAGTCATCACGATGGTATAATTTATTTGGCCGTGTGATTGACCCGGCTCTCGCGATAAAGCTAGACAGGTCAATTTCACCCGCGTGGATCGGCTCTCGCCTTGCCAGGCGCGGTCGGCGTCGGTCCGCGCTCAGTCCCGTCATCGCGTTGGAAATCTCCCTACTCGGGGGTGTCCCAGCCCGAAGGGCTATCTCTTTGCGTCATTGCGACGTAACGAGCCGCGGGTGGAATTTGCCTACATAATATTACCCTATGAACAATAATATAAACAATCTTAAGTCTATTTTATCGACTACACATTATTGTGGACCATGTACGTCCGACACAGCAATATATGGTCTGAAAACGTAAGTTTGGGATCAAAGACTACTCCTAGGTCTTTGATCGACCTTATAGATGACAATAAATAATTCCCTATTTTATAGTTAAATAATATTATGTATGTGCTGTTATTTCTCCGTTCTTTTTTTTTCATTTCGTGTTATGTATCTTTTTTCTAATTGGACAATGGTCCGCTAATTTTAAAATAAATACAATATTCGACAATAATTAATTTGGTTTTCAGTAGAATAGCAAAAACATGATATTAAAACGATGGTCACTACAGGGTTGTCATGAATATAAATCCGATTGTTTTAACGTCTACCAATTAAAAAGTCACATCATAACAGATTCGCATGTGAAGGATCACGTGAGAATAGCAGGTAGATTGTTAAAATGCATGAAAGCTGAAGTACCTGCTCAGTCGGTGTTTCCACGACGGTGAAATTATTCTATAGGCGAAGATAAAGAATTTTTTTATGGGGTGGTAGTTTCGCGAGGTCGAGTACTCGGCAGAGAGAAAACAAACGATTCGATAAATTAACGCTGTTTATGTTTCTTTTGTACTGCTTGCGGGGAGGGCAGAAAGGGGACGCTTAGATTGAAGGTCCTGTGACATACAGTGGGAATGTGACTAGATCAGCTGGAAAAATATGGGAGGGGAAAGAATACGAGACGTTTCCGGGGAGTCCATTGTCTAAATAGACATAACTTCTAAGAGACTGCACATATCGGCATGTGTACGTATATTTAACTGTATGCCTTCTAAAGTTATTTTATTGTATACGCCCGAGTGGACTTTTACCTTAGAGTATATAGAGTGGTATCAATACAAGGCAGTGTAGTCAGTTTTTGATGATTTTTACCTGACTCTGCGGACCTGGACGTGTCTAAGACCAAGGCCAGGGTATTTGTACATCCATTCATATCACACATCAGCACGATGTTTTTGTTTATTCGTATGGCCACTTTTTCACAGAATTGACATCAACAAAAATATAGCATCTAACCTAAAAAACTGTTTAGTCGTGTCAGGTTTAGTGACATAATACAAAATGTGGGCGGAGTCCCGCGGTGACCCAGGAGCCCAAGATCATTGTGACAGTACGTGGAAGCGGAGTATTACATTTGTTGTCTCTTTCTCTCTCATGGTGTACGATGTAAAAACCCGGAGAAAAAGATTTATCGCAAGTTTGTATCGGTTGGGTAAAAATAATTAGCTCTCCCTCCATATATTGTTACTTCAAGGTCCTGATGTTATTATTGCAACTAAATAAAATTTTGGATCGAGTAATTCTCGTTGGTATGTGAAAGGAAATAAGGTTCAGTAAATCAGGGCTGTCTATAATACCATTGACAATTTTATAAATAAAAGTGAAGTCAAAAATAATTCTTCGATCTGAAAGTTTTAATAAATGTAATTCTTTCATCAGGTAGTTATAGTTAATATTTTCAATGGGAAGATTAAGTTTAAAGATTACATATTTTCTTCTAAGGTAAATAAAAATATAAGAAAAGAGAATTGGGGAAGGAGACGAGGAAGGGTAAGGTCGGAAAGTACATGAATATTTAGAGCTGGTGGACCAAAAAGTATTACATTTTTTCACTGCTATTTGACTAATCACAAGTACCTCTATGCTAATGCCCTGGCTTTACCTATGTGGGTTTTTTTTTAATTCTTTTGTATGTCATCATCATATTGTATACATTAAAACCAAAGCTCTTATTTACGTTTCCGAAAAAGTTGTTAGACATAATTAATAAAAATTACAAAATAAATTTTCCCACATTTAAAAAAAATTATATTGTTTCAGTGGTTTGAACTTAAATAATTTAAATGGATTAAAATACACACTAAAATAATAAATAAATATAACTATTTAATTTATTATTGATTTTATAACATGTCACGTTATTAACCATAAATATATAAATTTGAGTTGTAAGACAAATGCAACAATTCAAAGGGGGACAAAATATTTAATTTAAATAAAATCAAAAAAATATTCTTAATTCAGGTTTAAAAACGAGTACCTCCAATAAACTAAAATATTACGTAAGACATTGATGCAATAAGAAAAAAACATTATCTTATTTCCACAGCTTTGTCACAGGTAAATCAAAACTAAAATATAATGGTAACATTGATGTGTTTTCTCGGGATAAAAAAGTTTTTTTTTAAATATTTGGTAAGAGCAAGGCTTGCATTAGGTGGTTACCTAAGATTACAAATTACGAGACCTGGTTCTTCATTCAATTCGAATAAAAAAAATTGTTTGAACGAAAAATATTTGAATCCATCCATGTTAGAAAAAGGATTACTGAGAATGAACTAATGAAATAGAAAGCACGAGACCATTGCAAGTTGAAGAAAATTCAAGAATACGAATGTCAAATAAGCATACCTAAACCTTTCAAGCAATAAAATTGTCCTAAAATTATAAAGTATAATTTGAATCTGACTAATGCCATCTATTGACTAATTGATAAATAAATATATAGAAAGCGAAAATAGAGTTTGTAAATCGCCTTATTACTGCCATCTATTGAACTAACTATAAAACTAATTTAAAAGTTTCCATTTCAAATATTGATCTTAGTTCAACAGTTATCCGCAAGGTGTCAATATAAATTAAATTATTTCGATTAACTACAAAGTCGCAAGAACACTACTGCCATCTCTTGGAATTTCTACAAACCTTTTCAGAATTTGGTATTCTGCTCAAGGACTATAGTTCAACAGTTTTCCGCAAGGTAACTATCGCTCGCAGGTCATCTCTGCTTTCAATAAAAAGATATTCATATTTCTCATAAGACTTATGTTGATTAAAATGTATTGCTTGCCTACATCACTTTTAAACTGGTTATTCGACGTCATGACAAAAAATGGGACTATTCGGATCCATCATTCTTACAACGAAAACAAAATATTAGCCAATTCGAATTGATATACTTTGATTTATAAGGCTTTTTATTTCGACCCCAATTTTCGCATTTTGGTTTTTGCATTTCTGTTTTCAGTGATTCGTCTTCAGACCATCATTTTGACCAGGAAACAAAAATATCATTCCGACCATGTTCGAAATTTGCCTGTAAATTTGAAGAGATTCATTTTTGTATTTAATTGTTTAGAATTGAATTCAAACATTATTTTTAGTACAACACCAGAATTTAAACCCATTCGAACTCTAAGAGTGTTGAATCACTGTTTTTCCGATCTGAACGCTCGCATTTTGCCCAAATAATAAATAAAAAATAAAAAATTATTAGTGTTTCGGCTTCAAACTATTTTTTTCCTACAAAACAAATCAAAGCCTATTCCGACGGAAAATTGATTTATTTAAGTAGAAAACAAAAACAAGTAGCTACACATAACTTCTTGTTTACTTTTCCGCAATATAAAAAACAATGATAATAACCAAAGTTACGAATAGCGTTGTGTTTGATCAAAACAAACTTCATTTCATTCGGTCTCACAGAGCCCAAAGAGGCGAAATCTAATTTTGAACCCCAAGGTACGCCTTTTGCCGCAAAAATGGTGTTTATTTAACAAATGTCACTTTGGGAGGATTTTTTATAGTTAATTAGTCTTCAGTCTATAAATCTTCTGAATTCCACATATTCATTTCATTCGGTCCTTATTCAGTCACATAGAGCCTGAGAAAACAGCATCTTATTGAATACCCAAAAGTTCGCATTTTGCCCGCAAATTGGTATTTTTTTGAACAAATATTACTTTTGGAAGATTATTTTATTTGATAGTCTTGAATTCTTGATTTTTGGCGGATTTTTAAAGATTCACTTCTTCAGGTCACATAGAACCTGAGAAAACGGGAAATAATCTCCGACCCCCACAGCTTGTACGAGTATTTTGCCGCAAAAATTGTATGTTAAAATTCCAATTAGTCCAAAATTTTTGACAGAATTCCAAAGGTTTTATTAATTCGGTCTCAACGAGCCAGAGGAAACAAAAAACAATTTTTAACATCCCAAGGGTATTTCGCTGCAAAAATGGTATTTTTTCAACAAATGTTACTTTTAGAAAATTTTTATCCATAATCTATTAAGTTCATCATTTTAGGCAGAATTCCAAATATTCACTTAATTCGGTCTCATAGAGCCGGAATAAACGGCATATATTTTCCGACCCCAAGCTTAGCATTTAGCCCGCAAATCGGTATTTTTTCAACAAATGTTACTATTGAAAGATTTTTCATTCAATCGTCTTTAGTTCACCATTTTAGAAAGAATCCCAAATATTCACTTAATTCGGTCTCATAGAGGCTGAATGAACGGCATATATTTTCCGACCCCAAGCTTAGCATTTAGCCCGCAAAGTGGTATTTTTTCAACAAATGTTACAATTGAAAGATTTTTCTATTTAATCGTCTACAGTTCATCATTCTTGGAAGTATTCTAAAGATTCACTTCTGTCGGTCACATAGAGTCCGAGTAAACGGCATATAATTTCTGACCCCAAGGCATTTCACCGCAAATATTGTATGTTTTAAATAAATTTTACTTTCGGAGGATATTTTAACTAAATCATCTTCGTTCGTCATTCTTGGCAGAAATCCAAATATTCACTTAATTCGGTCTCATGGAACCTGCATGAACGGCATTTAATTTTCGTTTCAAGGATTCACATTAAGCCCGCAAATTGGTATTTTTTCAACAAATGTTACTATAAAAGGATATTTTCGATAAATCGTCTGAAGTCTATCATTTTTGACAGTATCCCAAACATTGAATTAATTCGGTCTCAAAGAGCCTGAGGAAAGAGAATACAATTTTTGACCGTCAAGACTTGCATTTTGCTGCAAAAGTGGTATTTTTTTCAACAAATGTTACTTTTAGAAGATTTGATACCTCATCTATTAAGTTCATCGTTTACGGCAGAATTTCAGATATTCACCGTATTCGGTCTCATAAAGACTGAATGAACGAGATGTTATTTCCGACCCCAAGCTTCGCATTTAGCCAGCAAAATGGTATTTTCTTAACAAATGTTAATATATTGATTTTTTTGCATTTGATCGTCTACAGTTTATCATTCTTGGAAGAAATTTAAAGATTTACGTCTTTCGCTCCCATAGAGCCTGAATAAATGAAATATAGTTTCCGACGCCGAGGCTATATTATAGGCTATAAATATTATAAATGTAGGAATTTTTAAAATTAAATCGTAAGAGTCCTATATTTTTGCCAGAATTCCATAGATTCAATTCGTTCGGTCTCAAATAGCCAGAGGAAACCGAATACAATTTTCGACCCCCAAGGCTTGTAGTTGGCCAAAAAAAATTGGATTTTTCCAACAAAGGTTACTTTCGGAAGATTTTTTGACTTAATCTATTTTTTTATTTTTTTATTATTTCTTAACTTCATGTTTATTTACAAAAAAGTACATACATTGTCCTCCACGCTAGGAGTTCACCTGTGATGTGGAGGTCATTTTTCGAAATGCATGTTAAAACAATTTAAAATATAAAAGAAAATCCAAAAGAAAATAATAAGATAAAACAAGGTAAAATATAAAAGAAAATACAAAAGAAAAAATAAATAGAATAAAACAAGATAAAAATAAAATAAAATAAAATAAAGCCACTTTAAGACAAAAATTACAAATAAATAAATTTCCTAGTAGCACTATTATTATAATAGTGTATAATTAAAAATTAGGAGGATTGTAACCAGTTCCAAACATGTTTATTGTATTGTGCAAGTGTAAATGTTTTGATTTGTGTAGGAAGAGAATTATAAAGTTTAATAGCCTGGTATCTGTAATGCTTTTGTCCGAAGGATGTGTATGTTTAAGGTATTTGTAGTTGATGTGCATGTCTTGATCTAGTGTTGCGAGTATTTTGTGAGGTGACAAACGTATTTATATTATTTATTACTTGAGTCGTATAGTTCCTATCTACGGTAAGTCCACTATGGTGAAATGTTGGCAAACCATTTTTTTTCAATTATGACTTATATTCATTACAACCTAATATTTATTGCATTTGGTGTGCTTTATTATTGGACTACGGATGTTTATAATAAAATAAAGCATTTAATTTCTTAATAGTTTAGGAGTAATTACGCAGATAAGAATGGACTTATCGGCATTTGAAACCAACTGTCAAATTTAACGTATATTGGAACTCACCAGTCGTGACTTATCGGTGTTTGTTTCTCAATACGGTCGACACGTGGTAGACAAGTATAGGGTCACCAAAAAAAAAAGATTTAATCAAAACGAAAATATTAAATGTTTCTTTTTTTTATTATTTACCAAGAAAAATTAAATGGGAATAAACTAGTGTTTACAAAATGATTTTTTTTCATATTTAAAAAGTTGACCAAACCAAATTATATGACTAAATATATAAAATAAATGAAATAGAGATATTTTTTAATTACAAAAATTCTGTATTCATTTCAATAAATTCTCAAACTATTGTTCTCTTTTGCGGTAGAGTGTGTTTAACACTTAAGCCTCTTGTTTTAATTCCAACTGTTTTTTTGGGACGCCAGCGCTTGCATTTATCAAGATGACAATATTTTATGATAAAGTTGTCTTGATAATTTTTTATCATTTTTCAAATAAAAATTGTACGGATATCCATCAAATCTACTATTTTAAAGGTGTCACATTTAAAGGTCTTCGTTTTATGCTCGCACAACGGAGAAATGAGCAAGTTTGTCGGAGCGTACCTAGAATTTTTTTTTCTGTAATGAGTTTTTTTTTTTAAATGATGATTTATGATTAAATAGGTAAACGCATGTTTGCTTTATATTTATATCCACAGATTTAATAAAAAATGTTTTTTTCTCAAAAATAAATAAACGTCAATTAATTTTACTAAAATTATGAAAACCATACCTACGTAATTCAATTTTTTAAATAAATTTAAACAATTGAAATTTTATTTCTCTCGCCCAGGTATTTAAAAAAAATAGACAATAAGAACAATTGTGAAAAAAACGAATAAAATAAAAAAAATAATTAAAAACAAACGAGCGAAGTTTTGGGAGCACCCAGTAATGACGGACATTCGATTTACAAATCCATTCAAAATAGCAGATTTTTCATTAGCTTTTACGGCTATCCACATTCTTTTTCCAAGATTCCTTATTGATAACTCGTTTCCTTGATGTATTTCCAGTCACTTGAATGACATTTTTGGTAAGATCGGACATTATTTAGCTGTAGAAATGTATAAAACGATAGACACTTTAAAAGAATAACACTCCTCACAAGTGCTTTAGCGGCCATGTTGGAATTAGCGAAATGCTTCACGCTCATTGGCTATCTGGACAAGCGGTGGACTTATCGGCGTTTGGAACAAACGGCACCATGGATTTATCGCCGTTTGAAACTCATCCTAATTTTAAAACCCACTTTTCGTAAGATTTTACGTACGTTTGGAATTTATTAACATTTGATTAGTATGGTAAATAGCCGGTAGAATAAAACCTCATATTTACTTAAATTTTGAATTATATTGGACTTATCGTACATAGGAACTATACGACTCACTTAATCTATTAAGTTCATCATTTAAAGTAGAATTCCAAATATTCACTTAAATCGGTCTCATAGAGGCTGAATGAACGACATATAATTTTCGGAATCGAGCATCGCATTGAGTCCGCAAATAAGTATTTTTTCCCACAAATGTTATTTTTTTTTTTTAATCGAATTTAGTTCATCATTTGAGCAAAATTCCAAATATTCATTAAATTCGTTCTCATGAAGCCTATTTGAACAGCACATAATTTTCGACCCCAAGCTTCGTATTTAAAACGCAAATTTCTATTTTTTCAACAAATGTAACTTTTGGAAGATTTTTTCATTTAATCGCCTAGTTTTAAATTTATCATTCTTGGAAAGAATTCCAAAGATTCATTTATTTTGGTCTGATAGAGACAGAGAAAATGGCAAGCAATTTCACACCCCAAGGCTTGCATTTTGCCAGAAAGAGGTATTTTTTCAACGAATTTTACTTTTGGAGAAGTTGTAATGTCATTGTCTTCATTCGTTCATCATTCTTAGCAGGTTTCTAGATATTCATCCGAATTAATTCGGTTTCATGGTGCCTGAATGAACGGCATATATTTTTCGACCCCAAGCTTCGCATTTAGCCTACAAACTGGTATTTTTTCAACTAATGTTACTTTTGGAGGATTTTTTCAGTTCATCGTGTTAAGTTCATCATTTTTAACATAATTCCAAATATTCCATTAATTCGGACTTATGGTGCCTGAATGAACGGCATATACTATTCGACCCGAAATTCGCATTTAGCCTACAAATTGGTACTTTTTCAACAAATGTTACTTTGTAGGATTTTTTCATTCAATCGTCTTAAGTTTATCATTCACAGCATAGTTCAAAATATTCACTTAATTCGGTTTTATGGTGCCCAAATGAACGTCATATTGTTTTCGAGACCAAGCTTTACATTTAGCCTACAAACTGGTATTTTTCCAACAAATGTTACTTTTGGAGGAATTTTTCATTTCATCGTGTTAAATTTATCATTCTTAGCATAATTACAAATAATCACTGAATTAGATCTTATGGTGCCTGAATGGACAGCATACATTTTTCGACCCCAAGCTTCGCATTTAGCCTACAAACTGGTTTTTTCTACAAATGTTACTTCTGGAAGATTTATTAATTTAATCGTCTTTATTTCATCATTTAAGGGGAAATTCAAAATATTCGACAAATTCGGTCTAAAGGTGCCTTTATGACATGCATATAGTTTTCGACCCCAAGCTTCGCATTTAACCCGCAAACTGGTATTTTTTTCACAAAATGTTACTTTTTGAGGATTTTTTAATTTAATCGTCTAAGAATCATCGTTTATAACATACTCACTTAATTCTGTTTTATGGTGTCTGAAGGAACGGCATATAATTTTTGACCCCAATCTTCGCATTTAGCCTACCAACAGGTATTTTTCAACAAAGGCTACTCTTGGAATATTTTTACATTTAATCGTCTTTAGTTCATCATTCTTAGCAGAATTTCAAATATTCACTTAATTCGGTCTCAGGTTGCCTTTTTGAACGGCATGTAGTTTTTTACCTCAAGCTTCGCATTTAGCCCAAAAACTAGTATTTATTCGAAAAAAGTTACTTTTGGAAGATTAATTATTTTCATCGTCTTTAGTTTATCATTCTTAGCATAATTCCAAATATTCACTTAATTCGGTTTGGTGCCTGAATGAACGGCATATATTTTTCGACCTCAAACTTCGCATTTAGCCTACAAACTGGTATTTTGTCAACAAATGTTACTTTTGGAGGATATTTTCATTCAATCGTCTTAAGTTTATCATTCACAGCATAGTTCCAAATATTCACTTAATTCGGTTTTATGGTGCCAAAATGAACGGCATATTGTTTTCGACCCCAAGCTTCACATTTAGCCTGCAAACTGGTATTTTTTCAACAAATGTTACTTTTGGAGGATTATTTCATTCAATCGTCTTAAGTTTATCATTCACAACATAGTTCCAAATATTCAGCTAGTTCGGTTTTATGGTGCTCAAATGAACGGCATATTGTTTTCTACCCCAAGCTTAACATTTAGCCAACAAACTGGTATTTTTCCAACAAATGTTGCTTTTGGAGGATATTTTCATTCAATAGTCTTAAGTTTATCATTCACAGCATAGTTCCAAATATTCACTCATTCGGTTTTATGGTGCCAAAATGAACGGCATATTGTTTTCGACCCCAAGCGTCACATTTAGCCTGCAAACTGGTATTTTTTCAACAAATGATACTTTTGGAGGAATTTTTCATTTAATCGTGTTAAGTTTATCATTCTTAGCATAATTCCAATCGTTAACTAAATTAGGTCTATTTTGTCAACAAATGTTACTTTCGGAGGATTTTTTCATTCAATCGCCTTAAGTTTATCATTCACAGCATGGTTCTAAATAGTTACTTAGTTCGGTTTTATGGTGCCCAAATGAAAGAAATATAATTTTTGACACCAATCTACGCATTTAGACTACCAACAGGTACTTTTTCAACAAAGGCTACTCTTGAAATTTTTTTACATTTAATCGTCTTTGGTTCATCATTCTTAGCAGAATTCCAAATATTCACGTAATTCGGTCTTAAGCTGCCTTTTTGAACGGCATACAGTTTTTTACCTCAAGTTTGCATTTAGCCCGAAAACTGGTATTTATTCGAAAAAAAGTTACTATTGGAAGATTTATTCATCTCATTGTCTTTAGTTTATCATTCTAAGCATAATTCCAAATTTTCAATTAATTCGGTTTAATGGTGCCTGAATGAACGGCATATATTTTTCGACCTCAAACATCGCATTTAGCCTACAAACTAGTATTTTGTCACCAAATGTTACTTTTTGAGCATTTTTTCATTTAATCGTCTAAGAATCATCGTTTTAACATAATTACAAATACTCACTTAATTCGGTTTTATGGTGTCTGAAGGAACGGCATACTATTTTTGACCCCAATCTTCGCATTAAGCCTACCAACAGGTACATATTCAACAAAGGCTACTCTTGGAATACTTTAACATTTTATCGTCTTTAGTTCATCATTCTTAGCAGAATTCCAAATATTCACTTAATTCGGTCTCAGGTTTTTTTTGAACAGCATTTAGTTTTTTACCTCAAGCTTTGCATTTAACCCGAAAACTGGTATTTATTCGAAAAAAGTTACTTTTGGAAGATTTATTCTTTTCACCGTCTTTAGTTTATCATTCACAGCATAGTTCTAAATATTTACTTAGTTCGGTTTTATGGTGCCCAAATGAACGGCATATAATTACTGACCCCAATCTACGCATTTAGCCTACCAACAGGTACTTTTTCAACAAAGGCTACTGTTGGAATATTTTTACATTTAATCTTCTTTAGTTCATCATTCTTAGCAGAATTCCAAATATTCTCTTA
This sequence comes from Drusus annulatus, assembly GCA_022651775.1. Lineage (NCBI taxonomy): Eukaryota > Metazoa > Arthropoda > Insecta > Trichoptera > Limnephilidae > Drusus > Drusus annulatus. Next base: position 1,751,741 of record JAGWCC010000049.1, on the reverse strand, counting down.
ATTCGGTCTCAGGTTGGCTTTTTGAACGGCATACATGGTTTTTTACCTCAAGCTTCGCATTTAGCCCGAAAACTAGTATTTATTCGAAAAAGTTACTTTTGGAAGATTTATTCTTTTCATCGTCTTTAGTTTATCATTCTTAGCATAATTCCAAATTTTCAATTAATTCGGTTTAATGGTGCCTTAATGAACGGCATATATTTTTCGACCTCGAACTTCGCATTTAGCCTACAAACTGGTATTTTGTTAACAAATGTTACTTTCGGAGGATTATTTCATTCAATCGTCTTAAGTTTATCATTCACAGCATAGTTCCAAATATTCAGCTAGTTCGGTTTTATGGTGCTCAAATGAACGGCATATTGTTTTCGACCCCAAGCTTAACATTTAGCCAACAAACTGGTATTTTTCCAACAAATGTCACTTGTTGAGGAATTTTTCATTTTATCGTGTTAAGTTCATCATTCTTTGCATAATTATGGAATTCCAAGTATTCATTGAATTAGGTCTTATAGTGCCTGATTGAACATCATTTTATTTTCGACTCTTAGCTTCGTTATTAGCCTATAAATCGGTTTTTTTTAACAAATGTTACTTTTGGAGGAATCTTTCATTTAATCGCGTTAAGTTCATCATTTTTTGCATAATTCCAAGTATTCACTGAAGTAGGTCTTATGGTGCCTGAATGAACAGCATATATTTTTCGACCCCAAGCTTCGTATTTAGCCTACAAACTGGTATTTTTCAAACAAATGTTACTTTTGGAGGAATTTTTCATTTAATCTTGTTAAGTTCATCATTCTCAGCATCATTCCAAATATTTACTGAATTAGGTCTATTTTGTCAACAAATATTTTTTTTGGAGGATTTTTTCATTCAATCGTCTTAAGTTTATCATTCACAGCATGGTTCCAAATATTCACTTAATTCGGTTTTATGGTGCCCAAATGAACGGCATATTGTTTTCGACCCCAAGCTTCACATTTAGCCTGCAAACTCGTATTTTTCCAACAAATGTTACTTTTTGAGAAATTTTTCATTTAATCGTGTTAAGATCATCATTCTTCGCATAATTCTAAATATTTTCTGAATTAGGTCTTATGGTGCCTGATATTCAGCATATGTTTTTCGACCCCAAGCTTCGCATTTAGCCTACAAACTGGTATTCTTTCTACAAATGTTACTTTTGAAATTTTTTTCATTTATTCGTCTTAAGTTTATTATTCTTGGGATATTATCAGAATTCTAAGAATTCATTTATTTTCGTCAGATAGAGCCTGTAAATATTTTTCGACCACAAGCTTCGCATTTTGCCAACATACCGGCAATATTTCAAAAAATGTTCCTTTTGGAGGATTTCTTCATTTAATCGTATTAAGTTCATTATATTTAGCATAATTCCAAATATACATTTAATTTGTTCTTATGGTGACTGAATGAACGGTATATATTTTCGATCCCAAGCTTCCTATTTAGCCTACAAACTTGTATTCTTTCTACAAATGTTACTTTCGGAAGATTTTTTCATTTAATCCACTTTATTTCGTCATTCTTAGCAGAATTCCAAACATTCACTTAATTCGGTTTCATGGTACTCAAATGAACGGTATATAATTATTGACCCTAAGCTTCGCATTCAGCCTACAAACAGGTATGTTTTCAACAAAGGCTACTTTTGGAAGATTTTTTCATTTTATCGTCTCTAGTTCATCATTCTCGGAAGAATTCTTAAGAATTGTTTCTTTCAGTCACATGGAGCCTGAGAAAAGAGCATACTATTGTTAACCCCAAGACTTGCATTTCGCCGCAAAAATGGTATTTTTTCAACTGATTACCTTTTTGGAAGATTTTTTAAATGTATTCGTCTTAAGTTCACTATCTTAGGCAGAATCCCAAGTTTTCACTGAATTCGATTCAATAGAGCCTGAATGAAAGCATATAATTTTCGACCCCAAGCTTCGCATTTAGCCCACAAATCGGTATTTTTTTAACAAATATTACTGTTGGAATTTTTTTCATAAAATCGTCTTTAGTTCATCATTCTTGGGCAGAATTCCAAAGATTCGCATATTTCGGTTACATAGAGCCTGAGAAAACGGCATACGATTTCCAACCCTCAAGGCTTGCATTTTGCCGCAAAAATGGTATTTTCCAAACAAATTTTATTTTTAAATGATTTTTTCAATAAATCGTCTAAAGTCCATCATTTTTGACAGAACTTCAAAGATTCAAATTCATTCGGTCTCATCGAGCTAGAGGAAACAAAGTTCTAAATTTTCACTTAATTCACTTTACAATTTTTGACCCCAAAGGCTTTCATTTTGCTGCAAAATTAGTATTTCTTCAAAAAATACTATTTTTGAAGGATTTTTAAATAAATTGTTTTGACTTCACTATTCTTGACATAATTCCAAGGATTCAATTTATTTTGCCTTATAGAGCCTGATGAAACGGCTTATAATTTATGACCCCCAAGGCTTGCATTTTGCCGCAAAAGTAATAATGAGACTTTTGGAGGATTTTTCATAAAATCGTCTGAAATTCATCATTCTTGAAATAATTCTTAGGATTCACTTCATTCCGTTTCACAGAACCTGAGAACACGGCATTTTATTTTGAACCCCAAGGCTTGCATTTTACTCACAAATTGGTACTTTTTCAAAAAATGTTTCTCCTTGGGGATTTTTTAACCGTTATTTTTTTACCGTTTATCATTTTTGGCAGACTTCCAAGTTTCATTTTTTTCGGTCTCGTAGAGGCAGAGAAAACGGCACACGTTTTCTTTTCCCCAGGGCTTGCATTTCGCACTTAAAATGGTGTTTTTTTAACAAATATTATATTTGAAGGATTTTTTTCATTAAATTGTCCATCATTCTTGACAGTATTACAAATAATAATAATATTTATTTCATCTGGTTTGAAGGATTTTTTAAAACTTTGAAACGTGTAGGAAAATAATGAATTATCAATGATTCTCTTTTAGAACATAAGTTTGAACCTTATGTTCATAACCCATCCAGTTTTATAGAGCCTGATTTAAAAGATGGGCTTGTTTTCTGTCTTTGAAATTTGACTGAATTCGGTCGGAAATTTGAATAGCCCGAGAAAATATCTTTCATGATTCCCACTTTTTTTCTTTATTTTGTGATTCTTGTAAAAGTTTACTATTTAATAAACATTCTTAACAACGACTTTCAAATAATAAATCCAACGGAGACTTGACTAAAGGAATCTATCTATGACCAGGAACTATCTGATAACCGTTACGGAAGGATAGACTGCATTGAATAATGATAAAAAATAACGGAGGAAGAGGACATCTTCTTTGCAGAGAACATTGAGAAATTACAACACAATACATTGCGTCAACAATGAAGTAGACCTTTTTAATGACTCCATTAAACATTTTTTATTTTTAAATTCTGTCAATCATATCAAGCTGATAGTATAATAATGTCCTTTATTTATAGACTAAGATTAATTAAATTATGTAGATACGTTACTGAAGCAACACGCGTGGATGCACTAAACCGAGTCCGTCAGACATACCTGAGATTTCCTACGTTTATTTTCACACAAACATTCGTTCAACAGACAATCTGTCACCAGCTTCCACAAACGCGTCGCTGTAGGCTCCTTTCTGAGAAAAAAAATGCCTTGAGAGGTGTAAAAATCATTTGGAAGTAAAAACATATCTCATGGAGTTTCTTTCCATTCATAATTACCCACAAATCACTTATAATTTCAATTCAATAAATACAATTATTCACAAGGTTTGAAGGTTCATGAAAACGGTGTGAGAAAGCGAATGCAGAAATACTCAAGTGTGTGAAAGACAACCAGAGCTAGTAGCGCAATACCCGATTATAACAGTAGCGTGGGACGTTCATATAGCTATCTCATCCGTACACACATATTCATTGCATGGCTATCCTTTTCATACGCGGGTGAATCGGAATACAAGACGTTACGAGTGCTACTACATTTTTCGTAAGATTTGTATGAATATGACGTTTCTTGTATTTTATGTCTATGTTTATAGACTGATTATTTGAAGTATCACACAGGTGCCAATAATCAATTTATTTATGTTCTACCTGTACCTTGTATAATATTATTAATATGAATTGACACTTTTCATTTGGATTTTAAGACCCTTAGCTTCTAGCCAATTGTTTTTTTAATCTGTTGATGAACACTGTTATTCCCATATCTGCACCTTTTTCTCTCATGATTTATGATAACGATAATGATTTTAGATAGTTTTAATTTGTATATATACATATCATATATTATTTTCTCTTTGTTAGTTAGTCTTACTAGCTTAATTAATTAAGTATGAAGCGTACTCGAGGTGAATTATGACAAAATAGCGCTATCTAAGTTCACTTTTATTATTATTAATAATTTTCTATTGTTGGTTATTCGTTTATATTTGTTTTACTTTCACTCCATTATTTATAACTTATAAACCATTCTAGCTAAATATAATTTAGCATAAGATATTCTCTCGCGCGCTCCTTCCTCCGGTAATTATGGTCTATCCATAAAATACCAATTACGTTTTTAGTTCCTGTATATTCGTAATTTGTTTATCTTTGCTACTTAACCAAAAAGTCGGAATAAAAGTATAACATATTATAACCTTTGAATAATTAAGCTACTCGCCGCTAGGAGCCCTGTTTTCTATCAGAGAACCAAACCATAAACTTACGCACGGAGTTGAACCAAGATGAGACTCGGCTATGGTTCTTAACTTTGTTAAATGGAACTTCGATTATTATCATGGACGTTAACCGTAACATAATTTTAGTTTCGCTACCAACCGATAGGTGAGAATAACTTTCCACGTGCGTGACCGATATAACAGAGGGGGACCTACTTAGAAGTTGATTCTGTACGTATTTCATATTATATGTTCGTGTACTCGTATATGTACCAAGAAATGGTGTGAATTTAAGAGTTATATCGAACAAAGTTTATTCAAGGAGATATTTTTCTTTGTGCACGATGATTTTATACAAAATAAAAAATGACAGTGAAGTTAGTAGGTATGTACCCACTAGCGTTGTGACCGCTTTGAAAGAACTACTTAAAAGAACTGCTTCTTTCTTTTGGCAACAGTTCCTACTTCATTCATTGTTCATTGAACAAATACTTCAATTGGAGTTGGTAGTTCGTTTAGCGTTCATTCATTTCATTGAACAAATATTTCAACGGAAGTTAGATTACAAAGAACTACTTCAATTTGCAGCAGCACAGTTGCGAAGGTGAACTTCAAAGCCTATAAAGAAGTACTTCATTACATTTACATGTTGGCGAGGAACCGGTTCCAGTTCCAGTTCCAGTTCCAGTTCTTTTCGTTTTCAAATCCCTACCGACTAGTACTTTTTATTTTGGCAAGGAACCGGCACCAGTTCTTTTCACTTTAAAATCTCTACTGACTAGTACGTGCTTTTTCGGCGCGAAACCGGTTCCAAAAAGAACTGAAAAAATAACCGGATAAATTCAAATCTCTTTTTGCGAGTTCGACTTCAATTGATGTGTTCACTCCGAAGGGTTCATTTTAAAGAACTAACAATTCGTGAAGCATTCACAAAACGTTGAAGTTTTTCCCAACGCTAGTACCCACTTTTATGAATGGTGGTATTTTACCAGGGCGATACTGGAAGTATCTATCACTCTGGAACGTGCCGTAAATATACTTTATATTATTTTACATAAATTAAATGTGTAATGACGAATATCAATTAAATTAAATTTATTTGCGTACGCTGGGTTTGAACCTGCGACCTTTGGATTCGTAGGCGAGCATCTTACCACTCAACCATGGAGACCAAGGAAGATAAATTAAAATAATGCAGGACCACAAACAAACGATTGGATCAATCGGAAAATAAAAATAACAATAGTATGTAACCTTAAAACTAAGGTCAAAGTCACTTGGTTCTGGTTTGGGCACATTGCTCGACGGCTGTTCGAGAAGTGTGCTCGAGCAACCGTACCTACCCTTATTTAAACAGGTCACATAAATCATGAAAGAGCCACTCGATTGCAGGTAATGCAGTAGGAATGACTTTCCTATTTTATTTTATTTTATTTTTGGCGTATGTGTGGTTAAACTACCGACCGCCATTTATTACGAATAGGGAGGTGTAGGTCTCACCACGAGAAGTAGTGCCGGCCAATACTCACACAGATGCATAGCTTACGTATAGCGTGTCGAACTGAATGAATAGGACTCGCTTCAAATGCATTTACAATATCAACATAAACACTCGCTGTCCCTTTTCCACTAGTGACAATAAGTAGGCGTAAACAAGACAAAGGGCTCTTTCTTTATGACACATCGTAAATACATCGCCACTGGAGCGTATACCGATACACAATAAACCCAACGCTATGCATGTATTGTTTGTTTCAACTCTCGTTGCGCCAGCTATACGAGAATATTGAATTCTTGGCAGATGTGGGGTTTTATTTAATTTAATTATCAGCAAATTAGTGATTAGCAAAATAATAAATTATGCAAGTTATAATTTTTTCACAGATGACGATGAGATATAAATAAGTAAAATGTGACAATATGCAGTTTTTTTTGTAGTTGGTGGGGGGAGAGGAAGGAGGAGAGGAATATGGAAATGTGACAAAGGGAAGAAAAACGGGAGTAGATGGAAGGTTAGATTCAGCGATTTAGTTTGGGTGCAGTCAAGTAATGGATTTTTGTTATGTCACGTATAGTCGAGTTACAGAAAGTGGAATTTAAAAAATAGAGTTTCTCTGGTTGTGAGTTTAAAGCGAATAGACGAAGAAAGGTGTTTCTGGCGAATAGAAAAGGATCTGTGGATTGTGAATGGATGGGGGAGAAGAAGCCGTGGAAGTAAATGGGAAAGAGGAATGTTGAAAAGTACCTGACTAATCTTACTTATCTGACATGTCTTGGGATTGTATACAAAAATTAGCTTGCATTTCGTATTTATATCGAGGGGGTGTCAGAGTTTTTCGGGATACCCGAACTCACGAAGTGGGGTACTCCCTCATCTTGGAGAGAGTCCAGAGAAAGTTTCTGAGATTTCTTTACATGAGGGAGTACGGCCAGTATCCGTGGCTCTACCCAACGAGCTTTCTCCTGGCTACGCTCGGACTTCACTCCTTACAGCTCAGGAGAGAGGGGTATGCCGCCACTCACTTCTTCAGACTGCTGCGGGGCTATATTGTAAACCCTGCTATTTTGGAGCGCGTAAGTCTCTATGTTCCTGATGACTATCTAAGACAGCGTCTTCATAGATTATGCTATCTTCCTGCCTGTAGGACCAACCTGCCAATGGTTCTGCCGGTGGGGAGGAGTATTTTGCTCCTGAACAAAATCTCTTCCGATATCGACTTATTTCATGTCAGTGAGGAGAAATTCAAAGTGAAATCCTATTGATTCTTGAAAGAGTTTCTTCTCATTGACCTGATCATCACCACTGCTTGATTTTTTTTTCTTGCGTATCTATATGGTACTTTAATTTGTATTTATTTTATAAAAATAAAATCTTTTTTCTGATATACATTAAATTTAAAAGTTTGTCATGTATAAGGAATTTAATAAAACATAATATTATTATTATTATTAATCAGATCTGGTCATAAAACACGGCTTAAGCCATTCCAAACAACGTTTCAATTCTGAATTATGGTTTTTCACCAGGGCGATACTCAAAGTATCTACCACTCTGGAACGTGCCGCAAATTTATTTTGTATTATTTAATATAAGTTAAAAGTTATTTGCGCACGCCGGGTTTGAACCCGTGACCTCTGGATTCGTAGTCGAGCGTCTTACCACTTGACTATGCAGGCCATTAGATAGTAAGCTCGCTTTATTGTGATTGTGGGTCAGAGGAATATCTGGACCACAACTTCTTTGAATGTCAAATCAATGATCAATTCCTTAACTTTTGGTATAAATTAGTAAAACTTAAAATTTATCTTCCAACTAATAAATACTAGCAAAATTTTATTTAAAAAAAAATAACATTTACTGGGGGTTGAAAATAAATATCGTAAAAAAAATAAAAATGGATAAAATATATATCTCAGATGGCTAAAATTACCCCTTTGTAAAATCAAAAACAAAAAAAAACACAAAGAGAACAGGAAAATAAAATAAGGTTGTTTACTTAAAGCAATAATATACAAGAGAGAGCGCTGCTGTAGTCAATTTTAATGAGTTTCGCCGGACTCGGTTACACCTGGGCGTGGCTAGAACTAGGGCTAGGCTATTTAACATCCATTCATATCACATGTCGACATAATGTTTTTGTTTATTCGTATAACCACTTTTCACATTATTGTTATAAACAAAAATATATCATATAACCTAAAAAACCGTTGACTTATGTCCATTTATGCATCCATTATGAAAAATTTGCTGTTTCTTTCTTTCTCATGGTGTACGACGTATAAACCCGAAGAAAGTGTTTTATCTCAAATTAGTATAGGTTGGGTAAAAAAAAATAGCTCTCTCTCTCCATATATTGTTACTCTAAGGTTGTTTATCATTAGGGTGAATTATTAAAACACATAATTTATATTTTTAAACATTGTTTTATTTAAAAATAATTATAACTAACCGTTCTTGGCAATTAAAGGTAATTTTGTAATCATTAATGACACGTTCAAGCAATTTAAAATAGAAAAGAATAAACTAATACGAAATTAATATTCTAATACAAAAATTACATGAATGTTTTGATCGAGTCTAAATTAACTGATGACACAACATTAGGAAGAGTGACCTTCCCGCAAAATTTTCCACGAGAATATTTTTAAAATTTGTATTCTTATTTTAAATTTATATTCGAAATTTTTTACACATTTTTCAAAAATTTTCCCCTAAATGTTATACATTTTTCAAATGGGTACCTATTTATATTTTACATTCATTTTTACAAAGTTTGAACAAGTTTAAGTAACCCTTTCTTTATGTTGATTTTTTTTGCAACCAAAGAACATCATTTGCGCCTATTTTGTAGTCATCGATAAATAAAATTACGTATAACTTTATGTTATAAAACTAAATAACATAAAATTAAAAATGCAGTCAATAATGAAATAAATAAAATAAAAAATGTCACACAATTGGTACATTAAAAAATTAACTTTCTAGTGAACATCAAATTGAATTGCAATATCAAATTCATTATTTGCAGCACGTATGATAAAACAAAATGAAACAAAAAAAAGTTAATTTCACATAAAAAAAATGGCCAAAAATAATTTTTGCTGTTTTTTTTAATAAATGCAAATTAAGTTGTGTTTTGTGTTAAAGTATTTAAGTACAAGGTTTTTTCTAGGCATCCATTTTTTTTGTTTTTTTTTCGAACATAATCAATGTTTCATTTTTTTTTATTATTACTTGACATTCAAACTGCATTACGTTAGATGTAGGTACGGATATACGTCCTCTACAATAATTATAAGAGTACAATAATTTTGTTCAATAATGTATTTAATTCTAGAGTAGCTATCTTCTATACATGAACACATGGGTGCTTGGGCGTGAAAGATGTTCGATATAAAACATAAATCGATTAAATGGCGCACACTTTTTTTGTACGATTTTTTTTAACCCTTATGCAAATGTGCCTAAAGATCATATTTGCAAATCACTCTTTTTTAATGCCAAGATGTGAGCCAGGTTGCGCCATTTTTACCATGGACTTGCAGAAAATGAATTTGTAAATCGTTTTAACCATAAAAATGTTTTCTTTTCAAAAATCTTATCAGGTTTTTGAGTAGTATAAATCAAAAAAATTGCATATTTTTTATCATCATTCAAATGTATTCAGTAGTCATTATACCACATACAGTCTAAGAATGAAATTATTTAAAGGCCATAATTTCTAAATTTTGAATACAAAATCGCAGTGTTGTAATTTTATGATTTCATATCTGATCCCATAATATCGCCTTCATTTCTACAAAACTCTGCATAATAACGGCACAAGTAAAAACCAAATTACATTTCCTCGAAATTTTGCTGAAGGAAAGGCGCTAAAGTCGAATAAAATACAAACATAAACGTGTTTTTTGAGTTTTGTAGATCTTCGTCAAAATTCGTATCTCAGTTTTTCAAAATGCAATCGTATTTTTACTTGAACCGTTATTATTCCGGGCACGATATTTGATGTGCAATTACACCGCACGGGGTGAATACATTGCTGGAAAATCACCGTGAACCCGGCACGGAAAGAGTTATGCACACATTTTTCGAAGACATGTAACGTATCATTATCGTTTTTGCTATCGAACGTCTTAACCCTTTCCGAACGGGGATCTCAAAAGAGCGAATCAAAATTTATTTTTTTAGTATTTTGAAATGTTTTATATCGTTCACACCTGTAAATAAAGTAAGTATCCTCATAATTTAGTATCCCAGTAAAATACGTATAACTTATAAATCTCGTCAATATATTAAAGCAGAAGAAGAATCATTGTGTATTTCGTAATGCCCTTAAAAATGTATATTCCTTATACTAACAGTTACAGCGATAACATTTATGGCAAAATGTTACACCTCAAAAAATATTCAATGTTATTAAATGCTTATTCCTATGAACATTACAAAGACGGGTGGCTACAACATTGTAAATACGACTCTAACATATGAACATTCAACATTTCATTCAACATTTCATTGCACATATTTGAACATTGCGATTTGCAATCATCCTAAAAAATTCGTGTCATAGTTCAATGTAAGATTGCAACAATTTTTGAATTAATAACATTTTCACTGCAATACTGCATTGAAGGAAGTGTCTATTGTAAATTAGGAGGATATTTCAATAATTCTAGAATATTTAAGACATGCTTGTTGTAATGTTTCAATAAACTTGTGACAATCCTCGAACATGAATGACAAGACAACTGTACTTATTTAGAAGAACATTTCAACAATTCAATTGGGATGTTCATCTTATTATTGCAATGAATTTGTGGCACATTGCAATCATTCTTCAATATTATTGACATGTTCGTTGTAATATTGCAATGAGTTCGTGGAGTTTTTCAATATTATCTAATATCAAAGAATTTGATTCACTCCTTGCATATTTCGATTCATACTAGAATGTGTGTAGGTATGTTACATGGCATGTTTCAAATACTTATTGGCGGTTATGTTGGAAATACTTAAATGTTGTATTTTCGCTTTGATTACTAATGCATTTCTCAAACGTTCTTCCTCAAATGAAGCTTCCTTAATCTATGATCTATTGTGATTAAATTGATAATTATTGTTTTATGATATAATTAATAATTAAAGAATTAAAATCTAATTGTGTATTGTAATTAAAAACCTGGCTATCCTGTCTAATACGGCTAAACATTAAGGAATATAATAGTGTATTATTTATTGTATTAATTATTCGATATAATATAAATATAACACAAGAAAGATATCAAATATAATGAATGACTGGTTAGTTATATATTATTAAAATATGGATGTAAGCAATTCGTAGGATTGCAATAAATAATAATTGTATTCAATAAAGACAATATTTAACATTAACAAAATTAAAATATTAATATAAACAATTAAAAAATAAAGCATATCAATTAAAACTATGCAAGTCTCAACATTAAATTCAATGTAGACATAATTATAATATAATAACAACAAAATGTTTTATTGTTAAATCGATGAAAACTAAATAAAAGTTGTCAATGATTATTTTAACCTAGGCCTTAGTATTCGATTAAAACGTCGTAAAAGTAAATAATATTTAATATTAAAATAATTCATTAATGTAATAAATAAGAAACTTTAATATGGCAACGAGTTTTAAATAAACCTAATTAAATATGCGTTATTTTAATAAGGGCTTACGAAATACGAAATTGTACGTACTGGGATATTAAAATTAATATTTCAAAGTTTTTTAGTGCTGTCAGTTTTTTCATTAAAGGGGAAAAGACTGTTAGCACAGGTATTCAAAAACTAACACATTAGTAATGCATTGTGATCGAGTATTCACAGTTTTTAATAATTTCCTTATTTGGAAACAAACGATGTGTTTAAGCCGTCAAATATTAACTAGAATAATAAAAAAAATTACAACTGTTTTATTTTTATTTTGATCATATTTTATTTTAACGTAGTGAATACCTTCTTTTGATTTGTCACCAAAACGATTCATTCGTGTATTTTCACGCGGAAGTATATATCACAGCGGACAACGTGTGTACCATAGGACAACGTTTCGAATCTCGATGACAGTTGTGTTGGCAATCAGTAGCGGTATCTACGTCATAGTTAAGGGTCAGCACTCGAGAATGACGCTAAACGTTACTTTCTAGCACTCTAATACAAGCAATACTGCAAAAGATTTTTCCGTAAATTTTCTATGGGTGTTAAAAAAATGTCTGAGGTTTCCAGTGAATATAATTTTTCAAGTGTATCCTTTAAATTCTAAGAAAGACATATTAAAATTCCAGTAAAATGTGGTGTTTGAAAACCAGCAAAGGCATATTTGAACGTTTTACCCAAAATTCCAGTATGCATTTCATAAAAAAAATAAAATGATTACGGCTTAAATATTGTATTCACTGGAAACCGTAGACATTTTTTAAATTTGTAGTTTTGTTTGTATTAGAAAGCCAAAAGTGTTTATTTTTGGGTGCTGGCCCTTAAACTAGGACCGTTTACTAATTAGCAATTTTGTTTAAAAGTGTAAAAATCTTACATTTTTAGTGGGACGATCAGAATCAGAAAAATATTCTTCAATTATTCCACACGTTTTTAAAAGTATCCCCATTTGTGAAAATAACCAATTTAACATGAATTGTTTATTTAAATACCACGAATCCTACACATCTTGGTTGAATTTTGATTTCAAGAGGCCAGAAATAATTGATCTGGCTTGTAAAAATGCATTGTAATGAATCACAAACAATGAATCTGTCAGTTTCAGAAAATAAAAATAAATACGCTGTTTTGTGACAATTCTTAAAGTATGCACTACGGCAAAGAGTACGTGTTTCATATCGAATCAAAAGGTCAATCCGCAGAATGCATCGCCTTAAATGTAATATATTGCAAGTGTAAGAACTAATTAAGTTTAGTTTTTGAATACCTTTAGGATACGTCGTATTACCAAGCACTCACGTGTATATAACATGCATAGACAGATTATAATATAATAATGACACAATATTCATACAACAAAGAAAAATAGTAACCAAAACCGGTTCTATTGCAACTATTCATTAAAAACTTCACAAGAAATTGTTTTAAAAGTCAACTGAAGATGGTAATCATAAACTTAAAGTTTAAATTAACAAGTTTTTGTGTTGGTTGCATGTTTAGTCTTAAGATGCAATTTTATTAATAATATTTTTTGTTTTAGAAAAAGTTTTTTTTTGCCAATTTTAGTAAAAATTTAAATTTTCAAAATGAATACATTTTTTGATCTAATGTTTTTGTTAGTTCGAATTTTGTTTTGTTTTGTTTATTTTTTATTAGTTCGAATGTATGTTAGTATATTTTTTGCATTTTTTCTCATTTTTCAACTTGTACTTAATTTAATAAAATTAAAATTGTCTCAAAACTGAAAACCAACACTGTAGTTATTATTTTTTCTGAAAATAGTGAAATACTTTCATTTTGAAATAAAAACCTTTTTGTGAATAAGACGCAGGCCTACATTAAAGCATGTAGAAATGATTGCACTGAAATATATTCTTCCTTATTATAAAATAGTCCGTATGTAACAACTTTACACAAAGTGTAAAAACTTTACATCATGTGTGACAAAATTAACACGAAGTGTAAAAAATTGCACAAGGAGTCAATAAAAAATCAGCGGATTTTTTAAAAATATTCATGTAACATCTTATAAATGATAAGCACATTTTTGATAAATTTGTTTATCAAAGAAATTTTAAACATAATTTTTTCATCACACTTAATAAACTTAATATTTTCAGTTAAAAATGTTTTTTTCTAGGAATAACAACACGTCACTATCCAAAAGTTTCATTGTTTTTGAGTTCTTTTTTGGAAACTCAATAAATATGGTTTATTGATTTATAAATATGAAATTTTTACACTCACTCCGTAAGACTAGTAATGCCAAATATTTATCATTAAAGTTATTTTTCTACTTAAATTTATATTTCCAATTTTTACAGTTTTTTATAATAAAAGAATCATATTTTGTCTCTTACTTCGACCAAGAAACGAAATGAAATTTAGGAACTATATATTTTTGTTTAAATTTAATTTACGATAGATTTTAAGTTTCGTGTTACAATTTTTGACCAACACCATTACAAAGTATTAGTTGCATAAAACGACTATTATTAATATTGCATATATATGTCAAACTGTATAAGTATTGCGACATTGACCGAGACATAATTTTTCAATTAATAAATTCTATATTTATTGGTTTCCATTTTTTTTTTTTAACGAAAGGGTATCACACTTTTTGTCCGTGTTCGTGAAAATCATAATTTGAAATCCGAAAAGTTTTGTATTTTGAAATGAATGTAAATAACCAACACAAGGATACTTAAAAGTTATTTCCAAACCAAAGTGTTAATATAAAAACAATCTCAAATGCTTTGGGCTATGGCAATAGATTTTAATTCATACATCAGACCACCACTGTGAAGGTGGGATCCAATAATAATTCATTATTAAAACAAATATTTTAAATTAAAGTCTTGTTTTGATATAATGAAACCTGTGATCCTAATGTAGCTTAGAAATATATTAAACATATTGATAAGCACATTAGATTTAGTTGTTTCATAACTTTCAAATACACATTTTTACCGAAAAGTTTTACCATGATGTTAAATCAATAATATTTCTTTTAGAATTTGTACTTTTTAATTAACTGACAATCCTGTTTAATAAAGCAATGCTCGTTGCAATATCAACGGTGGAATGGTTAATATCGATTTACTCAACTGCTGAAATTGCAAAAAGGACATTGGAACATATTTTCTGCTCGAATTAATTCTTTGACTTTAAATAATCAAGTGTTTGTTTGTTGGTTTGTTTGATGTGTTTGTTTTTTAAGATTATTGCTATTATGTTACTGTTGTGGGCTATTTGAATCATTCTGATCAAGGGTCAGTAATAATAACATTCTGGGCTATTGTTGCTATTTGTATAATGTTTAATCACTAATCAATCGGTTAAAGAAATCATTGTGGCAAATAATAATGAGTTCATCTTAAATACAATATTATAATATCATCTGGGCTATTGTTTATTGAAAGTATATATCTTAATTCCACCCCTGATTAGGGGTAGACATCATTTTTACAACGGTCAATTCTTTTATTGATGCTTTTCAGTGGATGTCGTTCGATGGTATGGATTGTGTAGATCATCGTCAAAGTGTCTGGTGAAGTCGACACGTGGGAGGTTCTTAGGAAAGTCACTCACTAAAACAATCATTTTAAAAAAGCCTTATTTTTTGAGGTAGAAAAGACAGGATCAGTTTTTGACTGCGAAACATCTTTAATTATTTCAATTTTAATCGAATTTATCACTGATTTAATGTCAAAATTTAACAAATATAATATTAATACATTTTTGATTGTTTCAATGTTCGTGACTTTTCTACAAAATATTTATTGAAGTGGATATTATTATTACAGTTTTTTTTACATGATTGGTTGACGTTTTTGTTGTTATTCATTATTTGTTCGTCCTCGGTCAATAATTAATTACTTTAATTCACTAATGGTAATAACTAATTTTCATTTACAATATTCACAAGATAATTATATTAAAAAAGAAACATTTTTCAAAGTAGATTTCACATGAGAAAAAATAAAATAAAAATATTGTCAATTTCGCTCCTATAATGAAATTTATAAAAATGTATTTACATAATATTTACAGTTTATCTGTGTTTTGTTAATAGCTTTTTAAAGATGTTGTTAATATTTGAAACAAAAAATTAAGAAACCGTCTCAAATAAGTCTTTTTGATTATTAAAAAAACGATTTAGTATCCTAGAAGAACACAAATCGTAACGTTATTTTACTGTCAATGTGATTTTGTAAGAATAAAATAGTTTTTGTTTTAAATAAACTCAATTAAAAGACGAAATGTCTTTAATTTTAGGAACTGTTTATTTATTGTTATGTTTTGAAATCATGTAGTTTTTGTGCTTAACTAAGTGTATTATGGCGAAATAGTAACTTTCAATATATTTTATATTAATATGGCAAATCAACGAACATCAACTACTGTTCTGAATCCGAAAACAAAATAACATTGGCACCTATAATTTTTTGGCACTAATTTGTACTTAATTTAAAAAAATGATGAAATGTTAATTTTGCTTTGAAAAATAAACGAAAATTGTTTTCGCAAGTAAAATCGAATTCCAACGAAAAGTTTCGAATCAAACATGTTTGAAAAATTATAATAAAATGTAATTTTTGATCTAACACTACATTGGCGAGAATAGGTTCCTTTCAAGATTTTAGTTATTAATCAATAATTATTTTACATTACGTTGTATTTACACCATTTACAATACGAATCTTAATAGTTATAGGTATAAACATGTTCTTTACCATAACTTAACACAGTAATAACTATTACTTACAAATAAACTTTATCTAACCAGCTTAAACTAAACTATTATATAATCTTTCCATTGATTCTTCGCATATTTGTTTCTTGTCCCCTAAATAAAAAGAAATAATTCAAATTAAAATAAAAAAAAACGAAAATATCAATTTCGTTTAACTTTAAATTTTTGATAATATTAATTTTACCCTAAAAACAGATATTTTCTTATTTTTCTAAAAATACACGAACGAAACACGAATTTCACCTATCACCTTGTTAAATGCCCAACGTTGCGTTTCTATCAATTTTTTTATATAATATGTTTTATCATTTTAAAAATAATTTGTAGGTATATAAATTTAACGGATAAATATAATTAAAATTATATTGGAAATAATTATGGCATAATCTCTCAAAGGGCAAATAAAAGTATTTAATTCCAACTTTGACTTCGCATCTATATTCTCCTCTATCCCGAAGCCTGGAGGCTTCTCTTAACATTTTATAGTTATTACTAACCGAACGCGCATTTTCCTTCCAAAAAAATAATCAACAAAATAATTATAAAAATTCCACAGATTTTCTAGTTTATACCGAAGAACAATTTTGTGAAAATTGTTCTATTATTTTTAATCGTTATGGAACATAAACTGAATCTGAAGAATTCAAATAAGGTTTGGAAAAATAAGGCGCGTCCAATTAGTAATAACTGAATTTTCATGGTTGCTGGCCCTGGTTCTGTTGGCTGTGGTGCTGGTTCTGCTGCATCTGCCCCTGGTGCTGGTTCTGGTGCATCAGGGATGGCTGCTGAAGAGACGGAGCGGGAGAGTGAGATAGTCCAAACCCTAGCATCCTAGGATCTCCGTGAAGACGAAGCGCTTGCTCCAGCCGTTGCTCCTGCGCCAATCTTATAGCTTCTCCAAGATCAGGAGACAATCTCGCCGGACCACCTGGCCCTCCTTCTAAGCCTTGAGAAAAGCCTCCATTGTGGCGAGCTTGATTAGCTTCTGCCCCCGCTGCGGCGGCTTGAGACACTGCTAACCGTAAAGCTGCCTCAGCTTGGCTGCGAAGAAGAGCTTCAGCTTGTTGCATCCTTAAAGCTGCGGTTGGATCTGGCTGTTGTTGTTGATTTAGCTGGTTTTCAAGGTTCGCCATGGATCTCATCGAGTCTGCCATGGATCTCATTGTGGCGACGTTCATGGCTTGCTGTTGCGCAGCGCTCGGGGAGTCACTTCCCATGGGTGGAGTTCCGCTCTGATTGTCCAACATGTTCTGTTGTTGTTGTTGATGATGTTGCTGATGCATGTGAACATTGTGGGCGTTGTTTATTCTCATGGCTGCTGCTAAACTCGCGGCGGCTGCTTGGACTGCCGGATCAACTGGAGACCCCAAAGATCCTTGATTTCCTTGAGCTTGTCCCATGATTCCCGCGGCGGCGGCTGCGATGGCAGCCATCCTGTTGGCATTGTGGATATCTTCAGGCGCGTACTGCTGGTGGTGTCCGTTGTTAGTTGCTGTTCTCAAGAGATCTCCTAGCTTAGGTGGGGCGCAGTTGTTGTTGTTATTAGGCGGTCCGTCAGATCCAGCTGAGGATGGTCGACCATTTGAAGAACTGTCGGAATGAGCGGATGGAGAGGCACAGAGAGATCCACTTCCCAGAAGCAAACCGGAGCCGGAAGCGGAGACGGCAGCTAGCAGAGCTGTTTCGCGTTCTCTTCGTTCTGCGGCCGCCCTCGAGAGGACGTACTGGGCAGCGAATTGATGCTTGGGCTCCATGCGCATGTGTTCCATGTGAGAGAGCAGTCCTGGAAGAAAAAAATAAGAAGGTGATATATTTACTAAAAAAACTTTTGATGAAATAAATAAAAACAATCAATCGTTTTTTTGGACACGCCGACAAATTTAGTAGAGGATGTTGCTTTTTATCGTTCTGCTCATAGGCAAAACGTCGTGAGCCTTTGGTCATCTGCTTTGGCGTGCGGTGAATTTTTCTCTCACCCCTATATCAAAGTCTCACTTACGTGTGCTAGCGGGATGCCAGAATCGGCTTGAGCTTATTTATATAAATTCTTGCTTAAAATACGAAATTTTTGATCATCAGTTTAAAGAGTGAGGCGTAATATTTAACGTACTTGAAAAAAATACATTCATTATCCACACTATTCAAACCCAAACTATCATCATAAATATCGATGCTTACCGCTTTCGTGAGTGAAGACCGCCTGGCACACCGAGCACGGCCACATCCTCAGGCTGCTGGTGAGCTGCGTCTCCGGGTGGCACGCCAGGTGCTTCCTCAGCGAGCCCTCGTTGACGTAGTGCTTGCCGCACACGGGGCACGGGTGGTTGGCCGTGCGCCGCTTGGCTATATAGGGGTCAGTCTTCATTTGTGTCTGGTAGGACGAGGGCGACTGCGGCACTTGCGCCGGGATGGACAGGTCGTTGGGCCCGGGGGCCATGGGGGCGCCGCCGTTCGCTGGGAGGGCGGTGTTAGTAAGGGGAGAGGGGAGGTTTGGGTAGACAAAAGAGACAAACAGACAAGGTCAATGCATGAAGCCAGTGAGAGTGATAGTTACAACACCAATTTTGAAGGGATTTCGGGTAGGGAGGAACGAGAATGATTTATTTCGGAAGTTTCAACCAAGTGTAAAACTTGCTGAGTTATGTCGATCTAATGCGAATTTCTGTTAATTAATTTATACTTTGTGTTTTTTTTTTTAATATTAACATTTTTTTAACGATTTAACATGGGTATTTTTAGGCTTTGCCCGATTTTTAACACACTTTTTTTTACTGCACAAATGCAAAATGTGAAGAAAAAAATTTGCATTCCATTTTTTTGACAATTGAAGACCTCACGGCAAAAACCTGTTAACTAACTGTCGAATCATTTTGAGATAATTAGTCTTTTGCGTTTTGTTAAAAGAAAGCGTTTACCATCACAAATTCACTAACTATTTTTCATAAATTTTATAGCTTATATACAAAATTTTATATATAATTTAGCACTTTAATGCATTTCTGCAATAAAATTTTATTATTGTAGATAACATGTTCTTGCTATTATCAAATATTTCAGTTATGATAAAATTTGCTGTTAACATGTTCAACTCTTTGATTTTTCATGTTCGTGCCATTTTCATGATCTGAAAGTGTGTTCATTAGATAGAGCGTACCAGAATCAGTTTATTGAGAATACTAACTCATTTTTGTCAAAAATGTTAGTTAACCGGTTCTCGCCGCGGGGTTTTCAATTGATCTGTATCAAACTTCCATTGCTCGTGATGGAAATAACAAGTGTAAGAAATAAAATTGTTACACGTCTTTAAAATTCTTGTATTTCATGTTTTTTTTGTATGTTTATCCATATTATCTGAACAAAAAAAGTTTTATGCACCATTGATATACAAATATATAAATTAATATTAACTATCGCAAAAAAAATCGAACTATAAATCACTCTCGGTAATATTAGTAAAAAGGGACAAAACAAAAACAACCAATAAATAACCCAATGATTTGAACGTGTGAAAATGATCAAAATAAATGATATTTTTTTACACTTTATGAATGATTTTAAAATTTACACATGATCGATTTAGTAAGGAGTATTTTGGATGAAATATTTATTAAGCGTTAAAGCATTTACAGAGAACACCCATCACCCGATAAGGAGAAATAATAACAAAAGGTGGGAGATTTTAAAAGAGGGAATTCATTTAATTTTAAAATGAATCACCTTTTTACATAAATGAGAAATATTTTGAAATTTTCGAAAATTTATCCATGTTGATTTTTTTATGAAATGACCAAAGAATGCAAATCTATAAAAGATGAACATTAAAAAAAAAACATTTGAACGTATTTCAAAATATTTCCCATATTTACACATTTTATGAAGAAGTGCTTTGTTTTTTTTGACACGTAATCCTTAGTTGTAATAAATTATGTCACAATTAACGCGTAAACAAAATTCTTCTTCAAATTATTAGAAACATTGTTCAAACATTACATTAATTTATTATTAATTGGTAACGATACTTTTTGTTACAGAACGACGAAGCTAATAATTTTACGATAAAATACCAACACCCCAGAAGTTACAAAAAAAAGGTTTTCGAATCAAAAATATTAAAATATATTTCATATTTTAGGCACTTATGATTCAAACACCCTTTTACGATTAATAAATACAGAAAAATATTACCAAGGTTCATATTTCAACTCATAATTGAATCATTATTTGGATCTAAATGAATCAATCATTGGTTTACGTGAAATAAATGAACATAATGAAAAAAAAAATTGAAATATATTTTTAAAAGATACGAGTTAGTTTGGTAAAACTTTAAAATAAAGTTGTAAGTCGACATTGAAATGATACGTTTAAAGAATAATAGAATTTTCAATGTTTTAAAGAAATCAAAGGTAGAAACTGAATAATTTTGCGACCTGTAAAAGAAGAATGACGTGAACCCCCAAAACGCGGGCGGAAAGACTGCTAACAAACAGGATGGTAGTAGGTAGTAGTAGATGGTTGTCTCCACTCCAGCTTAAACACTTACTGGCTACGCCGGATGCGTTAGGGTCCTTGTGGGTGTTCTTCATGTGCTCCATCAGAGCCTCTCCTCCGAAGACGAGCTTGTGGCAAATGGGGCAAGGGGTGGCATTGGGTCCTCCGATCATCAAGGCAGCGTGTTGCTGCAACACACCAAGATGCAGTTGTAGCTCCTGCATCGGACCAACCAAATGACGATAGATTTGGCGGTCGGTGTATCGGTGGTGGTGTGGAGGGAAGAACAGTCAAATATACAAGTATTTTAATTAAAATGCCAAAAGATTCAAAACACTAAAAAAAGCATTTACTGTCGAAAATCTTAATTGATCATTTCAAACAACAAGATAATTTATTTTCGCCAATACTTGATTTATAATTTTAATTTATTAATATACTCAATACATTTGTTCCACCATTGGGTGGTGGTTAAAGAAAGACGAACAATAGTCACATTTTAACTTTTTAGAAGTCAAAAGTTGCAAAATTAAAAAAATTGTTTAAAATTTTGAAGAAAATATAAAACAGATTTGATTTTTGAAGATAAATGATAAAATATTTCTGAAGATAGTGATTTCAGATATTGCGCGAATCATAAATTTAAGTCAATAATCATTGCTCTTAATTTTTTTGATTAATGTATTTGTAGAACACCATGCAAAAACACAATTTCACAATATTTAGTAATTCATTTGTTAGGAAGGATTGGAAAAAACTTAATTAAAGGGTGTTTTATGGAGTTGGTGGATAGGATAAAATAATAGAAATAATAAAAATAAATAATAAAGGTTAAGAAGTTTTTCAGTTTCTAAAAAAAAACCGGTAAATGAGAAATGTTTTTAATTTATTTACTGAAAAAAGTGTAAAAAAAAAAAAATTTGATAATTTTATGTTTTATGATTATCGTGTAACCTTTGTTTATTTTTTTTTTGATTTTTTCATTTTTCTTTTGTAATCCTCTGCTAACTAGCTGGGGCTTATACAAATACCCCTCATAATGTCTATCTAACTAGTACTGCGGCTCGTTAGGCCTTATTACTATCACCATCTGATGGTTGTATTTAATTGACTGAATTTAAGTTTAAATTAGTGAGTTCTTAGGGAAAAGGTCTTTACTGGATAAAAAAACCCCAAGAGTAACCTTTGTTTATAAATGAAACAAATTAATTATTTTTTTATTGTATTTTTTAAGTCAACACAATTGGGTTAAAACGATCTAAGAACCTCCCGATCGATTTTTTATTAAAATTACTTGTATGGTTTTAAATTGAAACTCCACTTTTTGAAACGATTTCATTTAAATGCAGTGTCGGATGAACTTTTACTTTGCCTACAAGTTGCACTTATAAAGAGCCTATTACAAGGCCCTTAGGTTTGTATTTTTTAAAATTTTCTAATTTTTGTTAAGAAATATATACCCGTTTTAACGTTCTACTAGATTATGTTGATAGTTATTTTTATATTCGATATCTGTGTTGTCTTAAAAAAGCTTTATCAAACCGTATAAAATATCGAGATCAATCCGTCACTCTCGCAATGTTAATCAAAAACGAAAAAAAATCTGAAAGTTAACGTAAAACAAAAGAAAGGATTTTGGTCCGGGAATACATACATGACTGACCTTAGACGTGTGGGTCCGGAGACTACTCTCTGTGGCAAACCCTTTGCCGCAGATGTTGCAGTGGAAGGGTCTGTTCTTGGCCCTTTCGACCTGCGCGTCGTGGTTGCGCAAGTGCTGCTGCAAGTTGGACAGCTGGATGAAGGCTCTTCCGCAGTCCGGGAGGTGGCACTTGTAGGGCCTCTCACCTGCGAAACAAAGAGACAAACGATTAGAAAATGCCAAAAATTTGAAAAAATTTAGGACGTGGAAACAAACAATTTGAAAGTGGTTCTCAATCAAGGAAGAGCTGAACATTTTGCTGTAGTGGGGCTTGCGTGTTGCTTCCAGTTGAGAATGTCTTATCAATTGTTTGGGAGCAGTAGTTCCATGATGATCCAGCTAAATTATTGCTCCATTTGTTCATGTCATTTCGTGAAGGCTTGGTAGTTCACTTTTATAGTATTTTGAATTCCTAAATAAAAATGGGAATCATGCAGCGTTAGGAATAAGATAGCTTAAGTGAATGCGGCAGCGTTACAACTAAACTGTTAAACATCACAAGTCGATGAGGTTGTTCTGAAATTCGAGCTATCAATATTCAATTCAAGGTCAATCGGTTGCTGTTCAGTTAGTGCAGGTAATTGATATCTCCTTCGAAATGCAACAGCAATTCTGAAATCGGATCCAAGGCACAGACAGAGGTTATTGCATGTTCAAATCATCCGAGAGATTCTTCATTTTTGCGATACTTGAAAGAATTACATACTGACCGCAAAAAAAACACACAAACTAAAAAAATCACGACACTCTTTTCCCATCTTCCAATTTTTGGGCGTCTTAGGTCGGGGTATTACAAGCTGCGTCACAATTGATGGCAAGAAATCCACGAGCACCGCCATTTTAAATTTGAACGGTTTTGTCGAAACGTCGAGTCTCAGTCCGTTTTAGCTTTGATCGAATTGTGATCAGCCGACAAACATGACAATATCACCGAAACGGGTGGAGAATCAGCGTCAAACGGTGACCGTTCAAAAAATGCAAAAACATCCAAATGGTAGTGATCGTCAATTTGACGGTCATCAAATGTGACGGAGTTTGAAACAGCTCAACCCTAGGCTTTTTGCTGACCGCTGCCAGGTTTTTTTCGGGTGACTTTTTGTCAGGGTTTTTTTGGTGACTTGTTGTCAGGATTTTTTCGGGCGAAATTTTGAAAAAACTTTCTGCACAATAGTAAAAAAAGAATATCTCGGATAAATTTGACATACTGGTGGAACATTGGATCTTATTCTTCGCCTTGAGGACCTGCGCGTCGTGGTTGCGCAGATGCTGCTGAAGGTTTGACAGCTGGATGAAAGCTCGGCCGCAATCGGGCAGGAAGCACTTGTACGGGCGTTCGTCTGAAAGGAAGGCATAGATTGATCCCGTTATTTAGTCAGAACACAGGGAAATGTAAAGAGGAAAACTGCGAAAGAATCTGTTTAATATTTCCGACAAACTTAAACAATAAAAAAGAGAAGAAAAAGAATTTGATTTGAATGTTATCAAAAGTTTTATCTGTAAGGAAAGCATAGTTTGATTACGTTATTTAATCAAACCACACATGGAAAAGTAATGTGGGGAACTGAAAAGAAAAACTGTTAGAATATTATCTGAGTAAAAATGGTTTTTATAAAGAAAATAGAAACGCGTTATTAAAGCAAAATTAAATAACTTTTACGAAAGATCTTTTACAAAATTTATTATTAAGTCAAAGTATGTACTTAATAGTGTAATATAACAACGTTAGAAACTGCGGTTATTGACCTAAAAACATATTACACCCAAATATGTGATATTCTTTACCTAAAAAAATGAGATGTGTGTAGGAATACATGAAAATAAAAAGAAACTGACGCTTCTAACAATTAATAGAAACAAAAATGTCAGCTTCAGGCAACTGATAGCAATACTAAATTTAACATAAAACATAACAAAGTGGTAGCTAAAATTTATTTTTATTAATATTAATTTGTACGATTTATTTTCAAGGCAATTGCTTTTTATAATTGACACTTCCGTTGTTGTAACTTTATGGTAGTATTAACTTTGATTTGAATACAACGTGACAGTGGTGTGTTTATTATATACACATCTGTGTTTATAATTTGATTTCAAAATGTAAAATTGTGTGTTTTAACATAAATATTCTGCATCTAACACTGATTTTTTTTGTCTCTACGCGCTGATCAACAATCTGATAATCTTTGCATTAAAAAGAGTTTTTGTGAGAGAAAAAGTAAAGGTATCAAAAATATGGCTAAAAATAGCTATATAGATTTTGAAAATATAAGGGAGTGAAAAAACATTAAACATACAGTATTCTGAAAAAAAAACCTAGAAAGTCATAAAAATTACAAACAATAATTTTATACATAAAATAATGTGATTCATTCAATGTTTGATCAAAGTATCGTTGAAAGCTGAAAAGCACCCAAAAAGCACACAAAAGCACAAAAAAACAATTTACATTTATTTTACATAAAACAATTTCATAAAAATGTTTTCAATCGGCGCACAGTTCTGAATTCTCAGGTCATTGGTCAGACCCAATAAATACATCGTGAACCCATACTCGTTCATCTTTTAAACCGGCATCTCACCCATACACATTAAGTAAATATTATTTTACTTCGCTCGCCCAGGGCAGGGCATTGCGCCCGACAAGAGAGCGAAAAGGAGATAGTGCTACGTATGTCCTCATTTCTTACATCTTTTATTAGTTCGAAGAAAATAATATGCGCTGACATTAAAATCACTGACATGAACATAAATTATCATATGTTATATGGAGCATATAAGTATCATTTTATGCAAGCTTGCAAATATATTTATTTTTAATGATGATCATGTTTTGACTACCCAGAGGTTTTAAAGCATTGTAAACATTTCGGGTATTGTCTGTGGTGGAGAAAAATGGGTAAAGAAATTGAGAAAGGATATAGAAAAATGTTTTATCTATGATTGGTGATCTTTCGCTAGGGCGACACTCAAAGTATTTTCAAATTGACAAATATTCAATTACTTGACTGATTTAATATTTTCCTAAGCGTTCTTCTCATTTCTGACAGGTGGTTTTTCACAGAAGCGATTCTTAAAGTATCATTCTCTAGATTTTTTTTTAATACTTAACCTTGTACCGCATACTGTTCCAAATTTGGAACATAATAATGTTATCATTATAAAGGGCTATGTGGACCATATATGTATTTTATGTTCAGCTAATTCCTTACTGTGAACTCTGCATTATCATAAATCGAATAGTGCTGCCAGTTACGAGCTTTTTAGTAACTACAACCGCGTCAGTAAGTTGTCATTTCGGCCATTTTGTAAACGAGCGGGCTTGTGATTGTTCAGTGTGTGAATTATTTTGTAATATTTTAGAAGTAAAAATGAATTTCAAGAATTCATGTTTTTCTACTCCTTAGTGTGGTTAGTATACCTTTAATGCATGGTGTGACAAATTTAGGAATATTGTATTTATTCGACATATTGCATGTAGTGCCAAATATGAAACAAAACGTTTGTAATAAATATTTTACAATTCTTTAAAAATATATGTTTATATTTATATATTTTTTTTTTACATGATTCTAAATGTATTTCTTCACAAATATTTTTTTTTTGGAAGGTTTAAAAATCCATGCGGTAAAAGGTTAAGCTGATTTTGAAATTATTTAAATAATTTACTGTAAACACTTTCAAAAATAGTTTAGTAAGATAATTAGATTCCACCAAAACGATATATTTGGTATAGTTACGTACCAGACCTTGAAAATATTACCTTGGCAGAAAGAATAGAATTTCTACGGAAAGTTAGAAAAATTCTTTGGAAACTACGCTGAAAGTGTTTCTGAATAAATTAAAATACTTTTTTCCTAGAAAAAAGTCTCATATTTCCTAAAAAACAACAAAAAAGCTCGATTTTCACTAACATAGACAGTATTAATGTATACCCAAGTCTGTTGCCTTTGCTAAAAATATGATACTATGAGTTATGTCAAACAAATTAAGACAAAATACGACATTAAAGTATATGTATGGCAGCCAGAGTTGACCCGAACACAGTACTCACACTAGGTCAACATTACATATGCATTGCTTGCATACACCGCGTTTCAAATTTGTTATTGACTTCAGAAATGAAATTACCAGTAGAACTTTAAAAAAAACTCAATTTTTATACAACAAAAAATACAGGGCTTAACTTTTTTTTATTTTTAAATAAATGGGCATGAAAATAACGAATTGCTGTTTCTCAGTGACGGTTGGCAAGGATATCACTGTGGGAATTGAAATAATATGCACCAATACACACAAAAAGGTTGTGTTGCTTGGATTTACTCTAATTACACGACACATATAATCTTTTATTATGATTATTGCACTTATCTTAGGAAAATAAGCTCAGTGACCGTAGGAGTGCTTTTTTTTCTTTAATAAAATAAAGACAATAACTCCCGGGTACAATAAAATATTTGAAAAACTCCTGCTAGCATCGAAATAAGCGGAAGACGTTGCTTGTGCAATGATGGAAAACTTAAAATCTAGCAGACGAATTGAACGCACGACGCCTGGGTGGGAATCCGACGCGTTTGTCCACTCAGCTATTAACCGGTTTGGTTGATAATTTATTATGTTAGATCCCGTATCGAGCAAATACTTCAAAAGCAGTACACGCACCCAACTATAAACTGAGGCGTACAAAATATTGCATCAGCTCCGGAATACCGTATGCAATTTGGCATGCGCCTCGTAAACATTCGAGCGTTTTTCTTGCGTTACCCGCCAAAAATATATATCGCGGGCCGCCATTTTGAAGTGCCGCTGGCCATTTTGTTTTTATCGTTTTTCCCGCCTTTATTTTTAATCCAGACCGGCTTGTCTGTGGTCAGTTCGCGCCGGAAAGGAGTTCGCGGCAAACGTTCGTTCCAATTTTGAAAGCTATTTTTTGTCTTTATTTACGAAAGTTAGATGTCGCTTATTTGCTTTGACGAATGTTTTTTGACAAGCATTTTTATCACTTTAGTTTTTACGTATATCGGAAGGCCAGCATAAAAGGAGTTAGTATTTATTAAATGATTAGGTGCTTAAAAAATATTTTTAATTGGCACCTAACCTAGCCTTATCTAGCCTAACCTTACCTAACCTAACTTAATCTAACCTAAACTAACCTAACTTAACCTAACCCAACCTAATCCAACCTAGCCTAACCTAATCTCTCGTATCCTAACCAAACCTATATTATTATATTAATGAAAATGAAATATTAACTTTGTATAAGACCACAGATATTATTTTAAGTTTTTAACCTTTTATTATTATTTTATTTTCATTAAATATGTCAAACCACAAAGTGATTGCTTTCTACGAAAATATTAAATTAATATTGACTATTTATTATTCACACTGATCAAACGTTTGTTCAGCATAATTTTTCTAATGGTGAGTTCTGGCATCATGAAACTGAAAGTCTTTTTAAAATAGCATGATTATTTCCACCACGGTAAATGGATATTTGAAATACCTATTTATTTAACTTTAACAAAAAATACAATCAGATGCCCAAACTATACTAAACTGATGCGATAAACTAGAACGGCGAGTTTTGGGGTAGTGAAAATTTTCAATCTCAAGCGTCTAGGTCAACATTAATATTTTGGCCTGCAAATCATTAGCTATGGGGCTTTGAAATATCAACATCCAACTGCTTGTTCGATATATTTTAATTATTGCTTAAAAAAATGGAAATATAACGAGAAAAAATGTTGAAATTGAAGCGAAACCAGTTAGCAACTAGTTGTATTTTTGTAAAGTTTACCGAAATTACGCAATCCAATAGAAATATAAATACGTTAGTGTTATTTTCTTTGGCAAAAATAACATTATGCTTTTCTGATCCACGTCTCTAGGAGACCAGGAAATGCAGGCCTTTGTGAGTAGTTTCTAACAATCGGTGTTGAGTTTCCGACAGTCCAGATGTGACATATCGACTTAGTTACCCGCTGGATTAAAAAAGATGTTGCAGTGTGGATGCAGATTAGCGATGAAAACGCTCATCATCAGTTTTATGTATTTGATAATGTAATTTTTTTCACATGCTTTAATAAAATATTGTCTGTGTTTCAGAATTCGAAAGCCTATTGTCAGCTTTACTAAAAAAATAACTATTATCACTAGAAAGGCAAATGGGCTTAAGCGACACTTTGGTCAAAAATGAGTTAAATATGCAGTTTTGATCAGTTTTTTTTCTGCATCGAAAGCTCTGACTCTCGTTGGATTCTGAAGAATTTTGTGCCCTGATACTTTTTTTAGCTTTTGTCGCTTCAGATAACTCAGTGAGAGCATTGAGTTACCTGCGTTAATTTATTTTTTCAAAATCCAATCAGGAACTTGAGATTTATGTTTATTTTTGTAAAAAAAACAGCTTGAAAGTGCTCTGATGTAAATTTTCCAAAATGGAGCTTCAGTCTTTTTGCCTTTCCGGCGACGATATGTTTATGTTTATTTTTTAAGTATATAAACAAAACGATGTAAATGATATTTTCCAAGCCTGAACAGCCCAGATATGGCAACTGCAATTAAGGAAATGTTTTTATGCTGAAGGATGCAAGATGGTAAAGAAGATGGAAAGATGAAGGTCGAGAAGTACCTAACTATTCAAACCTGGTCGCAAAACACACGGCCCAAGTCATTTCAAATAACGCCTAGATTCTCAATGGTGATCTCTCACCAGAGCTATACTTAAAGTATCTACCACCATGGCGTTCGGAATTCAAACAGACGACCTTGAAACATTTTTTTATAATTTTTTTTTTATATGAATACCGCACATGAGTCTCAAGCGCTCCCAATCGTCTATAGCCAGTGAGACTATGGCATCCTTAAATAGGGTATGTTGTGAGGCTGAAGGTAGTGGGGAGGGGAAGGAGATTGGGGAGAGGAAGGTTGGGATATACCTGGCTATTCAGATCTGGTCACCAAACACGGCCAAAGCCATTTCAAGAAACGTTTCGATTCTGAATGGTAGTCTTTCCCCAGGGCGATACTTAGAGTATCTACCACTCTGGAACGTGCCGCAAATATACTTTATATTGTTTTATATGAATTAAAATGGGTTACGAAATATATTCCTTTAACAAAAGTTATTGGCGCACGCCGGGTTTGAACCCGCGACCTTTGGATTCGTAGTCGAGCGTCTTACCACTCGACCATGGAGGCCGTCAATTATTGTTATTAAAAAAAAAGTTTATGAATACGGTTGTCACTGTTATATCAAATAAAGATACTATAAATGTTTTACAAGTATCTTTCTCACTGTCGTATTTTTTTTAAATGTGACATTAGACCTGACCTATCGTCATAAATCAAAGCTGCATTCAGAAGGCAGTATAAAATAATTCCAGCGTCTGTTTTTACCCAATCGTAGCGAGCTAATTTTAGATTCTCGTCTGAATGCAACTTGCAGCTTACTTTTGTATTTTAAAGTATAAAAAACAGTAGTTTTTATGTCCAAGTGGTATGACATAACATATTCCTTGTTGTTTTTTCCTTATTGCTTTCTTCAGTATAGAAAAATGATGGTAAAATTCAGCGAAAACGCGATGAATCAGAAAATTTCCATTAGCGCATCGTGGTTGCATCTCGGATGACAATAATCCACAGTGAATTTTGTTGCAATATAACAAAAACTCTATCCTATTTGATTTCAGAATATGCAATAAATTAACGCATTTGCAAGAAGTGTGAGAAAGGGTTGAGAACTATGGTGTTATATCCTCTCTAATAAATTCCTCGGAGAAATAAAGTTTTCATATGCTTAAAACTTTGTTGTATTTATATAATCTATTACAAATAATATTCCAAAAAGTTTTAACAAACTTGACTTTGTTGTTTGACAACGAATTCGAATCAAACGAAGTACTGGCATCATAAAATTAGCACAGTTTTTTCTGTTTTGAATGTTTAAGTACACGCCACCTATTAAAACTATTTAGTTATATTATTTCGGATAAAAAATGTGTTACATTTTAAAATTCTTTAATAAAAACAGGGTGTAAAAATCTCGGACGAAGCCGGTTGGAAAGCTAAGAAAATGGAATTTAAATATGATATTTTCACAAAAAAAAGAAAAAAATTGAATAAAATCAAAAGGAAATATTAAATTATTAACAATAAATAATTTCCTGTATGATTACGTAGGTACGACCGTACGAGTGTGAACTTAAATTTAGCACTGACGTTAATTGAAATTATCAAATTCCAACCTGCGTAATAAAGTACCTCTACCTATGATTTATTATAGCACACTATTCTATACTTGAAATGGGCGGAGGAAAGCAACTAATATTTTCTTCTTGCTTAGTCAAATAACATCCCGTGAAATTTCACAGGTAACAACTAGTTAACATATAAAAAAACTTATTTTGAAAAAAATCTAAGTAACTAACCATCACGCAATTTTATATCAGGGATAGGCAGAGAAAATGGACCACAACACAACTCTGTCTTGGCCCACACATAATCTTATGTGGCACATATTCTACATGACTCGTATCAAGTTAAATCAATATTAAATACTTTATTGAAGTAATATTGTTTCTTTCCTAGTTTTGAGTCCGTCATTTGAAAAGAGAATTCTTCGGCTATTAAAAAAATTAATGGCTTCTATTCATTTTCCCGCTGTTTTTATAATCCGTCGTAACAATACTGACCTGCGCAATGCACTCTCGGCTTTCTTAGATCGGTCTGCGCACTGTGAACTGCGCAGCGGGCGCAGATCGCATGCGCAGAATAGCGCTGCGCACGAGATGTAAATCTTTGCGGCCGGTTTTATTTTATATGCGCAGTTGTAAATGAAACATTAGTCTACGCGAACTGTGAACCCGGAACCAAATGCAGTTCTATTATTTATTTTATCGTTGTATTTTAATGTTTTTAGAAAGGTTTTACGAGAAGCGAACACTTAACTCTAGAAAAAAAACTACAGTTTAGTTTTAAATTAAAACAAAATGATTTTACAAGTGTTGTCACAAAAATCTTATTTATAAAGCAGACAATCTAAGAATGTTAACGTATCTTACGATTTCTCGACCGGTGCGTTCTGGCGTCATGAAAAATTCTGACACACTTCTTTCACTTTTATTTTTATCGTGTTTTGAAACCGTTTTCGGAAATGTGGAAGCTTGAAAATACTCCGACAAAAAACACTGAAGAATTAATGACGAACTTAACGTTGAGCAATGGCATCATGAAATTTGCGCACGTAAATAATTTATATAGAATTCCTAAGTCTTATCTATTTTTTTCAGCTAGTAAAATCATTACATTATGAGCATTGAATCTGTGACATATTCATTAAACTGTTATAAAAAAGGGGTACCTACTTTAAGTGTTCTATTCGTAAACCGAGTGTTAAAATTGGGTACCTACTTTAAGTGTTCTATTCGTAAACCGAGTGTTAAAATTGGGGCAAAACCGGTTAGCTACAACTAGTAAATAAATTTAAAAAATTAAAAAGTATTTATTGTTTTTGTCGTATTTTGCCAGTTACCCTTTTCATGGGGTAAATGTTTATTATTTCATATTTTTAATTTAAAAAAACTTAATATTTTTTAAAGTTGATAATCCTTCAAATTGTGAAAAAAATCAAAAATGCAAAAAAAAGGTTGTCTATCCCTTCTTGCTAGCAACAAACATGAAATGTTCTTGTTGCTTTGTTTTTTCGCTCGCTAGAAGAGTCCAGGACGATAGAAAAACTCCCGCGCTAGAAAGAGACACTCCTATACGGCCGTGTCAATGAACCGAGCCTACGCGATCATCGAACCCGAGCCCATTTTATATGCAGTCATTTTTATTTTTGAAAAAAAGAACAATGTTTAAAAAACAAATGAAAATAAAATGGTGCATGCGTACGCGCCGCGCGGCTATTTCCAGTACCCTTTCGCGCGCTTTTCTAGAGCGCTCGTTTTTTATTTTCCGAATTTGAGGAATTATTTATTAGAATACGCAAATGCAGGGATGGAGGTAGTATGATAGGAAAGTTAAAATTTTTATGGATGTTTAATAAATGTTATTACTGTAGCCGAAATAGCTGTCACTTTCGTCATAGTTAAATTTGGAAAAAATGTACTACAACAACAAAAATATTCTCATCAACACGCGTTTGAATCTGTAGTAGCCAAAATTCAAAAACAGTGAGCTCTGGCTTATTGATATTTAGACGAGTTTTTCCATCCGAAGTTTTTAACTTTCGGTGTCGATTCTATTATGAGTTATGGAGCTTTGAATTCGTCCTGAAACTTTCATCAGAAGCCAAATTGTTTGTTTCATAATTTCGAGTCGTTCAAAATTAAAAGATATTTTTAAGGGTGGAGCGAAACCGGATTGGAAATCGTAAGGTTACGTTTTCCTAGACTTTAGTCATATAAATCACTTTCACTAAAGGTTTTCATTTTAGTAATAACACACCACCATGAAATAAATTATTACTAAGATTTGGATGTTTGAAATAACAATATAAATTTGTTAGGTAGTCCAATATTAGGTATATTTCCTAATTAACAGCAAATACAATATGTGCGGTTATATATACATACAGTAGAAGGACACAATGTTAAATTAAATAAGAGAACAGTGAACAAACAATAGAATAATAATTAGAATTAAAACAACGGAACTCAGAGATAGAGACAGATTATATGAATTAAAAAAGACAAAACGTCAACTGAGAAGGGGATTTTTTCCTCAATATATTTTTATAGTGCTTATACCAACCCTGATGTATGGCAGTGAGGCATGGAACTGGCAGAAGAAGGATGAAAGTAGACTGAATGCTGTGGAAATGAGATCTTTGAGACGTATGTGCGGTAAAACCATGTATGATCGTATTAAAAATGTGGATATCCGGAAAGAATGCAAGGCTGATGCGAGCGTAATGAATAGGATCAAGAAAGAGACGCTTAGATGGTTTGGACATGTAGAGCGAATGAACGAAGAAAGGAGTGTGAAAAAAATATATGATGCGAAAGTGAATGGAAGAAGAAGTCTAGGACGCCCGAGAAAGACATGGCACGATCAAGTAAATCAAATACTTGAATCAAGTCATGTGAAGAGTCAGAATAACAGAAGAGTATGTATGAGACGATGTATGAATGTAAATGAAGCAAGGAGTGTGTGCCAAGACAGAGTTATATGGCGGTCCGTCCTCTCTGCCTACCCTTGCGGGGAAACGGCGTGATGGTTAGTTAGTTAGTTAAAAAAAAATTATTTTGTTGTGATTTCGTCCCTGTCTCGATAGAGCCGTTGCATGCATTATCCAGTTGGTAATAATGTATTTTTACTCCCGGCCAATGACTCTAGAACTCTCGGTGCAGCCATCGGCAGTACGTAGGCGAGATCTGCTTGCACTGGACCAAAAGTGCATTCGCGAGACGTCGAAGCGGCGAGAAAAATCACCACGCAATGCGAGGCTTGTTGGATAGGTCGCGAGCTTAAAATGTTTGAAGATTTGCATTAAAGATGATTTAGCCAAAATGTTTATACGAGTAAACGAATGAAAATCGAAACAGTTAAAAAGTATGAGACTTGTGTACAATTGCGTATTGGATGTGTACAAAACGTATTTTTTCTGTGAAAATACCTTCATCCACTCTTTGTCAGAGTGGTAGATACTCTAAGTATCGCCCTGGTGAAAGACCACCATTCAGAATTGAAACGTTGCTTGAAATGGCTTTGGCCATGTTTGGTGACCAGATCTGAATAGCCAGGTTCTTCCCAACCTTCCCCTTCCTCATCTCCTTATTCTCCCCACTATCTTCAGCCTGACAACATACTCCTATTGGGGAGACCATAGTCTCATTGGCTCTAGAAGGTTGGGAGCAGTTGAGACTCTTGTGCGGCATTCACGTAGAAAAATTTAAAAAAATGTACTCAACTGTACAAAAATGAGTTCAATACGACATCGGGTAGTGTTTCAACTTGTATTTCAAGTTTCACTGTTTTTTGTTGGTGAAAATACATTGTTGAATCTAAAACTACAAAGCGTATTTTTGATGTCTCATAAAACAATCTGTAACTCTCAAAAATCAGTTTTTAATTTCCTCCTGAACAATTACGTTTTTGACACATGGGAGGTATTTTAGCCTTGACGACGATGTTTTATATCTCCACAATTCGAACTCAAGCAAATAGACTGACATAACTCAAACAAATTTTGGTAAGATTTTAGTACGTACCTATTTCGTTTGGTATTATACCTTTAAAATAATGACACAGTAAAAATGCAACGAATTCTGCTAAGCGTATCTTTTTTAATGTGAATACCACACAAGAGTCCCAACTGATCTCAATTGTCTGGAGACAGTGGGACTATGGTATTCTTAATCGGAGTATTTTGTGAGGCTGAAGGAAGTGGGAAGAAAAGGAGATGGGGAAGAGGAAGGTGGAAACGTATGGCATACTGTAATCACAAACAAACGTGTGATAAGCTAAAACCAATGATGGTCGAGTTCTGCAGTATTTGCTCTAAAAGATCCATCGCCATTGTATTCTATAATTATAAGAAACTATTTAGATATTCAAAATGTGTTCGAGTAGAACTTCAGAATATCATCAAAAGATGGCAGCCTAAAATCAGAAGAAATTAAAATTTTAATCATATTCAATATACTCGGAAGAATGAGATCTTTTAAAAATACTGCTTTCTAATTGGTCTTGATGGCTTAAACGGCAGAGTTCTACGCCCGGATAGAGTAGAGGTTCTGAGTTCGAGTCTCGGTCATGACCATTGTTCTTTTTAGTTTCTGGCTTTTTTAATAACTTAATAATAATCATGCATTAATGCTTTGATGTTAATTCTTGTTTTAATGAACTATTTTACTTGAGTTAGAATTAAATACAAATTTCACGCAGTAGGCATTTTTTTTTCTTTACCCCTGTGATAATTTTCAGCATTGTACAATCTGCATTAGCATGGTTCCCATAAAATCATCGAACAACCAATAATCTCCCTATTAACACCCCCATTTATATATCACCCCTACAAACACTGCCTTCCATTCGCCATATATCACCACACACACGCACAGAGGTCGGTGCATACCACCCCCTGCTACACACACACACTACTATTGATGATTCCTAATCCAAGATGGCCGCCGATGATGATGACGGGGGGAGGGGGGGATGTTGGGGGAAGGGGGATAATGGAAAAAAGGGGAGTGTGGGAAA
Source organism: Drusus annulatus (assembly GCA_022651775.1). Taxonomy (NCBI): domain Eukaryota; kingdom Metazoa; phylum Arthropoda; class Insecta; order Trichoptera; family Limnephilidae; genus Drusus; species Drusus annulatus. Next base: position 1,715,725 of record JAGWCC010000049.1, on the reverse strand, counting down.
ACTGCCATGAAATTCGCGAATAATGGATTGGACGCGAGTGAAATTAAAAGTGTCCACTGATTAGGTTTAGATTATTGGTTAATTAATTTAAATTTATGCGTTTTTTATGTAATTAATATTGATTTTAAACAGTTGTTGTTAGAAGTGTTATCGAACATTCATGGTGATAATTTTAAACAAATTTCAAACCAATCGATTGGAAACGAAATGTAAAAAAAAATGTTTATACTTAAAAACGTTTTGATTGTTTATTTTAATTTTTTTAAATGGATACCACAGAAGAGTTCCAACTGCTCCCAACCCTCTAAAGCCAGTGAGACAGTGGCATACCCAATTGGGGGTATGATCTGAGGTTGAATGTAGTGAGGAGGGGAAAGAGATGGGGAAGAGCAAGGTTGGGAAGTACCTAGCTATTCAGATTTGGTCACCAAACACGGTTAAAGCCGTTTCAAAAAAAGTTTCAATTCCGAGTATCTACCACTCTGGAACGTTCCGAAAATTTAAAACGTATTATTTTATACACATTAAATGTACTTTGAGCTATGAAACATGTTATAATAATTAAATAAATAAAATATTTTCGCACGCCAGGCTTGAACCCGCGACCTTTGGATTCATAGTCGAACGTCTTACCACTCGACTACGGAGGCCATTAAATATATCACTGAATTAGGTTGATACATAAGTTTCAATCTAACCTTGCCGAGCCTAAGCTTTTCTAAAATATAATTGCTCGTTACTAATTACTAGTCATCAATTACTTCAATGAGACGATGTATAAATGTGAACGAAGCAAGGAGTGTGTGCCAAGAAAGAGTTGTATGGTGGTCCGTCCTCTCTGCTTACCCCTGCGGGGAAACGGCGTGATTGTTAGTTAGTTAACTACTTCTTCTATGATATAAGTTAGCGAATTTTAGAGTCTCTGAAGTAGTTTAAGCCCTCTAATGGTAAGCTTTGGGGTCATTTTATTATCATAGCCTTTTCTAATTGGAATTTCTAGGTCAACTACGTTGTTTTCGGCTTGCAAATTTCCTCCAATCATGAGCTATGAAGCTTTAAATCATCTGAATATGAACGATCAAAAAGTAAAGCAAGAAGTCTGTTTTTTTTTAAAGCTTTGAATTTTTTTTCTGTGAGATTAAAATAATGGCACGTAGATTAGTTGAAAGTAAGTTTTTTTTCACTTTGTGGGGTGTTTTTTCTTAATCCTTGCTGGTGCGAGTTTGAGCATGTTCGGATGAAAGTGAATCTTACCCAGATTAAAAAGAGGCTCCAAGTTAGACAATTTCTTTGAATGGCCGTTGAAGGTAGTGGCGGAAGGAGAAGGAAGTGGAAGGAGACGTCGGGGTCGGCCGCACGTTTTCAATTGCTTAAAGATTCTTTTCTCAAATACGGGATAAGTTGGCGAGAAAGGCCGTTTACGGAAGGCTTTTGCGGTCTTGAATATCTTTTGAACCGTTTTCTTTTCTCATACAGTTAAAACTGTTCCCCTAACATTCAATAGAAAGATTTCTAAAAACTTTTATTTTTAAATAATATTAAATATTCAATGCATAGTTTATAACAAACAAGCGATGGAATAAACATGTTTGTTTTATTGAGTATTTTCCTCATTGGTTGATGTTAGTTAATGCACCCTACCCATTTTATATTAGGTTTTATTTAATTTTAGATAAAATTTTGTCACTTTCTTGATAATAATAATAACCAAGTGATGTGTAATTTTTTAAACGCGAATGTGAATGGTATTAAAAGTTAGTCACGCAAAAATAAGACATGAATGCATATACGTAGAGTGAATGAAAGGAAAAAGGAGTGTGAAAAAATATATGAAGCGAAAGTGAATGAAAGAAGAAGTCGAGGACGCCCGAGAAAGACATAGCACGATCAAGTAAATCAAATACTTGAATCGGGTCATGCGAAGAGTCAGAATAACAGAAGAGTATCTATGAGACGATGTATGAATGTGAATGTAGCAAGAAGTGTGTGCCGAGACAGAGTTATATGGCAGTCCGTTCTCTCTGCCTACCCCTGCGGAGAAACGACGCAATGGTTACTTAGTTAGTAAGTTGGTCAGATACGTTGGTATTAATAAGGTTAAATCTTTTCTATTTGTATAGAATTATAACGATATTTATTTTTGTATTGCTACTTTAGAATCTAAAATTTTGTGTAGCAAAATCTAAGTAAATAATTAATTTATTATTGAGGCAAGCCTGCATGGATTAGCGTGCGCATTAAATCGTGCAAATTTCATTACGCTGACAATTTCGGTGCAATTTTGCATAGGGGTAGCGGCGACCAATGGTATTCGCCATAATGGATCAATGGTTATTGAACGCTGAGGGGTGTTTGTTGTATAGATTTAGGGGATGGGATTTATTGGGAGGGGGATAATTTCGCAGCGGGTAATATATATTGTGCCAACTATTAGCACGGAGCTAGGTATGTTAAGGAGAGGCTTACGGGGATGATAAACAATTTTGCGAATTGCGTTAATTGCATCAATTTGAATAAGGGTAGAAATTGAATTAGATTGCATTTTTGAGTACCCAACTACAAATGCTTTTGATGCTAAAATTGTTCTAACTGTCCTATGAAACAATTTGAATTGACAATAATAAGTTATACTTTTACAAGTAGGCAAGTACCTACCTACGACTGAAAGGATAAACTGATAGAAGTGTGATGAAGGCGTGTCCCGTGTGCCCGGAGTAAGGTCAATTATTATATTACTGCCGGTAACATTGATTGAAGTTTTTTTAAATATTTATATATGCTCTTTCTTCAATAAGTAATTGAATTTATTGGGCTATTTAGGGCTTAGGAGTCAAAAGGTTTTATGGAATTTGACAAAATCCATTCATTTTTCAAATCGGTTAAGACCACACTTATAGGTATTTTCTGTTCAGTAAATACGTTTGCATAAGGAAAAGAACATGTTTTTTTTTCAATGTAAAATCTTTTAAGGCCAGGAATCAGGCTGTTTTATTCGATTCAATCAAAAATATTAACAGTTTCAAATGACTTTTATTGCCGGGTGATTTTTTCCAGCATCCAAAACAAAAATAAAAAAAATACCCGCTAAGTAGTCTCATCCACTTTACAAGTTTTGGATTACACAAGAAGTCTCCAGCGGTATCTGCGGGGCGGGGGAAGGAGAGGGGGAAGAGGAAGGGCGAAGTTTTTCAACCCCTCGCCAAAGTATTTACTTTGCAAATAAAACCGCGTAAAAATCACGTAGAGACTCCCCCCCTCTTCTCCCACTTGCCCGACACAGTGGAATGAAAGAATTGAATGGAAATGAAATTTTCACGCGGATTTCTTACAATTTTCTAAAATCATGTTTTCTCGAGTTTTGCTAGCATTTATTGTCACAATGTCTTGAGATGCTTGGAATATCTCTGAAAGGCTAATCTTATAAAACGTATGGGTGTACAACTTTGCTTCTGTATTGTAAAAAAAATGGATATTCCTTTATGATTCAAAGTATTGTTCATCGCTGGACACTACTTTTTCACATCTTTCATGAAAAACTGGTCATCTTTTGAAGCGATCCACGAATCGATCCATTTTTTTACTTATTTTTAAGACCGGAAGTGCTGGTCATCCAGGTCGTGTGCCATTAATCGAAACAAGTGATAGTCAAAAAGAGCCACGTGTGGAGAATACGGCGGGTGGAGTAGGACTTTTCATTTCAACGTTTCCAAGTATGTCTTGACCACTCTCGCAACATGGGGTCGAGCATTGTCATGCTGCGAAATCACTCAGATTTCTCATTAAGGTTTTGTTCTTTCGAAAAGGGGAATACTATTTTTAAATACTAATTTACTGTTGAAATTATAATTTATTGTGTGAGCTTTGCATTAGCTTCTACTTCCGAAGGTTATGTGCGTCTGTAGTTTTAGATGGTGTTAAAAAAACATCTAAACGGTGTAAATATACAGGTGTATGCGTGTTTACTATTGTATTTTTTTTGGGTCTTATTGAAAAAAAACATATTTCCACAGTGTATAGTAGAAAAATAACGTTTCTGCTCTTCTAAAGCATTGACAACATTAAAAAATGCATAAATAACTATATATGAAGATTTCATTGAAGGTCTAACTAACTTTGATCAAAGATTTCCAACAGTACTAATCGTTAATGAAAACTCCTTGTCATAGAAAAAAATGAATTGCTGTTCCTCAATCATCACTCTCCTAATTATGGGTATTATTCTCCACTGTCCAGAATGTCGAGACTTGTTAACTAAAGCCATGATCGTGAAATTTTTTATTCCAGCCTAAATGATTTTTTTCATTCTTTACGACTTTACCAAAACCTTGTTGACCTTGACTTGAACGTTCTTTTAAATGTATATTTGTGTCCCTATTTTTGTCATTGCTTCATATGATCTTTTTTCCCATTTCGTCTTATGTATTTTTTCTGCTCTTCTAAAGCATTGACAACATTAAAAAATGCATAAATAACTATGTATGAAGATTTCATTGAAGGTCTAACTAACTTTGATCAAAGATTTCCAACAGTACTAATTGTTAATGAAAACTCCTTGTCATAGAAAAAAATGAATTGCTGTTCCTCAATCATCACTCTCCTAATTATGGGTATTATTCTCCACTGTCCAGAATGTCGAAACTTGTTAACTAAAGCCATGATCGTGAAATTTTTAATTCCAGCCTAAATGATTTTTTACATTCTTTACGACTTTACCAAAACCTTGTTGACCTTGACTTGAACGTTCTCTTAAATGTATATTTGTGTCCCTATTTTTGTCATTGCTTCATATGATCTTTTTTCCCATTTCGTCTTATGTATTTTTTGCAATTTGATAATGGTCTGTTAATATACAAACAAATAAAAATGGTGATTTCACCATTTTCGTGAAAGAAAACGACCTCAATGGGAAATAAATAAGGTGTGACGTGAAAGTATCATTTTTAATAGTAGCACATCTATTAGGTAAAAAACTATGTTTAAAAGACGCTTAGATGTAGAGAAAATGAACGAAGAAAAGGGTTGTGAAAATAATATATAACGTGGAAGTGAATGTAAAAAGAAGTCGGGGATGCCTAATAAAGACATGGCACGATCAAGTGAATTAAATACTTGAGTCGGGCCATTCGAGGAGTCAGTATGTATGAGACGATGTATCAAGGAGTGTGCCAAGACAGAGTTGTTTGGCAGTCCATCCTCTTTGTCTACTCCTGCGGTGAAACGGAGTGATGGCTTGTTAGTTAGTTACATGAGTTTTTTTGGCCAGATGTCGAAGGAACATTATTTTTTTGTAATATTGTTAACTCTCGTAATTAAATGTAGCCTCAGTTTCACACGTTTTTTGAAATGCCGATGCCAAAATATTTTATTAAAACATTCTCCTTTCCCGAAATTCATTATAAAGAAAGTAAAAGCAAAGAAGTACAGGGTTGAAGGTGGAGGGAGGGGGCGGCGGTAAAAAAATAAAGAAATTGTATGAAGAGGAGAGGCAAAGTGCGAGTCGGGAGGTTTTATCTTTTTAAAAGTTTTTCTTGGAGATAAAAATTCCTCACTCGGGCGGAATTGAAGAAAATTATTTTCTTTTTCTCTCCAACTGCCGCTTCCCTGTGAGAATTTTTAATTTGAAAGAATCTGCGAGTTCCCTATGAATAAACATGATATAACTTCTTAAGCGTTTTCGTTCTAATATTCCAATTGAATTTTTTAAACGAGTTAGTGCGAATCGAAAATGAGTTATTGAAAACATAACTTTGTTATTTTTTTTAAATTTTATTAACTTATGTTAAATTGACATTAATACAGATTACAAATAGTTAATTTTATGTTAAATTTCAACTACTGTTCCTTAACAACAGTAATTTCAATAAAAATAAATTGTGAAAATCGCAATCAACTTTAAAGCATTATTGCTTATTTATTTTTAAATATTAAAATAATATTAATAATCTAAAACACAAATTTGAAACAGAAAAAAGCCACAAACTAAAATAACAATGCTTATGACCGAGACTTGAACTCGGAACCTCTACTCTGTCCGGGAGTAACACTCTGCCAACTGAGCCATCAAGACCTCATTAGAAAGCGGAATTTTTAAACGATTTCATACTTCTATTGAATGTTATTAATATTTTATTTTTTTACGATTTGAATATCATCAAAAGGTGGCAGCCTAAAATAAGATTTTTCTGTTGATGCAAGACTGAAAGCTGCTGGCGCAAATAAAAAAAATGTCCAAAGAAGTGAAGCTAGCAATCCACAATGGAGTGCTTGTACCAACCCTGATGTATGGCAGTGAGGCATGGTACTGTAATAGGAAGGATGAAAGTGGACTGAATGATGTAAAAATCAGATTCCTGGGGCTACGTGCGGTAAAACTATGTATGGTCATGTAAAGCGAATGACCGAAGAAAGGAATGTGATAAAAATATATGACGCGAAAGTGAATGAAAGAAGGTGGGACGCCCGATGTAGACATGGCACGATCAAGTGAACTAAATATTTGTAAAGAGTCAGAATAACAGAAGAGTATGTATGAGACTATATTTGAATGTAAACGAAGCAAGAAGTGTGTGCCAACGCAGAGTTGTTTGGCGGTTTATCCTCTATGCCTACTCTTACGGGGAAACGGCGTGATGGTTAGTTAGTTAATTTAGATGAAGATAAGCTGAATTTCAAAAACTTTTTACTGTGTTCAGAGTGAGAAACTTTATTTCATTTGTTGCAGTAATAGCTATTTTGCCTTCCAAAGATATTAGCAAACTGTCTTTCATTAGATAAACTCAAACATGTTATTCAACTTTAGGACATTTTTCAAAGTTATTTCACATTAAAAAAAAATACAAATTCAAAACACGTGTCCAATATTTCATTCGTTTCTTATCGACATCGGATAGTTTTATTGTTTCGTATCGATTTAATTATCTCGAACAATGCAATACGCAGGCTAGTGGCTGGGTGGTAATGTGCGCCGTATGCAAAGTCCCGGTCTCGGGTTCGAATGCCAGCGGTGACCGAGAGCCGGCAGATGGCCGATTGGTGGAGGGATAACCCGCGACGAGACGGGCTCCGGGTTCGACTCTTGCATCCGGTCAAAACAAATACCATTTATTACGGCCTACAAGTGGCGCGTGAGTACCAGCGGTCCCTCATTGCGCAGGTAGGTACTTTGAATACGATAAATTACTTTGTTTTGCATATGCGGAGGTACTTTGGCATTTGATACAAGGGCTTAATAGGTATCTACTTATCGCTTTTGTTAATAACTGACCGTGCGTTTTACTTTCTCTCCGTCGGTCAGGGTTCAACCCCCTTATAAAATATGCTATAAATACGATTTAATACATTCCTTTTGGAAAATAGACAATGGTTTCTTTTTAGTACGTAAGACAGGTAGCTGGAATACCAAATTTTACAATTATGAATGGTTAAAATATGGTTTCAATTTATAGTGTCCAATAAAGCAGTTAGTTAACATTATTGAATTTTGAGCACTTAAAAAAAAAGGTCGACACGTCATTTCCATCATGAGGTATGGGGTTTCAAATGTTTCTTGTAATCGTCAAAAAGTGCGCAAACAACGTTTTATTTGTTACATGTATTTTAAGGGTTCATTAAAAAACAGTTTTTTCTGACGAAACCGGTTGGTGGAGTCAAAACAGAAGAAATAAATTACGAAGTATTAACTTTTCAATTTACGTTTCGACAGCTGTAAAAACAAAAAATGTAAAGTGCGTCAAACATAACAATAACTTCCGCCTAACAACTAAATGGTAATAAAGATAAAAAATATTATTCCAACTTTAAGAAATTCATTTTCGAATAAAACCGACATAAATTTGCATAAACAAATTAATATCAGCACGACGCGTTTCCTGCCAAAAATGTCTTCTCCACACTCCTTACAAGTGATATTATCCATACGAAAATATCTGCATATCAATTATATAAATAATACAATAAAAAGTGCCGGATAAGAAAGGTACCACCTTAATACCGAAAGCCGAAATAAATAATTGATAAAAAACGACTTAAATTTAAAAACAACAAACGAAATGAATTTTTTAAAAGGGAACTCATTCGGCCAATCTTTGGATAATAAATTTTATCGTGAATTACACGTCTGTTGTACATTTTTTTATCTTCCTTTTTTGTTTTGTTTTGTACATTTGAATTCTCCACGTGTTATTCCATACGCCGCTTTGCAAGGTGTTCCAATACATTCGTAATTTTAAGGTACCTTGGGTTAATAAGTGTTAAAACAGACTTAGATGAATTTCTTTGTAAAATGTTATTCTTTAGTGATAGTAGAATGATGATTAATAAAAAGTATGAGAAAATAATGTAGATTGAAAAGTGGTATTATTGAAAAAAGGCGATAGCAGCGAAAGAACAAATAAATCTCATTTAAGTAAAACCGTTTTTTTTTCGGTTTTTAAAATTTAAGTGTTATAAAAATAAATATAATTAGTTTTTAATGGTCCCAACCGTCTAGAGCCAGTGAGACTATGGCATTCCGAATTGGGGTATGTTGTGAGGCTTAAGGTAATGGAGAGGGGAAGGATATAAGGAAGAAGAAGGTAGGGAAGTATCTTGATATTCAGATCTGGCCACCAAATGCGGCTCAAGTCATTTCAAGCAACGTTTCACCGAATGCGTTTTCAGCTTCAGATGAATTTGGAAAATAGTGGACTGTAAAACGATAAACTAATCTATTTGGTGGAAGTGTCTTATTATGGATGTGGAAAGATTATGAAATGAAAGGAAAAATGGGAAACCATTCACTCACCAATGAGGTTAAAGTTATAAGTTTTTGAAATCTTCTTACACAATTGTATTATTGACAAACATGAAGACACCATACTGACTTAAGTCTTCTTTATTTATAAAACCACATTTATTTTATATTATTTTGAGAACAACAACAAAACCGACGAAAAAGCGAAAAACCAACGTACAACACGTTTTTTCACATAAAACTCCTCTGTTTTTGATCGTCATTTGTACACAGTGTTGTTGAATACAGATATCGAATATTTCGAAATGGTTGAATAGGTAAGAACTGAATGAAAACCACGAAGGTAAGAACCCAAAAAATCACCTCTTGAAATCCAACAGACATATTACTTACTAAAAGGATTTTCTCGATTTTTTTAGGCTCTTAACCATCCAAAAGTTGCAGTTCCTTTATTATGTTTTCTAACCTCTGTTTTTCCATTCCAATCAAATACACCCTTCGATGATACTGAAATTCCAACGGTCATTTTAATCAATATTACATGTCCAGCAAAGCTACCTTGTACAGGCTGGTAACTATTTTTCAAAGTAGTCATGTCAATTTTTGTTTATTTTGTTTGACTTTGATCCCTGTGTTTGGGTCAAGACTCTCACCACTGCCACAGAATTCGTCGGAAACATACAGATTTTACATACTTCGAAATACAAAAAACGGGTATGAAAAGATTCAGACCCATTTTTTGGCATAAGGTGCAGAGAAATAAAACGAGATAAATCATCGTACGCCAACTGTCCGTGATTATTAAAATCAGTTGTTAAGATCAATCCTAAAGCAGCTGCAGAATCAGAGGTCCATTTTAACCCCTTCAAAACTAGCCTCTTTTTTTACAGCCATTCCATTTTAATCCACGAATACTATTCTGTTGCCTTTGTTAAAAATTGACCCTTGTCATTTTCAAAACTGGTCCAAACTTTAATTCGACAATCAACAAAGACCGTGCAAAAAACACAGAGGTTATTCCACAACTTTATTGCACGGCATTAAGTTTTAAAAATAGTGCTGTCCGTATTTTATTTGTCGAGATCGTCACAAAGGGACGTTACAGTTGTTTGAAATGGAGTTTTTTTTTGCTGGGATGCAAAGGGTTTTATCTTATCTTTGACATATTAATTTCAAATGGAATACATAGTTTTGAATTGATTTTTTGTAGGTTAGATTAAAATAATTGTTTGTGAATTGCTGCAGCTGTAGGAATGTAGAAATAAAGAGTGTTGTTTAAAGAGATTTTAATTACATGCCCTGCGTTAAAATTAATTGAAATATTTATAAAGCAAAGCTTAGGACACTGTCATAAGAGACTGTTGTTGTTGGGAGAGGAAAACGCCAAAAGCTTTCGAAAATATGAATAAATGACGGTGAAATGTACATTTGTAAATGGTGTCGATGTCTGAGGTGTTTGAGCCTACTTGATACAAAGAAGGATTAGATACTTACAAAGTTAAATACGATGTTTTGGAGTCAGAAGATATCGCCAAAAACTATAAAACCAAATGACAACCCTGATGAACTGATGAAAAGTCAATAGGGCTGAAGGGCCATTTTGGGAAGTACGCACCAGAGCACTTTAAAGTGTTTTTTGTTTTTAAAGTTTACCAGTCTTCAGTACCTGGTTGGATTTAAAAAAAATAAAGCTTACACAAGTAACTCAATGCAATCACTGAGTTACCTGAAGCGAAGAAAAGCTAAAATAGTCCCAAACTTGTGTCGCTTGAGTTAGAGAGGCCTTTTCCCAAATGGTGAATATATTTTAGATGGCTTATTTTTTATTATGTATGTGCTATTCCTTCTCTGTTGCTCTTTTTTCCATTTCATGTTTTATGTCTTTTTTAATTAGACTTCAGTCCGTCAATTTATAAATAAATAAATGGCTGAAGCGCCACAAAAGTCTTCAGAATCAAACGAGAGTCAGAGCATTCGATGCAAAAAAAATAACTGAACAAAACTGTATATTCAACTATTTTTTTACCAAAGTATCACTTAAGCCTTTTTGATTTTTCAGCAACGATATTGTGCCAATGTCCAAGAACCTAGGTAAGCTACGCGGGACGTTTCAATAAAAATATAAATTTGAATAAAACATTTTTATAATGTCACCTGTAAAGGTATCGACTTCGATTAAAATAATGATTGAAATATTGCTATGTAGTTAGGGTTACAATGAAAGCTTTATTAAGCTTACTCTGATATTTTGAACAGCCTTGCAGTATCTATATCAGGGCCGATGTAATATTTTAAATAAAATTCAGTCATCACAACATATTCAAATAAGAATATTGTTTATTTTTTGTCATCTCTGTGACTCTATATGTTTCAATATATGAATATCTACTAAAAAATAACATATTTTGTTAGTCACTCGTCCATAACTAATCAAATCTATTTAATTATTACGGGCCGTAGTATAAAAGGCTTGTTCTATTCATAATACTATTCTTCCCATAAGCTCAAATCAATCAGCCAGCGTACAACCGCCTAGTCCTGTTATCGCCCTAACCCTTTGCTTCCGGACATAGAATACCTGCTCATTACTGACCCCGGCACATCTGCTTTGATCGCCTGAATTGAATAACCAACCCCCGTCAAAATAACTTGTCGAAATAAAAAAATACTCCAAAAGCAAGGCAGAATTTTATCAAAGCTCAAATAAATAACTTGTCGAGAGAGCTTTATTTTGCACGGATAACAAAAAAAAAAACATATTTTTTAAAAGTGAACACCGCACAAGAGTCCCAACTGCTCCCAACCCTCTGGAGCCAGTGAGTCTATGGCATCCCCAATTAAGGTATTTTGTGACGGTAAAGGTAGTGGGGAGAGGGAGGATATAGGAAAGAGGAAGTTTGAGAAGTACCTGGTTATTCAGATATGACTAAAGCCATTTTTAGGCAACGTTTCGATTCTGAATGATGGTCTTTTACCAGGGCGACACTTTGAACGTGCCTTAAGTATAAATTAAATATGTTATGACACGTATTAAAAAGTTATTTGCGCACGCCGGGTTTGAACCCGCGATCTTTGGATTCGTAGTCGAGCGTCTTACCACTCGACCACAGAGGCCGTCAATATATCTACTTATAAAATCTGTATACTTGTCTGTTGTCGTTGCGAAATTTTCACAACATTTTTTCCTAGAATTTTACGATCTTAGACACTATTTTTAGATCTCCACGTCATTTCCATCATGATGATTTAAAAATAAAAAAAGGGTAAAAATGAAAGCACGACGCCATATTGTTTGATACAAATTTATTGATGTCCCGTATGAGCAAAATGGTGTTGAATTCACGGATGAAACGAGGTAGCAAAGCCATCGGAGATTTTATTTAAGGTTCAGAGTATAGTTCTTTTGGGGTGTTAATCATATGTTTTGAAATCATGTCAACTTTACGCGCAGGTCTCATTGCTTAATTCAACCCTAAAGACGGTTTGACGTACGGACAAAAGACTAAAAATCGGGGTAACAAAAAATACCCAGAAAAGAAAACAAAGAAGATCGGTCAATGAAGGGTTGGTTTTGATATTAATTTAATTTAACCCTTGCGATGAAACTCTTCTCTATCATTATTATTATTATTTTTAACATTAGGGACGTGATCTAGAGAGGGTCACTTACTGTAGGTCGACCAGCTTGTAAGCGTGCTTTTTTTTTAAAGCGGTTGCAGAGAGCGTGTAATTTTTATTGTATCCGGTGATTTTGGGTAGTTTCGTTTTGACTTTTTGTTTTTTGATAAAAAGGTAACATTTTATTTACCTGAACTTGCAGCCTGGCTTATTTTGGGCTGCAGAGTGAAATTTCTTCTGATGATAACTATCTTACGATATTAGAGGGCATCAGAAGAGGAACACTTCCAGGGTTTGACCGTTTTCCAAAAATATACGTTTTTTTAAATTATTATTGCACAATTGAAGCATATTTAACAAATGATATGGCGTTCTGTCTTATTTTTCGGTAATAGAATGTGGTATTTCAAAGCTCCTTATGGAAATGATGGAAATGACATTGCCAGTTGGAAAGATGGAAGAAAAGGTTAAATAGTTTTCATACCACCATTACTCGTTGTTTATTCCTAGATAATTCTGACAGGAAAATATGTTTTTTATAGTTAACACCGCACAAAAGTCCCAACTGCACTCAATCATTTGGAGCTAGTGTGACTTTGGCATCCCCAAATAGGGTTTGTCTTGAGGCTGAAGGTAGTGGAAAGGGGGATGAGATGGGGAATAGGAAGGAGATCTGGTTACTAAACACGACTAAAGCCATTTCAAGGAATGTTTCGATTCTGAATGGTGGTCTTTCACCTGGACGGTATTTAGAGTATCTACCAACTTGGAGCATGCTTCAAAAATACGATATATAATTTCATATTAATTAAATGTGTTGTGACACATATGATCATTAAATAAAATGTGTTTGCGCCCGCCAGGCTTAAGCCCGCGACCTCTGGATTCGTAGTCGAGCGTCTTACCACTGGACCTCGGAGGCCGTCAGAATTACACAACGCCAGAGCTTGCAGCTTACAAGTTTTTGCTGTTTTAGACAATTAAATTATTACATGCTGTAAATAGTTGCGTTGGCATGGAAATTCAAGACCGAAAACACTGTGCAAATTTCAGTACGCTAGAGATCATCGTTTGTGTCAGAACAAATAAACTTTATTCTATAATCTTATAGACTTGACATCGTTTGAATATAATATTGACCAACTTTGCAAAATTTTGACTAGGTAATAAAAAAAAATAAAATAAGCTACATGGAATGGATTCATAATTTAAAAGGGGGTGATTTTTTTAATCAATTGTTTTAGTTTCTAATTGATTTATCTCGCTTCAAAAAACCTTCACAATTATTATTTCTAAGCAAGCTAATAGTTGAACTAAACAAAAACAATAGACACACGTTTCACCTGGTCTTAAATTAAAGCCTTAGGCGAAACAATTACAACTGATTTTTTCATTTCGATTAATATATTCTTTTTAAAGCGGAAGATTATGTCAGTGTTTTAAGACCCTATTTTGAAAATTTGTCGTTAGATTTGTTACACTTTTTCCTTTGACTCATATTCAATAATGCAACCGTGTTAAAAATCACGCTCTCGTCCATAAATGATTTTTTTGTTCAATTCAGAATTTATTCTCTTAGACATGAATTAATTTATCACGAAGTTAGAAATTATTAAAACATATACAGTGGAACCTAGGCATAACTCGTCTGAAAACGTGTTTATAATCCAAAAGGCTGGTATATATATATATATAAACAGATTTCACACTAATAAAGAGTATTTACTAAGTCCTCAACAACACAGAAAACTCTTCCACATGGTGGGCGAAAAAATACAAAAAATATTGTTACAGCATTATTTTCATGTAATAAAAATAAACGTTGATTCGTTCCAAAACTTTAAAAATATGTTTGGCAAAAGATTAAATATGTATAAATGACCTGTTGGTTATTACCCAGTGTTACTACCCGGTTTCGTCTGAGCGTTGAATTACCATTATTATTTTATACTTTTTAGAGAAAAATAATATTTCAATGTACTTTGGCTAATGATGCAAATGATTTTGGGAGTTAAAAATACTTTTTTTCATTAAAAAAATTTCTAGTAAAGATAATCTGGACAAATTTCATGACGCTAAAACACGACGTTCGGCAGTTTTTTGTGGGTAAAACATATTATGTAAGTACAGAAACATTCGCTGCGTTAATGTTTGCACGTCATAGTTAAAATTGGGACATACGCTCTAACATTTTGATAAACAAAATAATTTATTTGCCGATTAAAGAAAACCTTCGATTCACAAGCTTCTCTTTCTTCGCAATCTTCACTCCATAAATTTCTTTCAACTTACCTACCTGTGTTATATTATCCAACGATATTTTTATGTTTTAACCCATTCGTGCCCGCTCCTTGATCTCATTGTCTCAGATCTCAACCCATTCAGTTCTTTTTAATATTTTTTTGTGATTGTAACAATACTTATCCCTTTATTCATTGTAAGGAGAAGAGAGAGAGAGAGGGGTTAATTTACGGACCTAACCCGTTACACCCCGTGGAAACAATTGACAGAAGGTGGATATAAATTATTATTATTCCATTCTTTTCTCTGGTACGGTATTTCAAACCCTCTCTTTTTTGTTTTTGCAAAATGTTCTTTCTTATTATATCATCTGAACCTCACGAGATGAAATATTATGGTTTGAATTATATGAGTAACATTCATATAGCATAGTTGTATTAAATAAATATATTTACTGAGGAATGAGCATTATCATTTTACACATATTATCTATCATTCAGAAAAAAGATTTAGATTTAACAATTATTAAAAAAAAAATCATTTACTTTGTCGAAGCTGAGCAATTATTAATAAAATGGAAACGCTCTCAACATGCTATTGTATATTTAAAAAAATCTATCAAATAAAAACCCGATCGCGTGGCTTAGTCAAGACACACACATCAAAAGGATCAAAGTGAGTTAATTGTGAAGGACTGTAATTGAAAGAAAATCTTTAAGCTTTTGTATGTATGAGAAAATTTTCCATCGAACGTGGCAGAAGACGGCTTACGGTATTAATACTATCAGATGTACATCAAGTTCATTGGATTTGTTAATAAATTGTTATATTATTTGAAAGAAATAATCGCTTGTTAGATTCATAATTTAAAATTGGATGATTAAAGGCTATAAAAATAATTGAAGAATTTTAAAATCAATTTCAAGAGCTTTTATAAATGTGAATAATTAAATCTTATTAAAAATTATCAATTATGATCTGTTTTTAACAATTATACAAAATGATAAATTAGAAAAAAGTTTTGTATTGACAAGACTACATCAATATTAATTACAAAATTATCTTATTATTAATAAATACAAATTGCTCTGTTCACTTTTTTTATTGCCAACTGAATTCGTATTTAAAACAACACATACAACTAATAAAATTGGAAATTATTTTGTTTTGACGAAACTAGTTCGCAATTGAAAAATTAAATGAAACAAACAAAGTAATTTTTCAATGTTTGATAATGAGCGTATATTAACACTTCTTATTAAATAATTTAAAAACATATCAGTTAAATTTCAAATCGTGTTGTAACAAAACCATTTTATATATTTTTAAATAAAAATATCAAATGTGATATGAAAAATGTTCTTCCCACAAACAAATTAATATTTTTAACACTTTATTTCCAGCATTAACCCATTTAACCCCTAGGACAGGTATGAAACAATAGTAGAAACAACCCTTGGAGCGAACGAGAAATAATGTATTTCTTGAGAGCGTTCTTCTTTCTTCTGTTCAGATTTCTTTAACGTTCCCAACCCCCATTGTCTTTTTAATAATAATTTCTACCCTTCTCTCTGTAGTATGGTTGGCTGAACGGTATAACAGTTGCGATTTCTTTTATTCCTTTACATTTTTTGTTTAATTAAAAAGGCAACGGATAATTAATAGAATACCTCTCGGAATAAAAGCTCGTACAACCAAGGAATATTTCATGAAAAAACGAAGGAAATATAAGATATTTTAATTTCATATGTAACAAGTGCTTTAATGATATCTTTTATTTATTGTAATCTGTCATCTGTGTACATGTATTTCTATCCGAAAAAAAAACTGAATGGGGCAATGTGCAGATCTTCAAACTTATATGTGTAGGCATTTGCCTAATGAACTGACGAACGAGCGTTTTTTTACACTAGTGTAAGCATTTTAACCATTCCGTTTCTTTTAAACGATGCATGCACTATAGAGGGATGTTACAACGGGTTTTTTCATAGAATCGTAGATCTAGTATCTATAGCAGCATATAATCATTTCCTACTGCACATGTTAGAATATTAATCCGTAATGTTAGTAGCAGCTCATAAAAAAACAGTAGATTTCTACAAATTTACTTATGCGACAGATTAAAGTAGTGAATAACGTTAGAACTAACAAAATCTTCAATAGTGACCCCCCCGACTGTATAAATAAGGCTATACATCTAAAGTTGCAAAATTAAATGCTTATTTTACGAGTGATTCTGATTTAAGTGATACAATTATATTTACAGGTGGTCAAAAAAGATACTAGCGAACGAACAGAATATTATTTTAATCAATGAAAATTCAAATATTCACAAAGTCTACCAACTGCAAAGTTGAAACAGTCGGTCAGTAATAAAGAATTAACAAAATCGAATTTAAGTAAAGGTACCTTCCTACTTTTTTTCTGATAAGGGTAGTATTAATTTATTTTCCCAATATGCTTTTAAATCCAGCGTGCCGCCCCTACCCAGTTGGGGGATGGAGGGGACATTCGCAAATAAGAAGAAATCATCTCCCGCCAATGGGCGTCTTCTTTCCTCTTATTCGAAAATCGAACGTTCGTTATTCCTTTTTAAAAATAAAACCTACCGTAGGAGGGGGATGCTAATGAAAGACTGATAGAAAATAAAGAAATGGGATAACGTAGCAGCCATTACGACAGTTTAAAAATTAAGGCTCGTTTTGGACTACGAAATTAAAACGTCACATTTCAAAAATGAGAAAGTAATTTTTTTATTGAATTCCTGTTTTTCATTTTTCTGTTAAACGTCAATTTAATTTATATTTCAATGTAAATTCAATACAAGTCTTCGTATTAGGAACTGCTGAAACTACGATGTATCTGATTAGAGAATTTTTTGCAGTGGAATGAAATTGAGGAAGCGAAAAAAATTAACTAAGGTGGAAAAAGATGACGTTATAAAATTCACTCAGGACATGCAGGAAATTTCATTAATGGAGGACTGAACGGTGTTGGCACAAATAAAAAAAATGTTCATAGATGCGAAGATAGCAGTCCACAATGGAGTGTTTATACCAACCATGACGTATGGCAGTGAGGCATGGAACTGGCAAAGGAAGGATGAAAGTATACTTAACGCTGTAGGAATGAGATTCCTGAGGCACATGTGCGGTAAAACCACGTATGACGGTATTCAAAATGTAGATATCCGGAAAGAATGCAAGGCTGATGTAAGCGTAATGAATAGGATCAAGTAAAAGATGCTTACATGGTTTGGGCATGGAATGAACGAAGAAAGGTGGGTGAAAGGAATATATGAGGCGAAAGTAAAAATAAGTAGAAGTCGGGGACGCCTGAGAAAGACATGGCACGATCAAGTGAATCAAACACTTGAGTTGGGCCATGTGAAGAGTCCGAATAACAGAAGAGTATGTATAAGATGATGTGTGAATGTGAATGAGGCAGGAGCCTGTGCCAAGACAGAGTTGTATGGAGGTCCGTCCTCTCTGCCTACCCTTGAGGATGAACGGCATTATGGTTGGTTAGTTAGTTTGGAATTTTAATTCCGCAAGTAACTAATCAGCAGATGCGAGCTATCTAAAAAAAATGATTATTTATGCATATTTGTTATTTATAGGTAAACGATAATAAGAAAAATGGCACTCAGTACGCTCAGAGGTTGATTCAAAGTTCTAGGCCTTGCAGAAGACCGTCCTCACATTTTTCTCTCCTCTTCAAATATTTGCTCAAGCCTCCCGGACACTTACGAAGTGGAAAAATTCTTCAAACGGTTAGTCCAAACAACTCCAATGCTGTTCCAAAATCACAAGGCACTTTACAAAAAAAAAACCTTCCACCCCGAAGGA
Source organism: Drusus annulatus (assembly GCA_022651775.1). Taxonomy (NCBI): domain Eukaryota; kingdom Metazoa; phylum Arthropoda; class Insecta; order Trichoptera; family Limnephilidae; genus Drusus; species Drusus annulatus. The sequence continues at coordinate 1,697,287 of JAGWCC010000049.1, read as the reverse complement.
TAGTTTATATCGTCAGATGGTAGGAATATACCTTTTTGTGAATTGTCGGGTTTTGGCGGAACCGCATTTGACGAATCGACTTCGGAACCGATTTTAATTGCTGTGATGTTTGAATGGGTGAATTTTTGTACGAAAATTGACGTTTTTGATTATTTTGTTCTCTCCGAACACTTCTCACCAGTCGAGTGGAAGATGGAACCATTGAAGCCAAAGTGCAATACTAGAAATAAGTCAAATGGCTGCTTCGAGTTAAGTACTCTTTCTGGTAGTATACGTTTGAAAAGATGTTTGAAAAGATGCGGAGAAAAAAAAAACATTTCTCAAATTTACAAATACCACAAATAAGCAAAACCATATCTTTTTGGTTTTTATTTCTAGCGTTGAAATCTGCAAAACTGCCACAGGACACAGTAATTAAGAGCTCAACTGTACCTTTATACAAGCCTTCATTTTGGTATCACTTATTGAAACAATTTTTTTTAATATGAAATAGAAAAGACAGGGAAGAAAAAAAACAGGTAATAAAAAAAAATTGGGTAATTCTAAACTTATTCTCTCTCCGTGAATAACGAATTTATCTACTTTTTTATTTATTTTTATTTTTATTTTTATTTTTTTTTTATTTATGGTTTTAAAGTTTATTTTGTAGAACTCCATTTTAATTTTTAGGTTTTTACTTTTATTTAAACAATAATTATTATTATTTTAATTTTTAAAAAACAGTTTTTAGTTAAAAGCTCTGCGATGTAATTATTTTTACGCGTGACAGCTGTTTCGCCTTCTGAGGTTGATAATGCCCTCAGAAGGCGAAACAGCTGTCACGCGTAAAAATAATTACATCGCAGAGCTTTTAACTAAAAACTGTTTTTTAAAAATTAAAATAATAATAATTATTGTTTAAATAAAAGTAAAAAACCTAAAAATTTATCTACTGTTATATCAACACCCATTTAAATAATTTCATTTTTCTTATCTTTCTGAATATGCACTTATACGATTGTTTTTACTTTTCAAATTAAGAATGGTAAAAATGACAACATTTAAATTGATTTATTTATATACGCCATTGTTTTCAAATAATTGTGCAATGGATAGTATATATAGCCTCTAATAAACATCCAAAAATTATTTCTGAAAGTTATCCTTAAAGTTTCTTTAAGGACGAGCACTGAATTTGTTTTTAAGGAGATAGACGTCCTAAACTTGAAACAACTATACTCTAAAAATATCCTATTGCACCAATTTAATAGTGTCCATATGTTTGAAGAAAGGAAAATTTCTAGAACCTTAAGGCGGTCACACATAAAACTCTTTAATATCCCAGCCTGTAAAATCGCTTACGGACAAAAAAGTTTTAAGTACAACGCCATTGCAATTTAATTATCTGCCCAGCACCATCAGAAACATACAAACCAAAAGCTCCTTTAAAAGCAATATCATTACTCACCTTAAAAATCAAGTTTAATTTAGTTCTCATTATGTAGATTCTATATCTTCAAATTTGTCATTTACTTATATTATTTTTATTTTTATTATGTACATGTATGTACTGTATTTTCGATATTAATATGTTACTATGTAGCTAAAAAAACCCCCTTTGCAAATTGCCATCCCAACACAGGCTTATGCCTAGTGGGATGGGCAATTATACAAACCAAAAAAAATAATTGTTAAGTAAAATAATAAATAAATATAATAATAGAAATTTAGGAGTAACATGAAGTAAATGATTAGCACAAAAAAACGTTACTAAGTTACTAGAGATTACAATGAAATAAATTATCTTTAGCATTTTTGGAAGAGGTATGCTATTATAGCCTTCTTGTAACTACATTCAGTGCAGTTGAATATGTCTACTATTTCAGCGAAGAGATTACCCAGCGAAGGTTTAGGGGTTTCAGTGGATATATGCGTTACTCCCTGATAGAGAAGAGTCTTTGAGTTCAAGTCTCAGTTGCAACATTTTATTTTCTGTGTTTTTTTCAATTTCAAATTTGTTAGAAGATATTAATTTTGTTAAAATAATTAGGTAAATATATTTTTTAATCTCATGGTTCATGTTGATAGTTCCGCATTAAATCTGCAATACAATGTAGTGAAGATGCACAACTACGAAAAACGTGCGAATAGCGTTTATAGTGCACGTAATTATTTAACTTAGGGTTATTTAAAATGCTTTGTTGGAATGTCAGGAATCAGTTATGGCCTAGATCTTGTAAAAAAAATAGCGAAATACTACAGACATATCTGTTAATCAAAACCGAAAGCTTTTACACCCTTATTTTCTTCAACCCCTAATAAATCCTCATCAACATCCCCCACCCTTCTCCTGCTACGTTGGTTCTTATCTGCTTTTGACATATGATTTTTTAATCGTTTTTCCATCGAACAATCGTTCTAAGACGTCGAAGACATAATGGATTATTTTTTTTATAAAGGCCAAGGCAAATTAAAGTGATTCCAATTATTATGTAATTTAATTAAGTCTATACGCGTTTTCTGACAGTACTTGATAGTATGTATACTCGCCTATTGCGAACATTGTAATAATACGGGAGGTCTGCACTCGTATGATTTTAAAATGGTTCATTTTGAAAAAATAATTGAGTGAATTGAATCAAATAATAGAAAAAATAGATTGAATGCGTTAATTTTGAAAAAATAACCATCAAACTGGCTTGTCGAAGTACCAAATAAAACCTCTTTGCACTAATCTCATATATTGGCATAAACAGAAAACATGTATTATTCCTATTAGTGTGACTATCGCGCAAGAACTCAACTGCCCAGAGACAGTGGAACTATAGCATCCCTGATTTTAGGTATGTTGTGATGCTGCAGGAAATCGGGAAGAAGATGGGGATAAAGGTAGGTTGAGAAGTACATGTCTATACAAATCTGGTAAATAAATACGTCTAAAGGTTTTCAAAGCGTTGATTTGATCATGAATGGTGGTTTCCCAGCAGGGTGATACTGACAGCATCTTACCACCTTCGAAAGATACACGTAGTAAAACTTACAAAAAAAAACGAAATTAAAGACAAAAATTAGGTTTAAAAATAAACAAAAATATCTGATTATTTTTCAGCCAAGAATTTTCGTAATTTTAATTTTAAGACAGTGGCGCAGCTTGATTGGGCCGCAAAAGGGGCGAAGAAAAAAGTGGGGAAAGAAAACAGAGGTGGGAGGGGGCGATTCGCTTTACATAATTAAAATGAAATATCGTGCGAAAACATTCAAATTGGGTTTCTTTTAATTGAATTTTAATACTTTCCGCCGTTTTATCAGCCGCGGTATCGACGCCATTTGGACGGGCGACGTTTTCCTAAGTCTTTAAAGATTTTACATTTTGTTTTTGGAAAAATTGCCCGAATAATTTTACAAATTATTTCTCACTTTAAATTAGACGGTCAAAGCTATTTTTCCATTGTTAGAGAAATTACCAGATGAAAACTAAAAATATATCAACCACACGAAAACAATTAGTAAACCAACTGATTTATATAAAACAAACAATTTAACCCGAGCTCGAAGTCAGCACTAGGGAAATAAAATTTCACTACCGGGTTACGAATAACTCGAAACTATTTGAAAAATTCCAACTACCATCACAATAAGCGGAAAATTTTGTTTGTGCAATGATGGAGGATTTAGCTAGCGGTGGAATTGAACCCACGACGCCCGGGTGGGAATCCGACGCGTTTGTCCACCCAGCTACTAACCGGTGGATAATTTAAGTAACTACCAACCATAATTTTGCCAATATCAAGTCTTCTTGAGTGCAAAACTGTGTGTTTCACTAAACGAGAAGTAAATAAATTAATTGTTTTTATCTGTAGTGACCTGCCAGGTAAATATGCCTATGTATATAATCTCTAATATGTACATAATATAAATATGTCATAGATTATATGTAGTTAGTAATAAGATAGAGCCTAGGAATTAAGATTTCTACAGTACCTTTTAGGTGATATTTCACAAAAAAGGCGCCATACAAAATATCTAAATATTATCACTATCATCATTATAATGATTTAGATATTTTAAATTTTTTGTTTATTTTAATAATCGTAAGCAAAAGTGGAAAAAAATCGGTGAGCTCTGGCGTCGTAAAATTTAAACACTATTTTATTTTTGAAATTCATAGCTCAATGTGACTATTTTCAGATCGCACATTTTTTCTATTATGAGTTATGGAGCCTTTAAATATTCATCGAACCTTAAAAAATACTAGGCGCCAAATTGTTCGTTCCATATTTTCCAAATCAAATATGGCGAAACCGGGTAGTAAAGCTAGTAATTTACCTTTAAAATAACTGAACCACTTAAAATATAAATATATGAGGATTTGTTGACCCGTGAATGGTGTGAAAAAGACTAAAAATCTTAATTAATTTTGATTGAATTATCCCATGCCAAAATTGGTAACGAGTATGAAAGAGAATTTCTTAAGCCCATGAGCTTTGAATTCTCACCGCGAGATGGGGTTAAGATAACGCTTCTCTAATTGGCTTCGATGGATAAGCCCAATATAATATTCGAGTTATTATGGTAAAACCGAGAGCCTAACTCTCACGGAAGTCGCCATAGTTTAATGACGTACTTTGTGAAAAGTTTACCAATTTTAATACATTTTTGGAGAGATATTTAAAAAGGCAGATGGTGAAAATATAAACTTTACCTAAATAATAGATGCTTTCCTGTTTTACTTCCGTTACGAGAAGCGAAATAATAGAAAATTGATTGATTTATAGATTAGATATTGTAGACTGTAGAGTGTAAAAATTACAAAAATTCAGTTTTTTTTTAATAGTACCGCATAAGATATTATATTATGACTTAATGTAATTTTTGTACTACGAACTAGACTTGGAAAACGGGTTTTCAGCTTAATTTCCTTATCATAAATATAAGATTTTAGTTACGCTTTTCATTCTGCTAGAATTTTCTACCTACCTAATATTTTCCAAGCTTAAGGATTTAATTTTATCACATATACAAGTATATTATTTCTAAGGTCGACAATAATTTAAAAGAACTTCACCACCGTTATCATTGGCAATCGTCAACTGTTGAATATAACCGTTAGAAATAATGCCGAGAAATAACTTTGATGCGACGATATTGATTTTGATAATAATTATCCCCCGTTGGGAGAATTGATCAGTTGGATCGTTGTAGACGTTAAGGCTATTATTTATAAATCAACAGATATATCTAACTTGCCATCGGTAGATTTGATTGACGCTAGATGCTACGCATCAGCCGTTTTGAATAGGAAAATCCACAAAGACGTCTAGTAAGAAGGTATACAAACGAAATATCATTCCAAACGACGCATAATATCGTTCACGGAGTTACACTCTTACACTTTTTTCTTTATTTGACGTTAAAGCTTAAACAATACGTCCATAATCAGTTAGTATTGAAATTTTGTTGCGTTAAATAATATTCGCATATGGCTACTGATATTTTTAATAATTATTTCAAACTGTTGGCGCTATTTTTGTCGATAACGTTGGACGTTGACGGCATCTAGCTGTTATTTCAAACGGCTAGTTATATTTTGATATAGTAATAGTCGCCACCCATCGCATTGATAAATCAGTTGCTGAAATTACAAAGATTTCCGTTTTAGCGCGATAAAATGCAATGCAAAATGGCGACTAAAAAAATTATCCAACCTAACTTGTAAGCCATATAGAAAAATAACTAAGAAACGTTATTTTTGACGATTTTTTTTTAATAAGATTGTTTTAATTTTTTCTTTAGTAGCGATTCCACCGACTGCATAGATAAGAATGTCGATCTGTGAAGTATTTGTGCGCGTGGCTTGTGGCATCCAGTGCCTTTTGAAATCCGTTCGGAATCGCTCTCCTTTGCCACCCGCTCTCAGGATAATTATTATTCGGGCCCCATAATTCTTTTTTCAAATATTTTCCTTCGTTTAGCAAAGAAAATAATAAAAAAGGGGTCGGACAAAGCCATCTTTATCCATCCACATTTTCACGGCGGAGGAAAAACCTCCAACTCAGAAATAAAAATAATTTCGTTTTCACCGTTAGCAAAACAGAAAAATTGTTTTTTTTTAAAAACATTTTTACATTTTTTTTCCTGTAAATCGCAAGCGTTAAACGTTAAAAAGTAAAATGTCAATAAATAAACATATTTTTTTTTTAAACTCTCTTTCGAATTCAGTACCTATACGTCATAGGGTACTATTATTTTGGCTAATTAAATAGCTACATTTTTGTTAAACATCACCTCAAGTAGGACGTACTTTAAAATGCTAACAAGTACTACAATCATTTTCTTATAAACTCAAATTATGAGAAATAGAAAGGTTGTTTCTTAAAACAGAAAAAACCTCTCCAACAGTGAGCTCTGGCACCATGAAATTTGCACAGCTTTTTTTGACCAAGATTTCTAGAACAACTCAACTATTTACAGGTAAAAATGTTAAACCTCATACAAGCTGTGGAGCTTTTCAATATCACTTTATTAACTTAAAAAAATATTTATTTACTACGGGTTTCACAAAAGGTGGTGCAATTTCATAAGTTCTATATAATACATGGAAAAATACGAAGAAAATATATAAAATACCATGGAAATATAGTAATTAAAAAAAGAAGAAAAAAATATGTATGCCAACATAAATATATTTTTTAAATAATATGCGGTAATAAATATTTTTTAATTCCAACTCCCAATAGTAATCGAGTAATTTAAAGCCGGAAAAAATAAATTTTATTTAATTATTCACTTTTTCCTTAACACGTAATTGCAAAACAGATTGATTCGTAGATGAATTAACATTGCTGAAAACAAATCACTGATTTCACAATGCAGTGTGTTAAATTAAAATAAAATTGAGAAGCTCTTCCTCTGCGACTCGCGAATTTCGGAGAGTCTTAAGGAGTAATATAATTCTTCTTTTACGTTTCTTCTGCAATCTATCAGGGTGATTAAAAACCAATTTGGGAACAATCGAATCCCTCCTTCGTTCCTCCTTTTTTCTACTCTTTATTCCTCTTCTTCTATTTAAAACCCGCCCAGCGGTAAATGCCGTGAAGAAAAACAATAGAAGACCGCTCAAGCGATTTCGAATAAAGAACTCTTTTGAGATTTGAATTATTTTCATACCATCAAATTACACAAATTAAAATAATATACTTATTATTCAATTTTGCTCGAAAAATGAATTTGCATGCATACCTTAGTTGTAAGTAAATATTTTAATAAAATTAATAATCTAAAACACAAATATGAAACAGAAAAAAACCAGAAACTAAAAAAACCAATGGTCATGACCGAGACACGAACTCGGAACCTCTACTCTATCCGGGAGTAACACTCTGCCAATTAAGCCATTAAGACTTCATCAGAATGTGGCAATTTAAAACGATCTCATACTTATATTGGAAATTATTAATATCTTATTTTTCCTCCGATTTTAGGATGCCATCTTTTGGTGTTATTCGAAGTTCTACCGAATAGAGTAGAGGTTCCGAGTTCGAGTCTCGGTCATGACCATTGTTTTTTTTAGTTTCTGCCTTTTTTCTGTTTCATATTTGTGTTTTAGATTAATAACATTGCTTAAATATTTAATAATAAATAAGCATTGATGCTTCAAAGTTGATTCTAATTTTAATTATATGTCACTAGTAGTTTTAACCTGACATGACTAAGTTCAACAATATTTTTTTAAGTAGTTTTCTCAGTAAAAATATGAAAAAAACACAAAATAAACAATATGGTATCCGAAAATATTTTTTACGGCTAGTTTAGTATTTCAATGACCCATATCTAATGATGAAAACAGAATTTGGAGCGAGAAATAGGTCTCCTTGCGAAGGATTTTTATTGCTTCTGATTTTAAAAAAAATGTAAATAGCGCACAAGACTGCTCTCAACTGTCTAAAACCAGCTATGGCATCCAAAACTAAGGTATGTTTTAAGGCTGAAAGAGGTGGGGAAGGGAAGATAAGAAAGAGGAAGGTTGGTACGTACTCGACTATTCAGATCTAGTCAACAAACATGACAAATTCCATTTTCAAGCAACGTTTCGATTCTAAATTGTGGTCCTTCACCAGGGCGATACAAAGAGTATTTACCACTCTCGAACGTGCATATTTTTTTATAAATATGGTAATTTAAAGAATATACCTATTGTGTTTTCCAAACATTTGAATAAAAGGCCAATTATTATTTTAACTGCCCAAGTTTGGTTAGCAGCCACAACTCACAGCCACGATGCTGGCGATAATGCTCTTTATGACATGTGTAGTCGTTTGTTATTACGATTATTTTCCTAGCAATGTAGTTTGTCAAAGTAACGTTCTTGTTGGAATGCTCACTAATCCTACTACATTCACTTCTTCCATAAATGTGAACGGTATTATACTCAGAGCAATAATATACAAGAGAGAGCACTGCTGTAGTCAGTTTTTATGAGGTTTTCTGGACTCGGCTAGACCTGGCCGTGGCAAGGACTAGGGCAAGGGTATTTAAACATCCATTCATAACACATGTCGATATAATATTTTTATTTATTTGTAAACCACTTTTTCACAGTATTGTTATAAACAAAAATATAGCATGTAACCCAATAAACCGTTGAGTTATGTAAATTTATTTCTCGTATCGAAACGCGTGGGCGGAGTCAACGGAGACGCGGGACACGAAGAACATTCTAACAATACTTTAAAGCGGTGTGATAATTTGTGAGATTTCGTTGTCTCTTTCTTTCTCATGGTGTGCGACGTAAAAACCCGGAGAAAGTGATTTATCCCAAATTTGTATAGGTTGGGTAAAAAGAATTAGCTCTCTCTCTATACGAGTATATTGTTACTTCAAGGTATTGTACAATAGTTAAATTATACGACATGTCATAGTCCCACTGGCTTCAAGCACTTGGAATTTTTATTTGTGTTATTCACATAAAAAAAAACAATATTCAATCACAAAGTTGCTATATTTAAAAAAATTATATTTATGTATTCTTACTTGTAGGGAATAAACCATCAAACACTAGTCCGCCCACTGATAGACATTTTTTGTATGGTGGAAGAGGAAAAATGCAGTACCTACGTAACGCTTGACGGAGTCGACTGATAGCATCTTTATGTGCATCTACTGGCAGTACCAGGCAGGTACTCGACTGCTTTGTGCAACGTGCACTTCTTTAGAATGATGCGAAATGCATTCACGTGTTGGTGGAGAAAAGTGATAAAAGTTAGATTTCGCAAAAAAAAACTGTTTATTTGTGGTGAAGCTTCATGTTGGGTGGTGATTATGATTAAAACTCAAAGCAAAAAATGCACGAAATATATCAAATTTGGTCTTCTGAAAACAAAAACTATTTGTTTTCATGCGATTATCAATAAATTTCAAAAGTTATGCTGTCAAATTATTTATCCTAACCAATATTTTTTCTATTCTTTAATTCAATCATGAGCTATTGAGCTTTGACATTTCATTTTGTTTAATAATAAGACGATGTGCCTCAACATATGTGAAATATGTTTCAACTGTTTTATAACAAGCGTTAACTTTCGGTTTGTTGTAAAATAAACAACTGATTTCAAGTTCTAATCACAGTATTACTTTAATTACAGTTTGTATACAGTTTCGCTATGCACGTATAAAGGCAATTTAGTTTTGTCAAAAATTGATCAATGTGATTTAAAAAAAAATACACCAAATAAGCATTTATTTTTCTAAGTAAAGTTTTATTAATTCATTCTCTTATCTTATTAGAATGAAATTTTGCTAGAAAGAATATATTTACGCTAGCGTGATATTTTCCAAAAAACGGACTTTTTTTTTTACTTATTCCACTATTCTAGTGGCTTGCATTCATTCCTGCACACATAGGTAAACTAAACGCTGTTTTATAAAAAACACAGATGCATGCAACTTTTTATACGTAAATATATACGACCATTTACATCAGGTGAGTAGTAATTATTTGTGAGGGAGTTCCTCTCAGAGACACGCCTTTGTACATTGATAAATAAATTATGTTGAATCAATTTGCAATTAAAAAAGAATATAATACGCCATAAAAGTATGGTCGACATAGTTAGTTATGCAGTCGGTTAGACTGCTACTGTGGAGATTGTAAATATTCAAAAAAATCTATGAATTAAAAAAATGAATGTTTTTAGTTGGTCCTTCTTTCGGCCATCTGCACAGATAAGTGCATCAAGCTAAACAAATATAAATAATGTTGTGATTTTATTTAAAACCTCAATTTAAGCATTGTTCAAGATGGTGTTTGAATAAAAATATTTAAATCTAAAGATTTCATCTCAACTATGAAATATTAACCTTATTGTTGGGATGAAGATAAAACACTCTAAATGTGAGCTCTGGCGTTATGAATTTTTTCCCATCAGAAAATTTAAAAATAAAAACAGCTATTTTCAACTCTGAAAATCGTTCAAATCATGAGCTATGCAGCTCTAACTGTCTTAAAATATGGCACCGTTATTAATAGCTCAAAATAAAAAACTGATGAAACTCGGAAGTAACCGAAACTACTAGTATTTTCTGTTCTAGTTGTACGTAATATTGAAAAGTACTCGCCGAGTGATTTAAACTCGGGCGCTTTAACAATTTTTTAACAACTTATATTACAAATACAACCATAATGTGATGTATAAAAAGTGGTTATTTTTGGAGTCAAGTTTTAGAAGTGTCCTATTTTAGTCTCGTATTTCAGAAGATATTAAAAAAGTTGGCAAAGAAATACCTTTTCACTTAGAATGATTGATGGGGAAATTACGTAATGGATAGAAAAGATTTTTAAGATGCTAGGTAGGCTTTCAAGCGATTGAGTCTGAAAAAAGGCTTTCCCACTATTTTTCAATTATTTTAATGGAAATTGGTTGTTACCACTAACCTTATATGTTTTCTTAATAATAAAAGAATACTTTGTTTTAAAACCACATAATTTATTATTATGAAAGCCAACCGGTTTCGCTTGGATCAAGCTTCGTCAGGGCACATATAATAACTGAACTATTTAATAAATAATGAAGTTATTAAATGTGCGCTGACGAAGCTTGATCCAAGCGAAACCGGCTGGCCTTCATCGTAATAAATTCTATGGTTTTAAAACAAAGTATTCTTTTATTATTAATATAATGTCCAACCACCATGTGATTGCTTCTTACGAAAAAAATATATGTTTTCGTAGAAAGCAATCACTTTGTGGTTCGACATACTCGTATTTAATGAGAAAGAAATAATAACTTTGTATAGGTCTTATACTAAGCATCACCAGGGTATAAAATTAATTTGATGATGCTTAGGCTAAGTGAAACCGGTCGGTCATAAAAACTTAAATAAAAACTGTGGCCTTATAAAAAATTATTATTCCATTTTCACTAACCTTATTTCAGTTTTACTAACATCATGGAAATATCATCAAATGATAATTAACTGTACATTATTTCCTTTGTAAGTACCGTAGACCTTACGAATGTAAGCGGTTTAAATTTGGAACTAATGTTGATTGAAATTATTTAAATAAAAGAAAAATCTTTTCAAACCTCTTCATACCTAATAAATTAACTATTTTTGTATATATATATATTACAGAGAATACCTCACAAGAGTCCCAACTGCTCTCTACCGCCAAGATCCAGCGAAACTATGGTATCCCCAAACGGGGTATGTTGTGAGAGTGGAGATTGTGGGGTGGGGAAAAGAGATGGGGAAGAGAATGGTTGGGATATACCGGTTATTCAGATCTGGTCGCCAAACACGGCTAAAGCCATTTCAAACAACTTTTTGATTCTGGATGGCGATCTTTCACCAGGGCGATATTTAAGAGTATCTTCCACTCTGTATTAGTAAAGCATTTTAGCAGACATTATTCTATATTTGAAAGGGGTGGATTAAAGCAACTGAACTATTTTCATGACAAGTCGAGTTACGTCGCGTGATTTTTTACGTGTGTAAATGAGACAAAACTATACAAGTGAATTGTTGACGTATCCATGTGCCCGAAATAAGGTCAATTTTATACTACTTCGGACGGAAACGAATTAAACATATTCAAATACTGAATTTCTCCCTTGAACAGAAGATAAATTTCATTTGGCTATCGCGGGCCTTGAAGTCTTATAGTTGTATGTTTATTGGCGACATCAACATTGATTAAACTTCTGTGGATTTTTTGTTTAGTGGGTAAGTACTGTCCGTAATCAGATAATGTAATTATAAAAAGAAAAGCCATGGAGTTAAAAATAACAACTGAATTCTTTAATCAAGCTTTAAGTAATTATAATTTAAAAAAATTACATTTAAATAAAGAAATAAATTCATATTCCTGTAGTTTTTTCTACGTTTAGGATGTGAGAGAATCTGACAATGGTTATATTGATAAGGATAACATACCTGTATACCTAAATAACCTTCATTAAAAAATAATAATACTTTGCAGTAGATTTTCAAAGGGGTAATTACCCTTTAGCAGACACCACAAATAAATAATACCCAATAATAGGGGCTGCCATATTCTTCCATTATTTTTTCCTAGAGGGAGGTTTTTCGCGATATCTCAGGGGATGTTTACTTATCATAAGTCCTTCAAAAATATTTAAGGGTAGTTATTTTTAGGCACAGCAGTGTACTGATTAAAAGTTTAGACTGACAGAAGCGGAGAGCATTTTCTTGTGCTCGCATCCCCTAGAGAATTATTTAAAGTAATTTAATACATAGGGATTGGTTACCAACGCTGTACACATTGCATCTAGATGCCAAATCATTTTTTAATGTTGGTATAGCTTGTAGAATGATGGCCAACTTAAAAGAGCTAGATTTATTATGTATAACTCTACACAAACTTAGTGATATACAAGGTGTCCGGAGGTGCATGCAAATGAGTACAAGCAAAAATAAATTCCATAGTTTTTTTTCTACACAAAAGTCATACGTATTAAAAAAAATGTACTATAAATACACTGACAGTGAAGAGTGGCAACATCCTACATCTCTTTCTGATTCGTTTCCATGGAAACCGCACAAACAAAAAGTACCTGTCTTAAAACGTTGAAATTTCGAACAAAGTTATTTTTATTTTATTTTTGTAGTATCACATAGTATCACCTCTCAAAGTTACACAACTTTTTTCCCAGACACCGTACAGGAAGATTTTAAAAACTGTTTTCAGAAAATTTGGGCGAAATTGTTATTTAAACTGAGAAATGTGCGTATCAATTGAACTTTGTAGCCGAAAATTCTGAAATTGGTAATTTTTGCGTGCCTGTTTGCTTAGTTTTAGTTTTGTAATCGGGTGGTACATTTTTGGAATCGTATTGTTTTATCGGAATATTTTTGGCATAGATTTATCGTGCACTCGAAACGTCATAATAATTTGAAATGCATGTTCTCACATCAATAATGCACTTAGTTTCTTTCCATAGTTAGATAAAGTCAGTTTCTTTCATTATTGACCCGGTGATAAATCAACGAATTATCTAGGTACCTACTCTCCAATATTCTTCATTCCTTCCACCTTTATTTCACCCCACAACATTCGTCAATTGGGGTTGCCATAGCCACTTGTTCCACAGTTACACTCTTGTGTAGTAGTCACATTTAAAAATACGTTTCAACATGAAGTGCGTATTTGTTAGTCAACAACACAGTGAATTAAGAAATGAGTGAAGTAAATAAATTGTTAATTATTTCAATTAAATTTTCCATTAGAATATTATCGATACTGTGGCACTACAAAAGCTGAAACTTTGATTATTCAGATACTCGAATCATTCCGGCAGAGTTCGTAGTGCGTTCAGTTCGTGGGTTACCCGTTCGCAGTGTCGCTAAACATTATTGTTATTATTATTTTCGACGGGGAGGGGTGTAGCTGCGATGATTGTATCGATCCACCCCATTTGATGCACCCCTGGACACACCCTACCCCCTTTACCATCCCGTCCATAAAACAATTCCAACCATACTTACCACACTATGTATTTACAGGCCTATCCTCAAAATACCAGATGACGAAAATAATTTAGAAGCTCTCATTAAATGGATAAAACTTGCGTAAGCTTTTTATATTCCACAATTCACGTTGGGTTAGGTAAAGTCTTAGAATTACATAGTCTTGTTATTATTTTTGCTTTATTCTACTGTATGGTAAAGGATATTAAACCCTAAACCAGGTGTTAGCTTTTGAAATACGAATATAGTTGCATCCTCGAAATACCTTGATTTTTAATTTTGAAAATTTAACTAGCATTATCCTTTATCGAATGTCTAAAAACTTCCACATTGTATTACATACAGAAGAAAATATCTTGACCATATCACAAAAAAGTGACAAATACAATATAACCCGATTGTTAATCTAAGGGAACAGTGATAGGAAACGTATTTATTTTTATTTTTTTTAGTTTTATTTATTTTATATTAGTTACTTTGTACATTCAAGTTTAAAGCACCTTATTATTTCATTTTCTTTTTGACTTTACGATATTTTAACTTCAATACTACTTATTATTTTGACTTATATGTATTTTAAATCATTTTTACATAGGCATAGTTTTGATGGTTTCCGGCAAAGCATTATAAAATTTCATCCCTTTATATAGTAAGCTATTTTGTGTGTTGGCTTTATTTTTTTATGGTAGTCTAATTTCTTTGCGCGCCCTTGTATTATATTTGTTAATATCAACATTGTAGATAATTTTCTCAGAAAAATATTTTGGTAACAAGTTGTTCTTCATTTTATGTATAAACATCAGTGTGTTTAATGTTAGCGTCTGTTTTAATGTTAGCCAATTTAGTTCGTATAAGAGGTAGGCCACAACGCAACTCTTGCATTTGAAACATACGTGACTGGTACGAAGGCAGCTGAGCTAAGTTTTGAGGGGCAGATTGCACTGATGGTATCCAACCTCCGTTACAAGAGGGCAACAGAAGAAGTAGAATCACTTTTAATAGTATTTTATTTTAATCTTTTGATTAGGTGTTTTAATTCGTCGATTAAAATAACGGATCTATTTGCCATTCCGTGTTTAGTTGCTGGGAATGTCATTAATGTTGCCTCAGCATTTTAGAATGTTGGTTTGCGTTGAACTACAATGTTTATTAGTAGTTAAAACTAATGATGCAACAGTTCTTACTTAAGAACTAACGTATGATTAAGAAAATAACCAAGGTTTATTTTTTTGCAGCAGAATCTTCTCTCAAATAAGAATGCAAAAATGGACAAAGTGCCAAAGAGATTAAATCTATGTGCGTAAGTTTTTTTTAATGTGAATATCGCACTAGAGCTCCAACTCGTCAACAGTCGAGGAATAAGACGATCGGCCACAAATCCAGCGGTCGCGGGTTCAAAACTGGCGTGCGCAAATAAATTTAATTTAATTAATACGTATTTTAACACATTTATTTCGTTAAAAATAATATGGAGTATATTGGCAGCACGTTCTAGACTGGTAGATAAGTATCGCTCTGGTAAAAGACCACCATTCGGAATGGGAACGTTGCTTGAAACGGCTTTTGGCGTATTTGGTTACAAGATCTGAAAAGCCAGGTACTTCCCAACCTTCTTCTTCCCCATCTTCTCCTCCTCCCCATTGCCTTCAGCCTCACAACATACCCCAATAAGGATGCCATAGTCTCACTGGCTCCAGATCGTTGGAGCAGTTGGGATTCTCGTGCGGTATTTACAATAATTTTTTTGACTGTCCGGATAGTCAGCATAGCTTGTGGAAAACCCGACTACGGAATGTTGTGCGGCTGAAGAGAGTGCCGAAAAGAAGACGGAGAAAAGAAAGGAAGGGAAGTACCTGGCTATCCAGATCTGGTCACCAAACACGGCTGAAGCCAATGAAGATCAATTATTTAACTTTGATCAGAAGTTGGTTTTGCCGAGAAGCATAACGGTCATCAAAAAATAACCAAACACTGACAGGCCGAACATTGGCGGTGAACGGGGACCCTTCAATTGTCGAAATATAAAAATTGGCACTGATTGTTGAATTGTGACGATATCAAATGTAAAAAGCGGTAAAAAAAACTGACTCGATAGTCAGAGTATTTGACTGTGATTGTAACAATTGTTCACAACGTTTTATTAAGCACGTGTTTATCGAATGTTGCCATGAGTTGTATCATGTGATATAGTAAAACACGAAGGCTTCGTTTTTGTGTGCGTGCCAACCTAATGAGTATATACATGTATATTTACTCTTATATGCATAGAATAACATTATATAGATCAGCAGAATTATAAATTCCGATTGGTACGTTTTAAACTAATCTGGTGGCGGTTCGACCAATGAGCTTTTGTCTAGTAATTTATGCAAATTAATCAGGCCGTTTGCTGCCAATTTGTTCAGATATGAAGCAGCCATTAGGCAGCGTCGACAATAATCGATATTTAAATTGATTCATATAGTCGAGATTTCGAAAAGAACGATTACACATAACTGATTCGTTGCAAAAAATACATTTTTGATAAAAAAAACAACGCAAATCAGAACCGACTTCAAATTTCTCACGAAGAAAATACTGTGAATACAGATCTGCTTGATTTCGCAAAATAAAATGTTTTCAATTTCGAAGTCAGTGCAACTATTTTCAGCTCTCAGATGAATTTTCATCATGAGCTAAAGAGCTTTTATACATCAATTCAACTATCAAAAATAAGACGAGATACCATATTGTCTATACGATAGCACTTGTCTTATTTTTTTATTAGCGATATACATTTATTATTGTTTTTTTTTATTGAATTACAAGGCAATATGAAATTACTGTAGGTGTCCAAAGCATGGGCGAAACCAGGTAGTAGAACTATTTGATAAATGTAAAAAAATGTTTATTCAATAATACCATTTTTTGAACTTTATTCGCCTGTTTTTTTTTAAGACCTGACCGGTTTCACCTTATGACGGGCATCTTCAGACTGGTACAATTTTAAGTAAATCAATGGCATATATACTATTTATGTCCGGGATGGACGCTTATTGAGTCTCATAGTGACATCTGTGACTTTGGGTTATGTCTTATTGCTGACAGAGGCGGCTTTGCAATAATATTAAAAATATGTATTTTTAATGTTATTGTAACAGTTTCAAAATGAGAAATAAACAAAATTTTATTTAGTTAGGTAGTTAGAACTATTAAAATACAATATAATATTTTTTTAAATTTATGATCCCTCGTGAAAAACATTATTTCTTAACCCGAAACTTTCGAAATAGAAGTTGTACGTTTTCGAAATATGAATGCCTCATGAAAAAATATGTTTTATAACTGAACCTTCGAAATTTTGACATAAAATTTCATTGTGTTGGCGTTCTGAAATTATTCAGCTAGCCGCCAGGGTATCATATAGGGGTAGTTTGTGGGAGTCCGGGGGTTGAACGGGATATATACATGTAGGTATTGAAGTGGAGGGAGGGGTGGGAGGCTGTGTTAGTCTGACTTAGGGGTCTCGCTGACCGCCATAACAACGTGAGTGGGAGACGTGAGGGGTGTTGGTGTGTTATAATGAAATACAGGAAGTAGGTAGCTACTGGCTGTTTATTATTCCGCTTGTTATTACTGTCTGTATTTCATGTTTATTGCGCTAAATCCGTGGAAAGGTAGGAGATTCTCCTGCGGGGAACCACAATTGATAATCGAAATATTGCATTAAATTGACTGGGTTATATTTAGTAGGTAACTAGGTCTGAATAGCCTTATACTTTTAAGCCCCTCCTCTAATACATGCTCTCCCGTTATTATAATTTTCGATAACAATATATATTAAATAAACAACACGATATCTTAAACTAAGAATTTATTGTGCTGAGAGCTAACCGGCTTCGCTTAGATAAAGCTTCGTCAGGGTACATATAATAATTATTTAATGTGCCATAACGAAACTTGATCTAAGCGAAACCGGTTGGTTTTCAACATTATAAATTCAGGGTTTTAAACAAAGTGTTCTTTATCAAATATGAAGTCAAACTACATAGTGATTGCTTCATATGAGAAGCTTTTTTTTTGCCATATTGACTTGAAAAGACTACGGTTTAAAACTTTAATTCTTGAAAATAATATTTTAACAATTTGTATAACGCCGTTTTTGTGAAAAATCACCTCAAAAGCGCTAGAGTGGAACTTACATTTAAAGTGGATGGTGACATTTTTAAGCCTTTGTTCTTCAAACAATTTTATTATTTGCTAAATAATCCACACATATTGCAGTATTAGGAGATTTAACTGCATGCATAAAACTCAAGATCATTTTTAAAAGGTTAGGTTATGCAAGAAGTAAGGAGTGTGTGCCAAGATAGAGTTGTATGGCGGTCCGCCCTCTCTGCCTACGCCTTCGGGGAAACAGCGTGATGGTTAGTTACTTAGTTAGGTTATGATAGGCTTAGGTTAGCACACATTCTTCAAAATCATTTTGAAATCTTAACGTTACCTAATCTGATCATAACTTTTTAAAATTATAAACTTAGCTACAAAGCAAGGAGTGTGTGCCAAGACAGAGTTAAATGGCGGTTCGTCCTCTCTGTCTACCTCTGCGGGGAAATGGCGTGATGGGTAGTTAGTTAGTTAATTTTTTAGCCATATAAATTTTGTGTTATTTTCAAAATCGCAACATTTACTTCCCACGTAGGCCTATTATGGCTACAACTCTTCCCACCCTTACATAACAGGGGGGGTGGTTGAAAGTTTTGCATATATCACGCATGCGTGCTCCACGCGTGTGTGGACACGGGCGCGTGCAAGTGTGCGGACTGCACTCGTGTGCGTAGCGTAGCGTGGGTGCATTGCATTGGCCGGCCATATATGCAATGGGAGTGGTTGCGAGCTGCAGTTTGGTATGCATTTTGAGTACCTAGGCCTAATTTGACGGCGAGTACAATGTGGGGGGTGTTTTGAATGGGTTTTGAAAGTTTTAAAGCATGGCGGGGAGTGCGCATTGTGGATTTATAATATGGGTTGATATTAAACAAAAAAAACTAAAAATTCGTTGCAGAAATCAGATCCCTGATGCGTAGGTGCGTAAAACCACGTATGACCGTGTTAAAAATGTAGATATCCGGAAAGTAATAAAGAACCAAAAATGTAATTAATAGTATCAAGAAAGGAACGCTTAGATGGTTTGGCCATGAACAAAGAAAGGAGTGTGAAAAGAATACATCACGCGAAAGTGAATGGAACAAGAGGTCGGGGACGCCCGAGGAAGACATGGCACGATCAAGTGAATCAAATACTTAAGTCAGGCCATGTGGAGAGTCAACATAACAGAAGAGTATGTATGAGATAATGTTTGAATGTAAATTAAGCAAGTAGTGTGTGCCAAGACCGAGTTGCTTGGCGGTTCGTCCTTTTTCCTACTTCTGTGGAGATACGGCGTGATAACTGGTTAGTAAATTTGATTTTTTTTTATATTTCACAAAAGTTTCAACTGCCTCAATGAAACTATGACTAACCCATTTAAGAATGTTGTGATGTTGAGATTAGAGAAGAAAAAAGGTATTGTATGGAAGTGTCCGACTATTCATTTCAAGTACAGCTAAAGCCGTTTAAGCAACGATTCATTAGTGAATTTAAGGCTCAATCACTAAGGCAATGTTAAAAGTATTATCGACTATGGTTACTAAATTTATTTTGAATGCGATAGGTACAGCGCTAGAGTGCTGGCTGCCCAAAGTCAATTGTACTTAATTTTGCAGAAAACATCCATCCCCAAAAAGATGAAACTGAGAAAAAGGCATTTTATGATATGACGATAAAAAAGCATTAATATGCGTAATCGGCATTTGTAAAGTGAATATAATTGTTGTTTTCCTTGTGAGCGTTATTGTAAATAGGTAATTTATAATCTTCAATGTTTTTTTTAAAAGTATTTCTTATGTTATCCTACATTTCATAATGTTTTTAAACTTCAATTTAAGTCAAATATCCGCAATGTACGTTGGTAAATAAAAATATTACCGTAAATCTATTGGATTTGGAGTTTAGATGTTTTCAGCAGATATAAATTTTGAATTTATCTATAGGAAAACACATGAGACTCGATTTTGGCAAATTGTGGGTTAGACAATTACATAATCTGTGCTTTCTAAATTCATTTACTAAAGGGTGCGCCCGGCCTAAATAAATGCCCCGGGGGGCGAAAATTTATCACAACGCCACTAGTAGTCATATTAAGATTATTATATCTTTACAACTATTGGTAAAAAACGTTTAATACCACTTATTAAAAAGTCTAAGGTTAGTAAAAATCGCAACAGATCCTCCATTATTATGTTTGTTTTACATGAGACTAAAGTTTGAATTCTACTAGGTGAGTGAGTTCAATATAAAAAAAAAACAGAAAGATAACTTTTCAGCTGGTTTGTAAAAACATTCCAAAGACGAACAAAAGAATCCGCTGTAAAAAGAACCTCGCTTCTTTCATTAGAATTCCCGAGAAAAGAATCTCGTTTCTATCTTTGCAAAGAAAGTGGAAAAAATGCCTCCGACGCTAACACAATTATTCCCAAAGAAAAAGCTTTTTCAGAGGAACTTTTCAGTTTACACGGGAGTTCCTTCGACCAAGGCAAGAAGAAAACAATGGATTGTTGTTGAAAAAGTGGACTTGTGGAGTTTCTTCTCAACATTCACCGCTTCTCTTTCCTTTTTTTCTTTCCTGAAATTTCGCTTTTTATGAAATTTTATCCGTAAAAGTTTTGCAGCCTTTTACGAGTTCCGCAATTTTATCTATTTTGAAAAACAGCTTTTATTTTGAACAACAAAAATCCCTTCAACACGCATTGTAGAATAGACAAATTTAACCTTCATATATATTTTATGCTACACTTGTAAATAAAATTTAAAACTAGCAGATCTCAATAACAACATTACTCAATTAAATTATTAAAAAATATCCTCTGAACATATATATAACGTTAAAAAAATGCAAAATATTTTTTTTTCAAAAATTAATTATGTCCTTACAGACATTTATATTTACCACAGATTTAATTTTTATTTTTATGACCGACCGGTTTCTCTTAGCCTGAGCATCAACAGAATACAAAATTAAACCAAACTACCCTATGATGTACCCTGATGATGTTTGGGCTAAGCGAAAATGGTCGGTAATAAAAAAAATAAAGTAAAATCTGTGGTCTTGTACAAAGTTTTTTTATTTTATTTTCATTAATATGTCAACCACATAGTGATTGGTTTCTACGAATTCATAAGATAAATAACTATACATGGTCGACATCATGAGCTTTACTATGGCAAATTTGATCAGTTTTTATGGAATTTAAAATATTTTTGACTATTATGTTAATGAATGCTCCAACGAGTAGATCTTTAAAGAACAGCCATATCGTTAAATCGTCCTTCCATATAATTTATAAAATATTCAGGTTTTAATGCATCATAAAAACTATTTTGTAGGTTTTGTATGTTTCGTTCTGTTTTCAAATAAATTATCATTTTTTTATCTACACTTTTTAAATTTTCAACTGCAATTAGTTTTTTTAATCACCCATTTCTTTGTATATAAACACACAAGGCTTAGAAAATATTTAAAGTAGACAATTATAATTAATTCAAACTCGCCAATTACTAATTACCGGGAGAAAATATTCTTCCACCGAATGAACACTGAGATAATTGAATGAACCCTTATTAGTCATCCAGTTCTTTTGCAAAAATCACTCTTGCATTCTTTAACATATTCAATTATTTCACTCCATGTGCGAAAATAAGGCTTCAAAAGGTTAACACTTACACCGAGACAAAAAAACGTGCTAATTTAATACCACTATACATACCTCTTTCTTTTCATGATTTGAATAAAAATCTACGAAAGAATAATAAAAAAAGCTCCTAAGTAAAAAGCTGTATTTTTTCTCGCATTTCGCAACATTTTGAAGTTTAAAAACTAAGGTAACATATTTTCATTCCGACTCCAAATTTCTACAAAAAATATTCTTCGCAACTACAAAAGGTTGTAGCATTTACGCCCAGATATACAAGAATGTGTTAAGTGCTGAAAAAACTACAATGAAAACCATCCTTAACAAAAAGGAATATTTTTTCTTTAGACTCAAGCCTTTTTTTAATGAAAAAGTCGAGCTTTCTTACTGAAACTCAAATTTTGTAAGAAGATATTTTAGTTTGACACCGGATTAGTCTATATAGGTTAGGATAGATATAGTAAAAGGGTGGCAGGCTCTTTTCTCTGGACATTTTTAAGGAGGGCCCGTGGCGTGTATTTTTGCATCTTCACCCCTGACAATAGACTGGGGGAAGAAAGAATAAGGCCGCTGGGGTGGAAATTTTAAATTGCCCGAGATAAAAAATGAATGAAAGAAATGGCGAGTCAAAAAATATAATCTACGCTCTTTAATTCAAAGACGTTGAACATAATGATTCAATACTTTTATTAAAATATATTCCTATTTGTTATGAAAACTTTTCAATTTAAGACAGTACCTACACTATTATTATGACAATTCTACTTCAACCTCACAATATTACACTCTTATGCGGCAAATTCAACATCTGGAAAACAAATACTCCAATGTTGTTTATATATTTAGTACGTCAATATCATACTGTAAGTATACATTAGAATGTTTTTTTTTTATCTATTAGAACTAAATTAATTGTAGAAACTATTTTACTCTGGATGTACCTGTTTTTCAATACTATTTTTTATTTCTTGTATAATATTTTTTGCACTGTTTATGAGTATATTGTTTTAAAAAGTATAAAGCCTTTAACACGCGTTCTGTATCGACACAGGATTTTATTAACTGATCTTTGTGAACAAACTTCAATCTATGTGATATAACTGAACAAAAACAGCTTTGATTGAGAACATTCCCTTTTTCTCGTATATCTATCTATTTAGTTGAATAAAAAGCATGTAAGAGTTGATAGAAGGATCTTATTTTTAATACGGTTGAGAAAGTGGCGAGTGCTCTCGATGTATCTTTGTTAATAGACAAAAATATTCGATACTAGTCTGAACAATAAGACAATAATCACTAAAGCACAGTTTTTCATTTGCTCCCAAACCTCGGCTTAAGAGATAAATGCAACTTGTCAACAATTTTTGCGTTTTTCAGGTTGATACTATTACGAATCCTGGATTAAGTGTTACTTACACCACAGCTTAAGCGGTATTTTTTCTCCAGAAAAACCTAGTTCATCTCCATACATCTCGCATCTGTCACACTTGACATTAGTTTACGCAAACAATATCACCTGCTTCAATTTAGAACATTTGACTTTTTCACGTGTAATTCGTTTATTTATAAACCAACGGACCATTGTCCAATTACAAAAAAATACACAACACGAAATGGGAAAAAAAGACCAACAGAGAAATAATAAAAAGAAAATTCAAATTAAAGCCATAAAGAATGACAAAAATCATTTAGACTGCTACCAAAAAATTCAAGACCATAGCTTGAGTTAACAAGTCTCGATATTCTGGATAGTGGAGAATTAAACCCAAAATTAGTGGATTGATGATTGAGGAAAAGCATTTTTTTTATACGAATACCGCACAAGAGCCTCAACTGCTCCCAACCGTCTAGAGCCAGTGAGACTATGGCATCCTTAAATAGGGTATGTTGTGAGGCTGAAGGTCACTACCTGGGAGGGGAAGGAGATTGGGAAGTACCTAGCTATCTAGATCTGATTTCCAAATACGGCTAAAGCCATTTCAAGCAACGTTTCGATTCTAAATAGTGGTCTTTCACCAGGGCGATACTTTGAGTATCTACCACTCTGGAACGTGCCGCAAATATACTTTTTATTATTTGTATATATGAATTAAATGTGTTATGACACATATTAATTAAATAAAAGTTATTGGCGCACGCCGGGTTTGAACCCGCGACTATTGGATTCGTTGTCGAGCGTCTTACCACTCGACCATGGAGGCCGTCGAGTATGAATAAAAATAATCAATAATCAGCATGAACTTAAATTCATAAAAGCAAGCCGCAGTCGTTAATGTTTGAAACGGTTTTCATGACATTTTGGTTTTGTAGAGGTCGCCTTGCGTCGAAAAGCACGTTCCTCGATTAAAATCGTACACAAAACGTATAATAGTGGTTTAAATTTAAGCTTGAGATTTGAGTCGAATAAAATACGGCTTAAGATCCACACTAACACTTAGCTAAGTATGACATTTCTTAGCTAAGTAAATAGAAAAACCGGCCGTTAGCAGACTATTTTTCATATGTCATCACGCTACGTTTACACACGTGAAAATTATTCACCAAGAAGAACGTCTCTACACGTGTTGTCATCGTGTTAAATATTACCGAACAGATTTAAGATGAAAACGAGAAATATCTGATATTTTTTTATGGTATTACATACATTGTTAAATATTATGTAAGTCATGATTTTTTACAATATATCCAGCACTTCCATAAAATATCAGCTGTATAACATTATTTCACAAGCAATTAGATTCTGCGTAGCATTTTTCTTATCTAGTGTGCTTATAAAAATAATGGGGCTCAAGATCGATAAACGAGGTCAAATTAAATCTATTAGACCGTTTAAACATGGGAGAATATTATTTCATAAAATATTCCATAAAATATTCTTAAATAGCGTCATAAAAAAGATAAGATTTTTTATAAATATTCAAGACTCCATATCACAAGACAGAAATAACTTGGCGATTTAAAAATAATTGCGTTCGCCTTATGATTTACGCGAGAGTTTACCGTTCAAAAGTTTTTTTAGGAACCCAAAAATCCTCAGCTAATAAAGCCAACAGTATCAGTGAGTTTGGAAGAAAATAATTCAACTTCAAATAATGTCATAATAATATTTCTAGAAAGAGTTTTGTAATTTATGTAAAAGTGCATCATGCATCAGAGTTTATTTATTCAATGCACTGATAACAGTCGTTATATAGGTTGGCCTACATTGCCGCAGATAACAAAGAGATACTGGCATTAATACAGTGATAAGGGAATAGCATCTGCTATGCATTTTATAATGCACGATTCAATGCGTTCTGGAAAAAAACAGGAAAAGTTTCAACTACTAATATGGCTGACTAACTTATATACCTATATTATTTTATAAATATTTCGAAGCTTGTGAAATTCGGTAGCTTAAACAAAATGTAATTTTTTTAAAGTCATGAAAATAGTTTTGAAACTAGTAGAATTTTTTGCTATTCTACCAAATTAAACAAATTAACTTCGTTTGGAACTACTCTATTTATTCTAAAAAATATACACTACCGTAAATTATACTAATCATTGATTTAAAATCTCAAAAAAATAATATTCCAAATAAACGATCTTTTGGGTTAAGAATACAAGACTAGTGATGTAAGTTATTAAGCGTCCTTTGTGTGATTTTCTTCATAAAAAATGGCGCTATAAAATCAGTCGGTTTTTGTAAATGGTCTCTTAAAATTTATTGTAAGTATTTTTTTTGGTTACGAGTATCTTTCGCCTGACAATATTTCAATTAAAATAGTAAAGTTATTGCAAAAATTCACAAAAAAGTACTTGCTACTCCTTTTTGCAGTCTAGAAATGGCACTTTGACCTCTGGCAAAGACACAGATACCACATCGAAGCGATGCGATGGGCCCCAACTACAGAGAAAGTTTGGAATGCTATGCAATCATGTAAAATTTAAATTTTGTAGCACGATTTCAGGTTTTGTTTGTGCCTTAGTGTTTTGATGTGACAAAAACAATGTTATTTATAATTGCTTGAAATCACCGTCAACGTATTTTAGTTCAGGAGGAAGTAACTGGTAACATGATACTCAGCCCTAGATACTCTGAAAGCCTTATAAATCGATGGTATTGTAATAAACAATCAGTATCCAGTCGATCAACCAATTTTATGATAGCATTTTGATGGCAACCCCATAAACCTTCACATTATTACGATTATAAAGAACTTAGTAAAAACAAATCATTTTCAAATGCTTATGCAAAAGCTCTTTCCAATAGCTCTTTGAAGGCTGTGTTTTTCTCTTCCATCAAAAAAGGTTTCTATTAATTTGTTTGTCGAAAACAGAAAACTTATGGTTTTTATGTAGCAAACATTTTTTTTTGTTTCAGGTACATCGTAGTTATTAGTTCGTAATTATCTTCAAATAACATTAAAGACCAGTGTAATTAAGATAAATAAAAGGTCTAATATGTCTATTTGTAGGTGCCCTGGTAATGACTATCATTTTATGCCCTAAGTAGTTTATAATTGATCGGATATTATTTTCCAATCATTGAAAAATTTCGAAATGAAAAGGGGAATCAATAATGTACGGTAAAGAGGTAATAAGGTTTCATTTTCCCTTATTATTTGGTTAGTGAAATAGTAAATTAAGGGTTACAGAGTAGATGACAGTAGACAAAGGGCTATTTAAGGTAATTTTAGTGTTGCACCCGTTATTAGGTATATTATTAGAAATATTTAGTTTTTCGGTAAAAATCGATGTAAGCATAAAAACTGTATTGAACGCTTTTTTGAAGATAGTTTAGGATATTGGTGTTTTAGAACTGAAAGGTGGACACAGTAATAGTGTGTCCTTGAACGGGTTAATGTACAGAAAAATATAATTTCTGTTCTTCGTTTTCATTAAAAACGTTTTTTTTTGTAAGTAAAATACCACGGTTTAAATATTGAGATGCTATCATTATTTGCTAGTACGGAGAAATTAAATAGATTTTAATGAAGATCTAACGAATGTTAGTGAAAAGAATAACTGTAAAATTTTATTTTCGAAACTGTTTTTATTTTGTTTTCTCTATACTTCTGTATGGCATGAACACTTCAACACTAACCCAAGGAGCACGTATGATAGAAACTAACTAACTAACCATGATGCCGTTTTCCCGCAGGGGTAGGCAGAGAGGACGGACCGCAATATAACTCTGTCTTTGCACACACTCCTTGCTTCATGCACATTCATAGGAGTATTCGAATTGTGGTTTTATAGGCATAACCTCAAAATCTCGTAAATAATTGATACAATCGCCTCCATTGAACCTATACATACTTACTAACATTTTGTACAAAAGCCTGATCAATGCATACTTAAAATGAATCAATTTTATATACATTTCAGTAATGTTCTCCAAATAAGTATCTAAAAGTAATACACATTTTGAAACTTAATTTTGAGAACGTAGACAATTTCCAGGCGTATTCGTACAGCCAACGCGTTTAAATCCTCCTTTAAAAAAAGCTTGAAAAAACCATCGCTCTCCGAAAGGCTGTGAAACGTGAATGGGGTGGGGGAGGCTATGCGGCGGCGCATTTTTCCGGCATTTCTTTTATTTTTTTTTCAGTTTTTCACGATTTTTCTCGCAGCTCAGTTCGCCATTGGCTAAACCGGGACACGCCTAGCGGAAAAAAAGAAAGCCTTAATCACTCTAGGCGCTGAAAAAATGTACACTGACCAATGGAAAGCGGGGAAATCGTAGGCATGGGTTTGGGTTGGCGAATGATTAATGATGCTGAAAGTTTTGTACAGGATTTTTACCTTTTAAAGAGAGTTTCAGTTTTAGGTATTCGTTCATATATATTATACACCCATAATAGATTATGAGTTATCTTGATAAATTGAAGTTTGTGAGAAAAATAAAGTTTACAGTGAGGGTAATTTTACTAATTGAAATGACCTTTTAGACATATGTGGTTGGTGTTCCTAAATATTGAAATGCGTTTTCTATCAACCTTGAGAATGCTTAGAGGAGGGTCTTTTTTTTTAAAAGAAAGGTGAGAGGCCAGGCTTAAAAATATTCATGTTGAAAGACGGAGGAAGCTTTAAAGCTGAAAAACCGTTCACGAACCGAGCTGTTACGAGTTGTAGATGAGACCTTAGTTCATAAGGCAAATATAAAGATGTAATAATAACTTATCTTCTGAGTATCTTTCATTAAGTGCTAGTCAAACTAACGTTACATCCCACCTGACTATGTTCTATTCAGACCTAATCGGGGAACCTATTAAACGGTTGGTTCGTTTTTTTTGTAAAGACTCGAGTTTTATTTTTTAGACTTCTACTAGCGGAATACAAAATTCTGACTTTTACTTCCTAATATGGGTCAAAATTTCAAAGAGAAGACTCATTTTCAATTTGCCTCAAACATAATTCTTTATTTTTGAAATAGTTAACAGTAATTTTATTTTTGAAATAGTTAACAGTAATTTTATTTTTAAAATTGTTAATGGTATTATAGACAGCCCTGATTTACTTAGCTTGATTACCTTCATGTACCTAACAGATCCACGTGATCCAAAATTACTTTTAAATGTAACAATAATATCATGACTGAGTCATTTAAATACTCGCTTGTACCTAGATTGCATACAGTGGGTAATTTTTTTCGCTGAAATAGTAGATACATGTATTCAACTTCACTGAATCTAGTTACAAGAAAGCTATAATAGCATCCCTCTTTCAAAAATATTACTGTTAATTTATTGCATTAAAATATTTCTATTATAATGCAACACATATATAACTTTCTTATGTTTTTGGGTGCTTATCATTTACTCTATGTTATTTTTATGTCACTTTTATTTTATGTTATATATTAAACTGTTATGTAAAAGCCCATGATGGCGTTATAATAAAATAAATAAATGATTCTCTGCCTTGACAGCATCCAATAATCTCGACACCTAGCACAAAGATTCTTAATTTGATTTAAGAATTATTATTATAATTTCTTATTAAGACGTGTGAAATGGTATTTTCTACAAACACAGCTACAAAAAATATCCACAAAATTCCAAAGCAATGCAATACTAGACGTGTAAACGTGGAATACAATAAAAAGAGCAAGCGAGACTCTGGCATCCCCAATTGAGGTGTGTTATGAGGGTGAAAGATGTGGGAAAGGAAAGGAGATGAGCAAGATGAAGGTTGGGAAGTACTTAGATATTCAGATCTTTTTTCCTATTTTTCATGGTGAATACCGCACAAGAGTCTTAACTGCTTCCAACAGTTTAGAGCCAGTGAGACTATGGCATCCCCAATTTCAGTATGTTGTGAGGCTGAATATAGTGGAGAAGGGGATAAAGAAGAAGGTTGTGGCGATACTTAAGAGTATGTACCGCTCTGTAATTTATTTCAGCAGACATTATTCTATATTTGAAATTAGTGAATTAAAGCAATTAAACTTTTTTCTTGACAAGTCGAGTTACGTTCCGTGATTTTTTACCTGTAAATGAGATATAACTATATGAGTGTAATGCGGGCGTATCCGTGCGCCCGAAATGAAGTCAATCTTATATTACTTCGGACGGAAACAATTTAAACGTTTTCAAACACCGAATATCTTCCTTGAACAGAAAATACATTTTATTGTCCTTATCAGGTTGTGGGGAGCGAAAGGAGATGGATAAAAGGAAAGTTGGTAAGTACCTGGCCATTCAGATCTGGTCGCCAAAACCGGGAAAAGACATTTTGAGCAAAGTTTCGATTGTGAATGTTGGTTTTTCAAAAGGCAGTTAGTTTTAGCTTTGCGAAACAGTGTTATCAGAATTATTGATTTTTTCTTGACTTGGACGTAGCTAGAGTTTTCATGGACACACCTTTTCATATCCATTTATTGAACGTGTCGATATAATGAAGCGTTTATTTGTAAAACCACTTTTTACAGTAATGTTATCAACAAAAATATAAAACATAACCTCAAAAACCGTTGAGCTATGTCGCATAGTAACACGTAGTGGGCGGAGTCGCCTGAGTTGCAGGTGACGGAAAACATGCTTACATACCTAAAAGTGGTGCGATATTTTGTGACAACTTGTCTTGTCTCTTTCTCTCTCACGGTTTACGACGTAAAAACCAGTGGCTCGTGACTTTTTAGTATGCTTTTTAGTGCTAATATTGAAAAATACGACGTTATCAATGTTGTTGTAGCCGAAAATGATTTTTATTTTTTTGAAATAAATTTTTTTTGCATGAAGTTTTTTAGGATTTTTCAGTTTTGGTGGTGCACTGCACCGTTGAAAAAATTGAAATTTTGAAAAAAAATAAAAACCGTTTTCGGCTACAATAACGTCAATGATGACGTTTTTTTTCAATCTTAGTACTTTAAAACACTAAAAAGCCACGAGCCGCCACTAGTAAAAACCCGGAGAGAGTATTTATCGTAAATTTGTTTAGGTTAGGTAGAAACATTTAGCTCTCTCTCCATATATATTCTTATTCCAAGATTACAACTGAATCGAATACTATTATTGTTATACCAGACGCGTCTTCTGCCACCACGTTGAAAACATACACTAAAATTGCTCACACGTACAAAAGTTTAAAATTTTCTTCCGATACGGTCCTTCTTGATTGTCTTACCACGTTCCTTTTGTCATGTGTGTCGCGACTTAACCAATAACTAGTTACAACTAATATCAGATAAAAAGAATTTACTCACCGGTGTGAAGTCTCGTGTGCTGCTGCACGTGGCTGAGCTGCTTGAAGCGGCGGTCGCAGTAGGAGCACTTGTAGGGCTTCTCGCCGGTGTGGACGCGGATGTGCTGCACCAGCTGGTGGTTCGAGGAGAAGGACTTCAGGCACTGCTGGCACTGGTGGGGCTTGATCTCGCCCCCGGCGCCCCCCGCCAGCCCGCGCTGCAGCTCCCGCGCGTGCATCTGCATGGCGTTCTTGTGCATGAAGATCTGCAAGGGAGAGGGTTGCATCGTCAGTAGCAGTCAGGGTTGGTGGTGGTTGAATGATTACTCTACGCAATTTTTTTTATTATTAAGTACCATGTGCTCCCAACCGTCTAGAGCCAGTGAGAAGACTAAATTAAAGTAAAAATACGGTTTGCTACCCCTGACATCCCAAAAATAGTATATAAGCCATAGAATAAGAACAACCTGTACTAGTCTGAAGATGGCCGTTATAGGCTGAAACCGGTCCATTAAAAAAATTAAAAAAGTGGAATAAAGTTATAAATTTGTTTTATTAAATCATTAAAATGGAGTTCCACCATGAATTAACAGTTACAAAATTAGAAATAATGGGAAGGCTATGATACATCCTTAATTGGGATATGTTGAGAGGCTGAACATAGTAGAAAAGGGAAGGAGATGGGAAAAATGAAGGTTGGAAAGTACCTGGCTATTCAGGTCTGGTCACAAACACGACTAACGCCATTTTAATTCTGAATGGTGGTATTTCGGCAGGGCGATACGTAGAGTATCTACCACTCTTCAAGTTTTTAATTTTTTTTTAAATTTTAATAATAAATACCGCACAATATAGAATCTGCTCTCAACCGTCTAGAGCCAGTGGAACTATGGCATCTCTAATTGGGGTACGATGTGAGGCTAAAGGTTGTGGGGAGGGAAAAAGATGGGGAGAGGAAGGTCGGGAAGTATCTAGCTATTCAGATCTGGTCACAAACGGCTAAAGCCATTTCAATCAAGCAACGTTTCGATTCTGAATGATGGTCTTTCACAGGGTGATAGTTAGAGTATCTACCACTCTGGAACGAGCCGCTAATATACTTTATATGAATTACATGTATTATGACGCAAATTAATTAAATAAAAAGTTATTTGCGTACGCTGGGCTTGAACCCACAACCTTTAGATTCGCAGTCGAGTGTCTTACCACTCCAATATGAAGGCCGTCTGCATTTGCGTCAACATGCCGCAAATATACGATATATCGTCGTCAACGCAAAAATAACTCCTATGTGTCAAAAGCGTAATTGTTCAGGAGGAAATTGTAAAATGATTTTTGAGAGTCACATATTGTTTTTTCAGACATCAAGAATACGCTTTGTAGTTTTAGATGCAATAATGTATTTTCACCAATAAAAACATTGAAACTTGAAGTACAAATTGAAACTCTACGCAATGTCATATCAAGCTCGTTTTTGTAAAGTTTTTTTTATACAAATCAAAGGTGTTATGACATATGTTAATTGAACAAAAAATATTTGTGGACACTGGATTTGAACCTACGACCTCTGTATTCGTAGTCAAGCGTCTACAACTCGAGCATGGAGGCCGACAATGCTATGTCATATTTTAGAAATGAATTTTTACGATCTTAAAAAGAAATAAACTCTTTATTTATTTACTAATTGTCGTCGTTACGACAGTCAGAAAATAAACTTTAACTCAACTGTAAATTATAAACGTAATTGTCTTTTCTGATAATCACATATGGCTACATAACTTAAGCATCTCTCTTTGACCTCCCCGTTACAAAAAATATGTAAATCATTATTTGCCGATATACTTCTTCAAAAAAACTTTGAACAAGATACCAAAGCACGTTTTAACATTATTAAATAATGTATTTCGGATCGATCGGTTAGTTTTCCATCAGCCGAACCAAACGTATATTTAGTAAACTATTAAAAGTTTTCCGAAACGGGGGAGGGGAATGGGAAACGCCGTATTTTTTAAGTTAATCGCTTCGGCAATTTAAAAAGGAAAACGCGCCATTCGATAATTTCTTTATCCACGTCTCTCTTTGTTTTTGACCTCATTTTGGATTGCTAAGCGCCACGAGTCACGGAAGAAAATAATTAGAAGAATTTGCTAAAGAAGAGAATGAAAAATTTAGGGTTTTCCAAGTACAGTAGAATCTCGGCAAAGCGTTTCAAAGATAAAAAAGATCTTTTTTTTAAATATATCAATTATCAAAACTGTTAACTCATGGTGGACTTCTTCAAAAGTTATGATTAAAAATTCAAAATTAATTTGTACCACAAGCTTTTGATTATCGACCAATATCACTCAAATATAGACATACTCAATTATTACTATTATCCATAGGATGTTGTCAATATCCATGCTTTTGCCAGTAGTTTAAAGGGTGTAAATACAAATATCATGTCGACATAGTTGATTTGGGTTTTTATATCAAATTTTAATAATGTTTTTGTTGTAATTTCTGTTTTAGCAGTTATATATTTTTTCATAAAAAAGGAAATGAAAATTTTATATAAGACCACAGATTTTATTTTATTTTTAATGACCGATTGGTTTCGCTTGGCCTAAGCATCACCAGGGTACAGAATTAAACTAAAATAAAAATACAAAGTGTGCGGTTATATATACATACACAGGGAGAATACAGCATGAAGTAAAATAAGAGAACAGTGAGAAAACAAAATAATAAAATTTAAATTATAACAAAGGAAAAAAGAGAAAGAGAGATAATATGAAATGGAACAGGCAAAACGTCAACAAAATGTAAAAAGAAAATGAATAAAATGATTAAACTGATGAAAATGATTAATAAGCATATGATTATTTGAATATGATGATGCTTGCATAATATTTTCAATAAGATCTGTGGTCTAAAAAGTTATTATTTCATTTTCATGAAATATGTCAAACCACATAGTAATTGTTTTAACAAAAATACATTTTCTTTCAATTACTGTTTATTATACCTTATCAAAGCTTTATCCCTCATTTTGATATCAATTACTGAAAAAATATCAATGATTTTCAACCAAATAGGGTTAACTCTTTTATATCTGTCTTTTTCTGTTTAATATTTCGTTAAAACTTATTCTTATATATATGTACATTTAAAAAAAAAAAAGAATACAAATATTCCTGAATTGAACCCACGACGCTCGGGTGGGAATCCGACGCGTCTGTCCACTCATCTACTAACCGGTCGAATTGTTTCAATAGATGTATTATATTTACCATCTTGTGAAATAATGTGTATTTTTGATAAAAAAAAATATTTAACTGCGACGGCTATGTAAGACTTGTAGCACAAATGATGGTTAAACGTCCACCAAATATTTTTTTTATTATAACTAGCCTACATGACGAAGGAGTGTTGGAAACACCACATTCCCAGTTATAAATACAAAAAATGGGGAGGGAGCAAGAGACAGAGGCGAGTAGGAGTAGGGCCTTTTACGTTAAGTATTCTCGTGAGGTTTTTAGCACCTATGGTTATGATGAAATAAGCTTTTAAGTGAATTTCTAATCTTCCTCGTGAACATTTCATTTGTTTAACGTAATTATCGTAATTTATAAATGAAAAATGTATTTTCTACTTCAGCACCCAAAAATACACAAGTTCTGGCTTTGTAATACAAATAATACGACAAATCTATTTATTCCATACGGGTTGTTACGAAAATGTCTAAGGTTTCCCGTGAATCTTAAAATTTTTTTATCAAATGCATATTATAATTTTAGGTAAAACGTTTAAAAATGCCTTTGCTGGTTTTGAAAACTGCACCTTTTACTAACATTTTAGTATTTTTTTACCAATCAACCAACCATCACGCCGTTTCCCAGCAGGGGTGAGCCAAGAGGACGGACCGACATACAACTCTGTCTTAGCACACACTCCTTGCTCATTTACATTCATACATCGTCTCATACATACCCTTCTGTTATTCTGACTCTTCCCATGGCCCAATTCAAGTATTTAATTCACTTGGTAATGCCATGTTTTCTTTGAGCGTCCCTGATTTCTTCTTCCACTAACTTTCGCATCAAATATTCTTTTAACACTCCTTTATTCATTCATTTACTATACATGCCCAAACCATCTAAGCGTCCTTTCTTGGTTCTATTCATTACGCTTACATCAGCTTTGCATTTTTTCCAGATATCTATATTTTACCATCCAGTATTTTTAAAATATAATTTAAAAGATTTATGTTTAAAAAACGAATTCCTCGGAAAACATAGACATTTTTATAACTACCCATAGAAAATTGACAGATAAATCATTTAAACTTTGACATGAAGCACTCACTTTGTGGAAAGACATAATTAAATTTTAAATAAAATTAACTTTGTTTTAACACCACTTTATTGGATACATAAACCAACTGGTTTCGGCTCTACCTGAACCTTCTTCAGGGCTGAACAAATATGTATTGTTCAGCCCTGAAGAACCAATACATATTTGTTCAGCCCTGAAGAAGGTTCAGGTAGAGCCGAAACCGGTTGGTTTATGTATCCAATAAAGTGGTGTTAAAACTAAGTTACTTTTATTTAAAATTTGATAAATCATTTGTAGTATTGCTTGTATGAGAATGATGTATGAGAATGCTATAAAATGGCGTTTAACGCCATTTTTGAGTGTTTAGGCTTAATATCTAAAACTGATCTGAAGTTACTTACACTAGTGTACCGATTATATTGCATAATATATTTCCACACAAACGTTTCGAAATGATAGGGTTGCGCGACGTTCCGGTTAAAATAATCGAGAATCGATAATTTTTCTCTCGTCCCGGCATTTTTGTTATCATTTCGCCTTTGTGTTTGTTCGGAAACGCGTGTTTCGCTCGGAATATTTCACTGCTGTCAGGAAAACGGGGTTGGATGTTAAAAATGTTCGGATATGACTACTAGTGGCGTTGCGGCGAATTTCCTGCCCCCCGGGGCATTTTTATAAGCCTGGCGCACCTTTAAGTGAATTTAGTCAGAAAACACAGATTATTATTATCGAGTTTTACGTGTTTTCCAATAGATAAATACGAGATTACTATCTGTTGAAAATATCCAATATAAGCTCCAAATTCAATAGATTTTTGATTATTATTTTTTTAACTAACAGATATTAAAGATATTTGACTTAAATTGAAGTTTAAAAACATTGTATTTAAGGGTCACATAGTAATTTTCATTTTTTCAAATAATAACATTGATAGATTATAAATTACATATTTATAATAATTCTCAAAAAAAAAAAAAAACGCTGATATATACTTTACTAATGTCCATTGCGTTTATTAATGCTTTTGTATCGTCATATTTTCAAACGCCTTTTTTTCGGTTTTATCGTTTTAGGGTTGGATGCTTTCTGCATAACTACGTCCATTTGAGACTTGTAATTACCACCCGGATCTGACCGAGATTCAGCATTTTCTTTTTGAATAAATTGAAAAAATGGAGCATACGATTTCAGTTTCAGGCAAAAATAAATTTAAAAGTTTAATAAATTGCAAGACAACGTTGCGATCTGAAAATAACAGCGTTGAACTAAAATTTCCCGATCGTAAGCGCTGTGCAATTTTCATGTCAGAGCTCAGTGTTCAAGATTTTTTTCGGGATACACAATCAGAAGTTTTGCTTAGTAGTTGAGCTTTAAAAAAATTATCTTCTCTTCGCAGGTGAAATATTCAACCACTCCAATTTCTATAAAATAAGTTAACCGTCACCTATACCAACATGTTAACTTAGCCGAGAATGAGAGAGATCTTTTTTATGCAATTTTTAAAAGCAAATTTTTACGACATTATATAAAATATTGCAACCAGCCAAACTAGACAATTATAGCATGCACGTATTATAATGATTAAACATTTAAGATACATTTATTTAATGCGATAAATTCCAGATTAACAAAGAGAGAACAATAACAGTATTTAATTACTATTATTGTTGTTATTTAAAAAAAAAAAATTCTATATGTTTGTTCCATAAGCTGTCCAGTTGTTGGTGTGTGACGGATTTGAGTACCTGGCCGTTGGTAGCAAAGCTTAAGAATATCATGTTGGATAACATAATAATTAAAATATTAAATTTAAATAAAAGTAACTTAGTTTTAACACCTCTTTATTGGATACATAAACCAACCGGTTTCGGCTCCAACTGAACCTTCTTCAGGGCTGAACAAATATGTATTAAATCAAAACAGAATTATAATATATATTCGTAAAAAGCATTAACTTTGTGGCTTGCCATATTTATAAATAGAACTCATACATGATTTAATAAAACAAATTTATAACTTTGTTCCACTTTTATTATTTTGACTGGACCGGTTTCAGCCTATGACGGCCATCTTCAGACTAGTACAAGTGTTTGTTAACCTACGGCTTATATACTATATATGTTTGTTAACCTACGGCTTATGTACTAGTCTGAAGATGGCTGTCATAGGCTGAAACCGGTCCAGTCAAAATAATAAAAGTGGAACAAAGTTATAAATTTGTTTTATTAAATCATTAAAATGGAATTCCACCACGAATTAACAGTTTCAAAATTAGAAATAATAGAACACATACACTTTGTTTTTAACCACTTTTTATTTAATATTTTGTCTACCGGTTTCGGAAGTACCCTTCCATCATGAGGACAATATTAAATTAATCTTTAGATAATAACTTCATCTCTTCTGGAAGAAACATATGTGGAGATAAATTCTGCACACGATCAAAAAATGTATGTTTTGAAGTATCTGGAGAATGTATATTAGTTATTATTTTACAAAGATTTTGAAGTTTATGTATAAACTAATAATAATAATTATAAATTTATTTATATATATATCTGTATAAACTTCAAAATCTTTGTTAAAAAAATACTAATACACATTCTCCAGATACTTCAAAACATACATTTTTTGATCGTGTACAGAATTTATCTCCACATATGTTTCTTCCAGAAGAGATGAAGTTATTATCTAAAGATTAATTTAATATTGTCGTGATGATGGAAGGGTACTTCCGAAACCGGTAAACAAAATATTAAATAAAAAGTGGTTAAAAACAAAGTGTATGTGTTCTATTTATAGAATTATAATACTTGGGGAAAAACATAAATGGGCACATCAACTTAGGTGGGGTTTGAATTTTCATTTTCAATGAAAATTAGTGTTCTGGCGGGCTTTCTCGTGTTCTGGCCCAGGTTTCATCAGGCGCTTGCTCAATTGGTCACTACGCCACTGGGTAAAAAGCAAAAAACAAAACGTCGCGTGACGAAAAGCATTATAAAAAGTACGTACTTATCCTTAAAGTTTAGATTACCGATTGGAATAGAACTTTTTCTCGTTGGGCAAGCTTTAAGCTTAAATCTGTATTCAAATAAACTAAATGTACGAAAACACAGTACTTAATACAATAATTAGGAATTCTTATTTAATAAAGAATTAAATTGTTAAGAGTGTGCGTATCTATAGCATCATTTTTAAAAAAGGCTTTGTCAAATGCTAAACATTTTGATTTTAAACATTTCGCTGTCAACTCAAAAGACACATGCAGGTGCTAGAAATAGAAGCACCAGTAAATTTAGATCATGTAAAGAGAGTGAAGAAAAGGTAGTACATCTTTGGTGCTAATTTTCCACCTTTACAGAAAGAATGCTCAGATCTATGGAGAGTTAAAAACCGTGTTTTGGAACCAGAACACATTTCCAAACATCCATTTACAATCCTGATAGACATTATTAAAAAGAGTGGGCTACTTTACGCCTTTGAAATCCACGTTGGAAATTATTGCCCTGGTGATATCTAACTTCCGATGGGAGACGATACCCAAAGAAGAAAGGAGGGCTTTTATCATAGGAATAAATAAAATCATGAGAGACGCTCTCAGTAAGACCACTCACCTGGTGAAAGACAGCCATTCAGAATAGAAACGTTGCTTGAAATGGCTTTAGTCGTGTTTGGTGACCAGATCTGAGTAGCCAGGTGGTACTTTACGACCTTCCCCTTCCCCATCTACTTTTTCTTTCCGCTCTATTTAGTCTTACTACATACCCCAATCGGGGA
This sequence comes from Drusus annulatus, assembly GCA_022651775.1. Classification (NCBI taxonomy): domain Eukaryota; kingdom Metazoa; phylum Arthropoda; class Insecta; order Trichoptera; family Limnephilidae; genus Drusus; species Drusus annulatus. The sequence goes on along the minus strand of JAGWCC010000049.1, from coordinate 1,658,789 downwards.
TGCCATATATGTTTTTGGTTACCAAATCTGAATAGGCAGGTACCTCCGTACCTTTCTCTTCCCCATCTCCTCTACCTCTACCACTACCTCCAACCTCACAAAACACCCCAATTGGGAATGCAATTTTTGTACTTCACAATAAAAATTAAAAAAAATTCATATTTCATCAAATACTTTAATATTATTACAAAGAAAAATAATACGCTTAAAATATAGGCTATTTTGAATTTGCGTACCTTTTGAAATTTGGCTATCGTTAAAACGGCCGCAAATTTAAACGTTCCATCACCCGTTATCCAAACACAGGCATACCTTTCCGAATTGTATTTTTTTTGTCTACATTTCAACCCTTACAATAATATGTAAAACACAATCTACCTGAATGGGTTATAATGACCCCATGGTTAGACAATACGGGAAGGGTTAGAACGATGTTACCTTTCCGTGGGCAATTTATCATTCGATTGCAGCTAGCGGGTTAATTTTTTATGGCCTATAATCGATGTTGCCAGCAAAGGGTTAAATTTTAAATTAGATTTAAAAATAAAATCGTAATGCGTAGCGCGGCACGGAACAGTTTTTAATGTTTCGCGTCACGCAAGAAGGATAGAGTTTTTAAATAAATTATTTTGTTCTGTCGTTAATTTTAAAATAAACAGCAAAATTATGGTAAGGCTAATGGAGTAAATTTTGTAGTTATTTGTGAAAGATTTGGTTTAATTTTTCCTTCTGAGCTTAATGTGTTTTATGACACGCGCTTTGTGGAATTATTGATTAATTTATTGGATTAATTTCTCCTAACTAGAAATAGCTAAGATAAAAGTGATTATCTGAAGTGACCTGCCAGGTAAAGGTAAGTATGCTTCTGTATATATGAATATGCCAAAGATTACATCGTCGCCGGAAAGGCAAAAGGGCTGGAGTGCAATTTTGGGAAGCTTACACAAGCACTTTAATTTTTTTGTTTGTTTTACAATAAAATTCATAAGTCTTCAGTACCTTAACTCAGGTAACTCAATGCTCTCACTGAGTCAATTAAAGCGCCAAAAACCTCAAAAAGTCACAAACTTGTGTTGCCTTCTCCCAAATGGTATTCATATTTTATGTGGCTGAAGGGCCACAAAAGTCTTCAGAATCAAACGAGAGTCAGAGCATTCGATGCAGAAAAAAAAACTAATCAAAACTGCATATTTAACTCAATTTCGACCAAAGTGTCTCTTAAGCCCTTTTGCTTTTACAGTGACGATATGTGGTTAGTGGTTAGTGGTTAGTAATAAGATGGAGCCTAGGAATTAATATTTGTACAGCGTCCTTGAGATGATTTTTTGCAAAAACGGTGCTTTACAAATATTTGAATATTATTATTATTAACTTACCCATGGACACGTAGGTAGATACGATATGCCACCACACAACTCTGTCTCAGTACATACTATTTACTTCATTCACTCATCGACTGATGCATACTATTTGATTTACTTAATCGTGCCATATCTTTTTGGGCACCCCCGACTTCTTCTTCCATTAACTGCGCTTCAAAGACTGCACTTATTTACTTTGAATTACAGCACGAGAATCTTAACTACTTGGGTAGTGGGACCATAGCACTCTCAATTCGGTAAATGTAGTAGTGAGGCTAGAGAAAATGAGAAAGGGAAGGAGACGGGTATGAAGATGGTTAGGTTAAAAGTACCTAGCTTATCAGATCTGGTGTGTGTTGTGCACGGCTAAGACCATTTCAAAAACCGTTTCAGTTCTGAATAAATGCCACAAAAATGATTAGTAATAGAAGTCGAGCCAGTGAGTCTACGAATTCTCCAATTGTGGGTAGGTATGTTTTAATGCTCTTGCGGCCAAGAAGGAGATAGAAAAGAAGAAGGTCATGAAGCACGTATAAGTTATGCCACACATAAACAACCTGCAGAGCATTTAAACAAGATTAAACCATCGATTCCACATTCTTTATTTCTTGTTAGCCAACAAAATTTATCATAGCATTAAAGTGTCTTAGATACTTAGCAGTGATAATATCACAATAAATCCTCGATTCTTATCTATAGAAAATCAAACACGAAGGTGTTGACACCATTAATAATTCAACAGCCTTTAAAAAGGTTAATCGGGACTTTATACACACCGGAAGTACATTATTAACGCATAATAAAGCGCGCGTAAAAATATTGAGTGATCAAAAAAATGCTAGGGGGAAGAGCGCGTGTCAAAAAAAAGAATTAAAAAAGCGAAGGGTAGAAAAAATAGTGTTGAAGTCGCCGAAGCGACAAAACGTTAACATGACGCGTGTGGGGTTTATTTAGAAAAAAACGTTTTATGCATTTTTTAAACCTTTTTTTGCGTTAATTTTGAGGGTTTTATTTGCTTCGCCTATGATATATCGACAAGGTTATCGTTATAAATATCAAAATAAGTGATCACAAACAAAAATTACGACATATAAATTAAAGTTCGTTTCTCAAAATAAGGTTTTTTCAACTACAGATTTGAATGCAATAAATGTGTGATACTTTTTCATTTCTTCGTGTCACAATTTTATTACTGTTTTTTGTTTGTTTAATATTATTATATGAGATTCTTGTGACGTATGTGGCGGTAAAACCATGTATGATCGTATTAAAAATGTGGACATCCAGAAAGAATGCAAGGTTGATGTGAGCATGATAAGAATCAAGAAAAGGACGCTTAGAAGGTTTAATCATGTAGAGCAAATGAACGAAGAAAGGAGCGTAAAAACAATATATGATGAATAACAGAAGAGTATGTATGAGACGATGAATGAATTTGAATGGACCAAGGAGTGTGTGCCAAAACAGAGTTATATGGCGGTCCGTCCTCTCTGCCTACCCTTGCGGTGAAACGGCGTGATGGTTAGTTAGTTATATTATTATTATATTTGTTTATCAGTGGTGGTTTGTCACGAACCGGTTTCATCGACAGATATATTTATACACAGCTGGACACTGAAGTGAAAATTTTATGATGCCGGAGCTCACCGTAAGAGCTAGAAAGTTATTGGCACAACAAGCAAACCACTCTTTAATCCAGGTGAACATATAGTTGCAAAAATGGCAAAAGACCTGAAGCGCCATTTTGGGAAGTTTACACCAGAGCACTTAATTTATTTTTTATTTTAAGTCTTTTGTACCTCAGGTAACTCAATGCTTTCACTGAGTTTCTTGAAGCGACAAAAAGGTAAAAAAGTTCGAAACTTGAGTCAAGCCTTCTACCAAATGGTAAATATATTTTAGATGGCTGAGGGGTCACAAAAGTCACCAGAATCAAACGAGAGTCAGAGCATTTGATGCAGAAAATAAACCAATCAAAACTGCATATTTAACTCATGTTTGACCAAAGTGTCGCTTAAAGCCTTTTGCGTTTCCAGCGACGATATGTTAATAAGTTTGAAAAAATAATAATTTGCACGATCCATCACTTACGCGAAAAACTCCCAAACGAGATGAAAAATGTGCTCCAATTTCCACTCATTAAAGATTAAGCTATTAAACGTTCAACCGCTTAACGAAGCTGTCAAATTTGCGCAGAAAAAATAAAAAAGAGAATGTAAACACGTAAAAACCCCTCGGGGTATGGCGGACGTGAAAAAAACGTATAATGATTGCTGTTTAAGGCAAAGAGGAGATTTTTTCATACAAAAGGGTAGGAAATGCGGTTTAGGACCCTAATGGAGATGAATGAATAAAGCTCGCTGGAGATAGCTCCGTCGCGACCTCTCCCTCTTTTTCAAACAGTAGCTTGTGACGAAAAGAGAGGCTGCAACGGAGCTGGCGACGGTGAAACCAAACGTAAAAAAAGTCGTGAAATTTCGCCGCGGGTGTTTTTTAACCCGTTTTTTAATAGAGTTTGGGAGGGGTTCAAACTTGGAATGAAATGAGTTTTTTTCAAGTTTTTTAATTCATTCATAGCTTATTGTGGGTTGAAATTGTAATGGTTGGTGTCACATATTTTGTAACACGGAAAAATGGGTACGATTGTCAGTCTTGTGTGTCAAATTCATTTTCATACTTTTTTCTTGTTATTCAGTTATTTTAAAAAAAGTGTACTTAGGAAGTATGTTTACGAGAGATGGAAAGGCGGATAAGGATATTGAAAGAAGGGTGAATGCAGGAAACTCCATGAATAGCGGACTGAACACTGTTGGCGCAAATAAGAAATTGTCCAAAGAAGCGAAGCCAGCAGTCCACAATGGAGTGCTTATACCAACCCTGATGTATGGCAGTGAGGCATGGAACTGGCAGAGGAAAAATGAAAGTATACTGAATGCTGTGGAAATGAGATCCCTGAGAGGTATGTGCGGTAAAACCATTATCGTGTTAAAAATGTGGTATTCGGAAAGAATGCAAGGCTGATGTGAGCTTAATGAATAGGATCAAGAAACAAACACTTAGATGGTGTGGGCATGTAGAGCAAATGAATGAAGAAAGGAGTATGAAAAGAATATATGATGCGAAAGTGAATGCAAGAAGAAGTCGAGGACGCCCGAGAAAGACATGGCACGATCAAGTAAATCAAATACTTGAATCGGGTCATGTGAAGAGTCAGAATAACAGAAGAGTATGTATGAATGTGAATGAAGCAAGGAGTGTGTGCCAAGACAAAGTTATATGACGGTCTGACCTCTCTGTCTATCCCTGGGGGAAACGGCGTGATGGTTAGTTAGTTTAAAAAAATATATATCTTCGGTGTAAGTCCAATACCGCGTATGGGCCAATCATTTAAAAATAAGTTTTTTTGGCACGTTCAGTTGAATATACTTAGTTTTGCAAATGCAGATATAACTAATTAGATTGCAAAGAAATTTAATAAATAACTATGTATAAGACCACGGATTTAAATTTGATTTTTATGACCGACCGGTTTTGCTTAGCCTAAGCATCATCTGGGTACAAAATTAAACTTAACAAAAAATACATAGAGTGTGGTTATATGCAGTGGCGGCTCGTGAGTTTTTAGTGTGCTGATATTGAAAAATACGACATGGTTAGTGTTGTTGTAGCCGAAAACGTTTTTTTTTTTTTAAGATTTAATTTTTTGTATGAAGATTTTCAGGATTTTTCAGTTTTGGTGGTGCACTGCACGGATTTCTGGAAAATCTTCATACAAAAGGTTTTTTTCAATCTTACCACTCTAGCACACTAAAAAGTCACGAGCCGCCACTGGTTATATGGTATATACTCGTAAATACACAGTACACAAAAGACGTACTATACAAAGTTATTATTTAATTTTCATTAAATATGCCAAACCACAAAGTGATGGCTTTCAACGAAAATATATTTGGATGTGTTTACGTATAAAAATATTTACTTTTACAGAAAACGGACCATTGTCCAATTACAAAAAATACAAAACACGAAATGAGAAAACAGCGACAGAGAAAGAATAGCACATAAACAGGACAAAAATAGGAAAAAAAGATGGAACAGGGTTTTGGTAGAGTCAATGATGTGAAACATGATAAATTGTATTCTTCGAAGATTATAAAAGTTAAAATTAAGAAAATCATTTAGACTGTTACCGACAATATTTCATTGTTGTAATCGATAATTCGTTACTAAAGTTCATTTTAATTTATTTTTTTTCTTTTTTTATTGTTCTTCAATCTTCGAAAAATCATCATCCCGTTGAACTACAATAAAACAGTTTGTCAACGGGATATTGAATACAAAGTAAATATAGATGATCTTATCAATTAAATATTTAAAACATTTTATTAAAATTCACACATTTTAAGAAATTAAAATACTATTACACCATACCATGATGCACTATTATTTATAATTTGAAAAAAAGTCTTTATAACTTATTTCTGCTTATTTATTTTTGTCCGGACCGGTTTCACCTTGTTGCCGGAAAATTATTGCACAGCCAAGCTGCTGAACACAGGAACGAGTCGTAGAAGCGACCCGTTCGCCGTGGCGAATTTCAACATTGTACAAATTTCGGGTGCGCGTTTGGCGTGCTTCCCGGCTGTGCACCGGTGCCAATGGAACCAATGAAGCAAGTTCCTCGGAGCCCTTTATTTTTATAGCAATTCCCCCCCTTTTTGGTTTTTAATTCAATTATCTGATAAAATTAATTACGCCATCTAATTAATTATAACAACATGCGTGTTGTAAAAATGTCGCGATAATGAACAACATGTTATTTACATATTTATAATTATTATTTACGAACCAACATGTAACGTGTTTACAACATCATGTTAGTTAATGTACGTGATAAAAAAAAATATTGTTGACTTTGCATGCAGGTGGCAAGTCGGTCGAATTAATGTTAATTATTCATGTATGCTCGCGATGTTGAGACGCTATTTATTTACAAATTTATCACAGTGTAATTGTATCAAACAATTTTCTTAGACAACATTCTCAAAGATCTAATTAAAAATATTTAAAAAATCGTTTTTAATCATATGTAAAATCATCATTTAACAAATTTAAATAAAACAAAACTCAATTCGTTTGAATTCGCATCTCATGATGCGAATTGAAATTAGAATTAACGGTTAGTAGCTGAGTAAACAAACGCGTTGGATTCTCATATGAGTGTCGCGGGTTCAATTTTTCTACTAGCGTAATTTATTTATTTATTTATAAATTAACGGACTAAAGTCCAATTACGAAAAATACATTTAAAACACAAAATGTTAAAAAGAGCAACAGAGAAGGAATAGCATATAGATAATAATAAATGAAGCGATGACAAAAATAAGGCAAAATAAACATAAGAGAGAACATTCAAGCCATGGTCTAGTCAAAGCTTTGGTAAAGTCGTAAAGAATGACAAAAATCATTTAGACTGCTACCAAAAATTTCAAGACCATGGCTTGAGTTAACAAGTCTAGAAATTCTGGACATCTGGAGAATTATACCCATAGTTAGTATTGTGATGATTGAGGAACAGCAATTAATTGTTTCTGAGAAGGTGAGTCAATAAAACAATTAATAATTTTGTAAATGAAAATCCTCCATCACTGCACAAACAACATCTTCCGCTTATTATGATGGGAGAAGGATTTTTTTCAAATACTGTCAGGTTATTGGTAACCCGGGAATGTTTGTCTTAGCTCATAAAAATAAATATTTGGTTTGTCTACCAGTATTTCGAACCAGAGGTCTGCCAGCTATTTTGCAGCTAACCACTGAGCCACCGAGGTCGTCGTTTAATATAAACATTCAATATTATTTCGCAATAAAAAATGACACTTCCTGATTTCTCTGTGTCGGAGTTAAACGATGTTTATCTGTGCAGTACAATATTGCATTATGGCAGAGATCAACGCACCTTCAAGGCGTCTAACGTCGGCGGGCGGTGACTCAAAAAGTGCATTTCTTTGTCACTGTCGCACTAACACTGACATGCGCGTGCACTAATACTGGCGCCCTGCGCACCGCACGCAATAATACAATATGGCTCGGGCGAATGTCGCTGCTGGGAACTGTATATCTTGGTGATATGGATATGTAGATATATTAGGGTATTGCATATCGCGTTCAACCATTTTTTTTTTAATATTGTCATTGTATATTTATTGTTACTTAGGATTTTAATTTGGTATTATTGGAGAGTATTCGATTCGAATTTTACCACTAATACGATTTTTTTTTAAATTATTAAAATTACAGTTCCTCTGTCGGTGAGTGAATGGTAAAATTATATTGTCCCTTGTAGGTATATGATTATATATAAATATTGTATAACTATGTGCCTACAACGATGCCACATTAAGCACAAAGAAAGCGTTAATCAGTCACTTACTAACTTTTTTTACACATCGGTTTCACCTTAGTTTTTATACTGTTTCTTCATTCGTATTTATGGAAAAATATGGATAAAAAGGCATCTTATGTTATTTTATGACCGTAAATAAATGTGTTACAAAACTCCTTAGCTCATGATGGAAATGAATTTGCTTACTGAAAATTTATATTGGGTATATTCCGTGTGAACTCTTAAAATTTATCATTATTCTTTTATCACCTTCTCGGTTGACGTTTTGTCTCTTTCAATTCATATTGTCGGTCTCTTTCTCTCAATTCCTTTGTTATATTTTAAATGTTATTCCATTGTTTTTTCATTTTTCTGTTATTTTATTTTATTTTTTTTCTTCCTCTGCATGGGAGTGTATGATGCTTAGGGTAAGCGGAACCGGTCGGTCGAAAAATTAAAATAATATTCGTGGTCTTATAAAAATATATGTTTAATTTCTTCAAAATCTTTTTTAATTTACTTCGCAACAATTTTACTGGGCTGTTTTTTCTTCAAAACATCCTTTTCAGGTAGGTACTGAATTCAATTTTATAATTGAGGGGCTTAGAAGCAAAGGCAGCAATCTTCAAAAACAGTTCTGTAGCATTGTCAATTTTTGAATGATTATTATAAAGAAATGGAGAATGAAATGTACAAAAATACTAGTGCACATTAAACTAAGAACAATTTGATACAATTATCTCTAAATTTATCAACATATTCAAAAAAGAAAAGTGCATTAAACGTTAAATCAACTTTCCAAGAAATTATTTAAAATGAAGGAGATTGCTGCCTTTGCTTCTAAGCCCCTCAATTACAACATTTGGAAATATAGAAGGAACGTACGTTTCGATTTTTGCGATTAATATATAAATATGGCTGTTAAGTCATGAACACCAGAAATAGGGATATAAAGTTAAAATATTTTTCTTCTCTTCGCAAAGGTCGTACAGTGGTTCAACAAATAAAACATGTGTACAAAGACGTTAGTCATTGTTATACAATGCATGGACATTCAGACCATGCCCTGCGCAATATGAAAAAGTTCATTGTACGATTTTTACATTATTTCTTTATCTGCCAGAGTTGTTTATTTAGCGACAACGCGCTTTATCGCGGCGTGCTAATAATTACCCCATAACAATCATAAACGATGCACAGTGCGATTTTTTTCGTTGCACGTTGTAGAAAATAGGCCACTGTGCGAAATATGAGTATAAACGTAGTATAATATATTTTTTGAAATTATGTAAATACCGCACAGGAGTTCCAATTGCTTCCATCTGTCCGGAGCCAGTAGGACTATGGCATCCCTGATTGGACGTAGTTATGCAGAAAGCATCCAACCCCCAAAAATATGAAACCGAGAAAAGGGTGTTTAAACATATGACAATACAAAAGCATTTATACGCGGAATCGGCGTTTGTAAAATAAATATCATTGTTTCTTCTTTATGAGAATTATTATAAATAAGTAATTTATTATCTATAATTGTGTTTATTAAACCAAAGTGTTTCGTAAGTTACCCTTAATTTCAATGTATTTAAATTTAATTCAAGTCAAATATCTGTAATGTGCGTTGGAAAAAAAAAATAATTACCAAAAATGTATTCCATTTAGAGCTCGAAAGTTTTCAACAGATAGAAATCTCGTATTTAAGTAAAACTCGATTTTGAAAAATTGTGAGTTGGACGCTTTCTGCATAACTACGTTCAATAGGGGTATGTTGTGTGGCTGAAGGGAGTTGGGGAGAAAAGGAGATGAAGAAGAGAAAGTTTGGGAAGTTCCTGACTATTCAAATGTGGTTACAACACACGGCTAAAGCCATTTAAAGCAACGTTTTCGTTTCTGATTGGTGATCATTCCCCAGGGCGATACTAAAAAATACACAACGGTCTTAACTTAAAGTTTATATTTGGGTTCTATAGGTTTATGGATTTCAGAGTGGTAGATACTCTAAGTATCGCCCTGGTGTACGACCACCATTAAGAATCGAAACGTTGCTTGAAATGGCTTTTAGTCGTGTTTGGTGACCAGATCTGAATAGCCATGTACTTCCCAACCTTCTTCTTCCCCATCTCCTTCTCTCCCACACTACCTTTAGCCTCACAACATAACCCAATTTCGGTTGCCATAGCCTCTCTGGTTCCAGACGCTTGGGAGCAATTAGGGGCTCTTGTGCGGTAGTAACTATACAAAGTAAAAAAAATGTTTAAAAAAAATTCCACATTACATTTGATTTAAAAAATATACAACGTTATTTGAAATTGATTTAGCCGCAATGAGTGGCCAGATCTGAATATCCAGGTATTTTTCAACACTCCTTCATCATTTCCTTCTTTTTTCCACTTTTTAACGTCTCTGGCAAAAGTGAAAATATTTAAAATAATTTATTTACACACTTATCCTAAAAAGGATTTGCTAGTATATCTATATGAGTGAAATATTGAAAATACGCAACATCCTGTTTTTAGAAAGCCTACAAACTAACGATAAGCAAACTTAAAAGGAAACATAAAAAGCGATGAGATTATTGCCTATTGTAAAACAAGTTTACACATTTTTCGCCATTTCGTAAAATTCCTAAGGAGATTTAAAAAAGTTAGAAATATGCATTGGATAAAAATGCAACAAATACGTGTACTTTCAAATAAGGAAGTGGTTCCGATAAACTGAGTGTATTTTTTTTTTTAAAATTTTAGAAATTATTTTGTATTTCTTAATAATTATTGATAATCATTTATCACAAGTTATGACTGAGATTTTTAGGGCCCCGTGACAAAGTGGTAAATCTATCTCCGAACAGTTTACTAGTTTGAAACCTAAAATCTATAGAGTTCTGAGTATAATCACTCTACTAATTATCATTTACTACTACGCATCATATTCCACTGTCCAGAATATCGAGACTTGTTAACTCAAGCCATGGTCTTGAAATTTTTGGTACTAGTCCAAATGGGTTTTGTCATTCTTTACGACTCTACGAAAACCTTGTTCAGGCTTTGACTTAAATATTCTATCAAATGTATATTTTTGTCCTATTATAGCCATTGCTTCATCAAAATATTGTATATATGCTGTTCTTTCTCTGTTGCTCTTTTTTTCCCATTTCGCGATATGTATTTTTTTGTAATTGGACAATGGTCCTTTACGGTAAGGTAGTTTTTATCCTTAATAAGCCCTTTTTTCTTCCTCTATTGCATTCCGCCTCACAAATTTCCCTGCTAGTTAGTTTGCCATAGTCTTACTGGTTCCGGGCGTTGGGACTCTTGCTTGGTGTCAAAAACATCACAAAACATCAATCTGTGATATCTGCAGCTGCTTAAACTTCTAAACGCTTATCTCTGGCCTCACGAAATTTGCACCGGGTTTTCTGCCTTTAATTTGTAAGGCAACGCAACTATTTTTAGCTCGAAGTACCGCTTCCATCATGAGCTATGAAGCTTTTGAAAATTAATTGAAAAATATACAAATTAGACATAACGTCAAACTGCTTGTTCCAAATTTTGTGAGAAAAACCAGTGTTGTTACTGAGGCAAAGGCCTTGGTAAATCATGCATTTTTAAAGCAAATCTATTTCATTGGATCACATAATAAAAATACAGTATGTTGATTTGTAAAATAAATATATTGTCCCTGTCAATGAACGGTTGTGTTTCTATATACAAAGTGTATGCCAAGTGTTCGCCAAGTGCACAAGTGATATTGCGTTGCGGTAGGAAGGAAAAAGAATAAAAAATAATACTTAATATAAAATGTGTAAACATGCATTCGGTGAGCGAGTCGCTGATCGGCCGTGAACCGTAGATTAAAATATAAACGCAGACTTACAAGGTTTTTTTCAATGTTTTTTATGCAGGCACTGGGCACAATGAAAGTATTGTTCCGAAATTGGATTATAACCAATAATGTCATTCATCTCGAGGTTTTTACAATTTATTTTTAAACGATATGAATGCTTATAGTATTGGAATATATATATATATATATAAGCAGGTGACAATGATGATTACAGGTGGACGAAACAATGGACATAAAGATATAAACTTATTTGCCCGACATACCTAACATATCTAGGAATTCAAATATCACACGATAACCTGCGTAGGAGAGAGGTGAGATTATTGGCTCCAAACTTGAAGTTTGCGGGTTCGAAAAAATATGAATTTCACCAATAATAAAATAATTAAATAATATATACAATATATAATTAATTTGACTTGATATTTTATCTTCCAAATTAATAGTTCTCTTTTAAAATGAAAGGTGGCAGCACTTTCGTTTGTGGCTAGCATGTAGATGCGTGCATAGCGAGTGTGTACGACAGACGTTTTACGGTATTAATACTTAGATAGTATATTTTTAATACGTTCTAGAGTGTCAGATGCCTACTCTAAATATCACCCCGGTGAAAGAGTACCATTAAAAAAAAAAAACAGTTGAAATGGTTACGTCTTTTTTAAATTTTGATCAAAGAGTGATGGTTCGATTCCCAGATAGGAACTCGACGTAAATTTTTCTTTAAGAGCAGTATACATAGATGAAGTGATACAAAAATCAAAGAACTATCCTTATAAAGACTCGAATATAATCACGAGATAAAACTTTCTATTAAGTCGATATTCGCACAAGACTCCCAACTGTCCAGAGCTAGTGGATATATGTCACGTCACGTTGTGCGAATGGATTGTGCGAGAAGAAGGAGAAAGACAGAGGAAGATAGGAGGAACCTGATTATTGAATTTGATTATAACATTAACATTTATTCTATTGCTAGATTAAATTGTTAATGTACCTACCTATTTCATTCTCCAACAATATCTGTCAATTTTTGTTTTGCAGGTAGTGAATGGCTATTTTTTAGTATCGATTTCAATGTTTTTAATGTTGCTTATCTCTTATGGTTGCTTGTCAATCGGTGTTGCAGTGTTGCCATACCCACACTCAAAAATACAAATATTGAAAGACCTACAAACCAGGCATAAACAATGTGGTGTCTTTTTAGTCATTATATTTTGTTAAAAATTTCATTTGTAAAAATAGCGTTTCTTGACTTTTGATCTAGGCTGTAGGTAGAATCGTATGCAAACGGCCCTTCGAAGCGACATTGTACGAGCATGAATTGCATTTACCATAAGAACTGATTATTGACTAACATAATATATTCCCAATGCAGAAAAACCTTGGCGGCATTCCATCCAATACAAAAAATCTTTTTTAAATGCTAAAATCAACAGACTTTAGTGCATTTTTTATTATTATTTTAATAAATATAAAAAAAATAGACGAATCAGAATATCACGTTTCAAACGATTGTTTTATTGCAAATGAACATTGTAATTCACGAGAATTCGCTGATAGGTGGTTTTGAGGAATTTGAACAATTTTATCCTTAGATGAATTAAATAATGTAGATACATTACTGAGATAACGCGCCTGGTTGCACTAAACCAAGTCAACGAGACATACTCTCGAAAAACGCTTCATATAGCTATCTCTCCCGCACATACAAATTCTTTGAATGGCTATCATTTTCATACGCGGGTGAAAAATTTAGAGATGCAACATTAGTGGTGCTACATTTTTCGTAAGATTTGTATAAATATGACGTGTCTTGTATTTTATGTCTATGGTTATATTAAATCCTTGTATGTTATCCGCACAAACCTTAGGCAGTCGAAGCAAACTGTGTCTTTTGGTGACAAAATAAACCAATCTTACAGCTATTGTTGACACTGTCTAATACCAAATATATTAACAGAATTTATCACAGACTTTAGTCTTTTTTCAGTATATGGATTGTATTTTATCGATTACAAATTCATATACCGGTGGAAAAATCCATTTTTAGTACATTCATGTTGGTACTTCCGACTAGCTAACACCATGAAAAAAGCCGTGGTCGAACGGTTAAGATCCTCGACTGCGAATTCCAAGCCGCCTATTCGAATCCCGGCGTGCGCAAAATAAAATTATTAAATTTAATTCATGTTGCATATTTGCGAGGGGTAAATGCTCTCACTATGTCCCTGGTGAAAAACCACAAATGCCATCGAAACGTTGCTTGACATGGTCTAAGCCGTGTTTGGTGACTAGGTTTGAAAAGCCAGGTACCTCCCAATCTTCTTCTTTCACATATCGTTCCCTTCCACACTTCCTTCAGCCTCACAACTTACCCCGATTAGGGATACCTTAGTCTCATTGAACTCATTAACTATTGTGCGGTATTCCCATAAAAAAAAAATCGTTTAACCATGTGGTTTTCACGTGTGGCAATGATTTCTTCAAAGTTTACATTCTGACAGATCGTGCTTTTAAAAAAAATATATGGTGAATACCGCACAAGAGTTCCAACTGCTCCCAACCGTCTAGAGCCAGTGATACTCTGGCATCCCCAATTAGGGTATGTTGTGACTAAATGGGGTATGTTGTGAGGCTGAAGGTAGTACGGAGGGAAGGAGATCGAGAAGTGGAAGATTGGGAAGTACCAAGCTATTTAGATCTCGTGACCAAACACGGCTAAAGCCATTTTAAGCAATTCTTCGATTCAGAATGGTGGTCTTTCACCACTCTGAAGAGGCGTATAACGAATAACTACCGAATTCAGTTTATTTCTGATGTCATGAGAGTATATCCTATTTGATTTATCTGTATAATATTATTTAAATCTGACACCTGGCAAACATATGCACACGTTTCTATGGATGGGGATATTTATTTGTTATTTTAAATTATTGACAATAAATAATCAAGCTAATAATTTTGAATAATCATCACATCACAGTAGTACCGACAAGTTTAACAGGTTCTGAGAAGTTATCGTGAATTTTGTCAACAAATTTAAAAAAAATTATCGATGTTGTAATAGCGATACGAAGGCGATATTTGAGGAGAAATTTCCAGAGCAATTTACACAGTAAATACGTTATCACAATATTGATGTATTAGTCATTATTTGATCGAATTTCAAAGTAATGGTTATCATAATATTTTTACTCTTACGTGGCGTAATTTTGTGATATTTCAGCCACGTGGGTTTAGCTCGAATTGTAAACTTTCATAATACAGTGCTCTATTTTTTAAAAATAGATATCCTGTGGAAAGGTTCTATTCTTACGTAAAATTACTCCTACAGTAGTTTCTAATTTTCAAATCGTTAATTCGTGGTGGAACTCCATTTTAATGATTTTAATAATACCAAATTATTAACTTTATTCAACTATTTTTATTTAAGACCTGACCAGTTTCATCTAATGACAGGCATCTTTAGACTGGTCAGTCTGGTCCATAACAAAACGTGGAATAAAGTTAAAAAAATATATGTTATTAAAATCATTTCTACAGTAGTGTTGGCATAACGCAATCAATCTTACTTATGGTTTTGGTTTTAGTTTAATATAATTTTTAGTTCAATATATATATTTATGTAAATCGAGTAAGAGAAGCGATAATAATAATAATATTTGGATAATTTGTATTGCGCCATTTTTTGTGAAAAATCACCTCAAGGGCGCTGTACAAATCTTAATTTCTACTTAAAATTAATTCATAGTTTATATAAATATACAGCAACATACTTACCTGGCAGGTCACTTCTGGCATGACACAATCACCATATCATAATAACTTAGCAGATATGAACTAATTTAGCTGATTCTCACATGTATTTGGGCATGAGAGCAAATTTAAAATAAAGTTTATCGGAGGTATTTTTTAATTATTTAAGGAACAGATAATGGTGATAATCTTCTAATGAATTTAAGGAATGAGAGTCTGAAAAGTTGTCTTGATTCTTTTGGGCTTGTTAACAGGCTTTATAACAGTTAGATAATAGAAACTTAGGTAACATAAGTACCTGACGATTCAAACCTAGTCCAAATACAAAATAATATTAATTTAAAGCATCTTTTCGAATTCAACTATTCAAGTATTCCAACATGGAATTTAAAAAAAAATCATTTACTTTCTGAATTTTTCAAAAAATACCTAAATATATCAATACATCAATACCTAACCTCGTTGTTATACAGCCTTAAAGAAGGCACGGTTGTGTCCAATACTGACTAAACTTAAATTCAAACACAATTGTGCACATTTTACACCAACAAAATAGTTAAAAATCCAAATAAAGTACATTTGTATTTTGGTTATGTCGAGTTTTTAACTCGCAACCCTCGAACCCTGAGTCAAGAAACGTCAAAACGACGTTATTTTACCTTAAAGCATGAATTCCATTTTTCCAACTAATTTAAAAACAAAAAACTAAAACCGTTTTAACAAATAAAGTCAAATCAGTGAGTTTTTATAAAAGTTGTTTTTAGCCTTTTGATGACGTTTTTATTAATCTATATGTAACTCTATCTTCAAAAATATTTTTTTCTTTGATTGAATATACCTATCTAAAAGGAATGCATTCCTCCTTTATCGCAGAACTTTGTTACGTCTACGATAAAGTCAAGTTATGCCGTTGGTAGAGGGAGTAGTACAAACATAATGCGATATTATAGTATTTAGAGTTTTGTGCCCGGGACAAGGCGTACTGGCTTTTGGTAGGTCGGGATCGGGGTGATTGACTCCTGGCTGGGAAGGGATAAAAAACCTTTTATGAGGAGCGAAAAATATATGTTTTTTTTAATGTAGAGTCCCAACTGCTCCCGACTCTCTGAAGCCATTGTACTATGGCATCCCCAATTTTGGTACGTTATAATTCTGGAGATAGTAGTAAGGGGAAGAAGATGGAAAATGTGAAGGCGGAGAAGTGCCTGGCTTTTCAGATCTGGTCACCAAACACGATTATCGATTCTGAATGGTTGTCTTTCACCAGGGCGATATTAAGTGTATCTCATAACAAAAAAAACTTAACAGGATAAAAAAGAAAATAAGTATTAAAATTGGAAATAATTTAAAGCATTAGTGTTTATTTATTATTTTAAATATTTAAATAAAATTAATAATCTAAAACACATATTTGAAACAGAAAAAAGAACCAGAAACTAAAGAGAACAACGGTCCTGACCGAAACAAAAAATGAATATTTATCCAAGACACCATATTCAATATGTGTTCGGGTAGAGCTTTGAATATCATCAAAAGATGGCAACCCAAAATCGGGAAAAAATCAAATACTAATAATTTTCAATAGAAGTATGAGGTCGTTTAAAAATGTTGCTTTCTAATGAGGTCTTGATGGCTTAATTGGCATGGTGTTATTTCCGGATAGAGTGGAGGTTCCGAGTTCAGTGATATTTTTTTCGATTACTTATAAATAAGTGTACTTCAGAAAATTAGCGACACGACCTGCGCAACATGAAACGCGTTGGATATTTTTTTTGCTGTCTTACTCTTATCTGTACTGTAAAAATAATAATAATTGGTTTTACTAGGTACTGTTGTACATTGTTTGATAATGAACGAACATGTTTCAATGTCTGATTACTGTCTGAGGCATCAGGAATAAAAGTAGAATACTTCAATTATAAACAAAATTCTACTTTTATCGAAATATCACAGTGACGCAGAAGGAGTTCAAACCCTTTTAAAGTTGTATTAAGGTCATATAGTTTTGGGAATCAGATAGTTAATTGATAAAACTATACAAAAAAAATAATTATATGGATATTTTTTTTACAATAACTCCACACAGGAGCCCTTGAGGGAAATAATTTCCCTCAGGGCCTTTGTCATCTTTGGGGATGCTGTGTTAAGGGTAAATGTGAGGGTGAGGTGTGGAGGGTAATATAGGGTAAGAGGGTGTGGAGGGTATATGCTTTAAAGAAATATTTTTTGAATAGCGTTAGGTGATTTTTCACAAAAGCGGCACTATACAAATTATTCAAATATTAATGAATTTTCACAGATTTTCCTGTCTGTAATATATAGTTTAATATAAATATTTTCAGAAAGCAAAGTCATTCTCAAAATGAGCAATTAAGTCTGAAATATTCTTAAGTTAAGACGCCATATTGTTTTTCCCTACCTTTTTTTTTTAAATGCTTAATAAGAAAAGTTTAAAATGTACTTTAGAAAAGCTGGTCAGTAACTACTAGAATTACATTTATTTGTTAATGTAAATATGCTTTTGTACGTTACTAGTTATAAGTTTTAGGAATAAAATAATAAGTTAATAGTTATGAATTCTAAGTCACAAGTCATAAGCTTTAGTTATGAATCTAAATTTTTGTCATTTATCGTAAAT
Source organism: Drusus annulatus (assembly GCA_022651775.1). Classification (NCBI taxonomy): domain Eukaryota; kingdom Metazoa; phylum Arthropoda; class Insecta; order Trichoptera; family Limnephilidae; genus Drusus; species Drusus annulatus. The sequence continues at coordinate 1,640,809 of JAGWCC010000049.1, read as the reverse complement.
TTTAGCTGTAATTAAATAGTTGTAATCTTAGAGTAAAAATATGTACAAAGAGAGAGCTAATTATTTTTACCCAACCTATACAGATTTGGGATAAATCACTTTCTCCCGGTTTTCACTTTGTACACCATGAGAAAGAAAGAGACAACAATTTTTCTCGAATTATCACACCGCTTTTAAGTATTATTAGGATGTTTTTCGTGTCCCGCGTCTCCGTTAACTCCATTCATACGTTTTGATACGCGAAATAAATTGAGATAACTCAACGGCTTATTAAGTTAGATGTAATTTTTTTTTTTTTAAATACTGTGAAAAAGTGGTTATACGAATAAACAAAAACATTACGATGACATGTGCTATGAATAGATGCATAAATATCCTAGCCCTTGTTCTAGCCACGCCCAGGTCTAGTCGAGTCCAGCATACCTCGTATAAACTGACTACAGCTCTCTCTACAGCGCTCTCTTTTGTAAATTATTGCTCTGAGGTTGTAGTTATAATTTATACGTTATTAGTTGTTAATCTTAGTGATTAAGCTGTAGCTTTTATCAATTTTGTTCTAAAGCGCATTTGAGGTGATGTTTCTTTTATGAAAACGGCGCTGTAGAAATCAGCTAATTATTAACATTTTTGTTAGAAATATTTAAATTTGCTTTCCTAACGTAATATTCAAACGATGAAAATCTCAACGCCTTTTAAATTCAACGTTCGCATTTGATTCCGCCGCTTTCCCCGGCACGAGAAAAACATAAAATTTTCAATGCAATGCAATATATTAATAGGTATCCTTCCCTTTTCGCCCACTCCCGAGCCGTTCGTCTCCCTCGCTCTCGTGCGCGAATCAACGCTGTTCATATAGCTGGCCCACTCGCACAACCTCCACGGTCTGGGAAGAATACAAAAATAGATGGAAAAAATATTATTTTAATGCTTCTTTACGCCGGAAGCTTGAAACTTGCATTTGCTGGGATTTATGCTCTGAACTGTTTAAATTTTGAAATAATTTTCAAAGGAAATATATAATATTGAATGCTTTCATTTTTTATGGTTTTCAATTAGAAATCAAATATTGATTTTAATTTAAATTAAGTTAATGCTAAGCAGAAACTCGTAATTACTAGCTAACCACTGAGCTATCGCAACATCTTTCAGACCAGCTGTTCTTTTCCAGTACGTACAAGGGATAATAATTTTATTTCTTATAAATTATTGGCATATTATGTATTACGACTGCCTCCGCGGTAGAGCTATAAGTTCCTTGGTTCTTGACCCAGAGATCACGGGTTCAAATCCCGCCGCGGGCAATAAACGTTTGCCTCATTTATTTGTCAGTAAACTTTATTTTCACTTTGTTTTAGAGTGAAATATATATGTTTTTCGTACGGGTGAGGTTCCAATCATACAAAAAAATACTTTGGCTATGTTTAGTGAATACATCTTCCCATACTTCCCAATCTTCTTCTTCCCTTCTTCTAGCGCTGTCTACTTTTTTGAGCCTCATAACCTTCCTTAAATGTAGGTTTCATCGATACGTTGCTTAAAATAGGTTTTAAAAATAGTTTTCAAGCGTCGCATCGTAAACTTTCAACCTTTCTCTTCCTCATCTCCTTCTTTTCTCAAATCCCTTTAGCCTCACAATGTAACCCACTTGAATGTGTCACATTCTCCCTGATTGCAGACAGCTAGGATAAGTAAACACTTTAATGCGGTATTCACAATAAAAAAATTAAATCGAAAATACCTTCAGCCTGACTTCAACACTGTCCAGCAACCTGATTTTAGATAAAATCTCAACCTTCCTCTCCCCCTTTTCCAACACCTTCGTGAAAATACCCAAAATATTAATATTAATTTAGTTTATTTTGTTATATCTGAGCAGTTGTGACTAGTGAAATGTTTAAGAAGAAAAAAATAAATTGTATGAAATTTAAATATTTCAACAATATTAATAATCTAAAACACAAATGTGAAACAGAAAAAAAACCTGTGACTAAAATGAACAATGGTCATAACCGAGACTCGAACTTGGAACCTCTACTCTATCTGGGAGTAACACTCTGCCAATTAAGCCATCAAGACCTCATTAGAAAGCGGCATTTTTACACGATCTCATACTTCTATTGAAAATTTTCAATATTTGAATTTCTTTCGATTTTAGCCTGCTCTCTTTTGAAGATGTTTAAAATTCTACCCGAACACATATTGAATACCTTGATGGTGTCTTGGATAAATATCCATTTTTGTCTCATTCATGACCATTGTTCTTTTTAGTTTCTGATTTTTTTCTGTTTCATATTTATGTTTTGGATTATTAATATTATTTAAATATATAACAATACATAACCATTAATGCTTTAAATTTAATTAAAATTTTAAGAATGTATCTAATTTAGTTTCCCACGGAGTACATTGTGGATTCACATGTGATCTAATAACGTTCATGTTCTCCTTCGATAGAAATCCATGCACGTCTCCTCGCTTCCAGTGACCAGAGCATGAAAAACTGCCTATTGTACTGCATTATAATGCTCTTTCATGCACTTCTATGTTATATGCAAGATACAGGGATTCGAAACGGAATATACACAAGGTAGATTATGCTTGGAAATTGTCAACTGAAAATAGTGTAAGCATGGCATTAAAATTCAACTACGACATATAAAAAAAAAGTTGCATTTTAACAGCGGAATCAATTATTTATCTCACTTTTAGCCCGAAAGAAGCAAAAATCATGTTATTATTTTGTTTCATTTATACTGTCAATTTTAAAACTGAACTTAACGATTAAAAATGAGGAAAATCGGAAAAGCAGCTAGATTTGTGTGTACATGTCGAATTTTAGCTAGATAGAAGCAAACTAAGTGCCATAAAACTTTATTTTTTCACCAGGTGCTTACACGCAATGTCCAAACCATTGCCGAATTGGCTAAGCAGCTCATTGGATGCACATATTCCAGGTTTCAGGTATATTGAAGATATTTTAAAGCACTTAAAACTAATTATCGAATTTGATTAATGTATACCTACAATTTTTTGTCATTTTTAAAGCTTTATAAAACATATGTATTTAACGTCACCTCTGAAGATGGTGTGTTTTGAGAGAATTAGTGATCCAGGCTATTGACGAGAACAGTGTATAGTTTGTTTGTCAGGTATTTAAGAGCTCTATGCTAGAGGTGGCTATCAAACTCAACGGTGTGGAGTATATATTTGTATGAAAATGAAATAATAACTTTGTATAAGACCACAGATTTTATTTTTAATTTTTATGACCGGCCAGTTTCATTTAGCCTAAGCATCACCAGGGTACAAATTAAACAAAACAAAAAATACACAGTGTGTGGTTATATAAACTCGTACATACAGAGGGAGAACACAATATTAAATAAAATAAGAAAACAGTAAGAAAACAAAAGAATAACATTTAAATTAAAACAAAGGAACAGAAAGAAAGAGACAAATGATATTAAATGAAATAGACAAACCGTCAACTGAGTAGGTGTTAAAAGAATACTGAGATATTTTATGAGTTCACGAAAAATGTACCTAATATTGAACTACTGGACACATTTAACTGATCATTAAGAATATGACTATTCATTTTCATGGCTTTCTTTATTTCTAGTGATTCTAAATTATTTATACTGTTGCCACACCCATTTTTATGGAGAATATGAGCACCGGTACTTTTATTGAAGGTATGATCTTTTTCAATTCGCCAATCAACTTATCAATCGACTTAATTCATTGAAATAGTTGTTGATGCCCGTTTCCAGCTGACTAAAGGTGTTTTCTACTTGCATATTGATTTCTACAAGGACGTATTTACGATCCTACTTATGTGCGTTTTAATTCTCCGTAGTGATAGGCATAGTCTTTTCCTGGTATAAATAGTTTACTCTTGGAGAAATTCCAGTAAAATCTTATCCTTTATATCGATTAAAAGGCGAAACAGTTGTCACGTTAATCGGATATAAAATAAATTATATGGTTCTTTCGTTATCAGTATTTGTACAGGCTTAAAAATATGAAATAATGATACTTCTAACATGTAGAAGGTAACCGTCTCAGAGCAATAATATACCAGGAAGGATAGCTTTGCAAAACAGTGCAGTCAGAATTGTTGTTTTTTTCCAGACTCGGGCGTGGCTAAGGTTTTCATGGAAACACCTTTTTAGATCCATTCATAACATATTGTTAAGTCGTATAACAAAACCTAGTCGGCGGAGTCGCCGGATACGCGGGAGAAGTAAATATGCTCACATACCTAAAAGTGGTGCGATATTATGTGACAACTTGTCTTGTCTTTTTCTCTCTCACGGTTTACGACGCGAAAACCCGGAGAAAGTGATTTATCGTAAATTTGCATAGGTTGGGTAAAAATATTTAACTCTCTCTTCATATATATTCTTACTCCAAGGTAACCATGATAAAATAAAGTTGTATTTTTGCCCGTCGTAATTAAAACGTATGGACCAAAGAATATATGGATAGAAATTTTACAAATTATTTACGATCTGTTGAGAATCTTTAGTAACGGAAAATAATCAGCCCATCATCAGCTAGTAATGTCGAGAACACAAAGAGCTAGGTTCCTTAAAAGTTTCCGCAGAAAATAACAACACTATTTTTCTTACAATGCAATAGAGGCCTAACTTTTTGTGGTTGGACGGTGTGGTGCGACCTCGAAGTATCAATATATGGAGAGAGAGCTAATTATTTTTACCCAACCTATACAAACTTGGGATAAATCACTTTCTCCGGGTTTTCACGTCGCACACCATGAGAAAGAAAGAGACAACAAAATCTCACAAATTATCACACCGCTTTAAAGTATTGCAAGAATGTTCTTCGTGTCTCGCGTCTCCGTTGACGCCGCCCACACGTTTGGCACGCGAAATACATGAACATAACTCAACGTTTTATTAGGTTACATGCAATATTTTTATTTTTAACAATACTGTGAAAAGGTGGTTATACGAATAAACAAAAACACTATGTCGACATGTCCTATGAATGGATGGGTAAATACCCTAGCCCTAGTCCTAGCCACGCCCAGGTCTAGCCGAGTCCGGCAAACCTCATAAAAACTGACTACAGCAGCGCTCTCTCTTGTATATTATTGCTCTGAAAGTGCATAAAGAATTGGATGGAGACAGCAAGGAAGTGCTACCTAAATATAAGACGAATTGCCATAATTTTATGTTAAAAAGTAGCCTTGGTACCTACTCAATTAAAATACTTACAAAAATCACCATGTCACGTTAACTTTACAACATTTCGAGTAATAAATAATACCGCTCACAAAGAATCGTGAATATTTTCTTGGATTGTTTATTTTTATTTTTTTCGTTGATGCAACCGTGACCTCGCTTTCAACTTTATGCAAAGCGTGTTGAGGTAGGTTACGATCCCATTTTACTTTTCAAGCGAACGTTACCTAAATCTGAATTGCATTTGCCGAGACATATCGGCCGATGCATTTAAATATTCAGTGACCTAGGTCAGCTCTGAATATCTTTAAATATTTGTCATGTTCGAGCCGCACTCCATTTAAACATAATAAAGTGTTCTTTTTTCAAATTCAAAATATACAAGGGTCACCGATAAAAAAAAAACAAAAACCAGTTTCACTTAAAAAATAATTTTAAAAATAAAATAAGATGGATTCAACTCACATGACCCGACTCAAGTATTAGGTTTACTTGATCGCGCCATGTCTTTCCCGGGCGTCCTCGACTTCTTCTTACATTCACTTTCGCATCGTATATTATTTTCGCACTCCTTTCTTCGTTCATTCACTCTACATGACCAAATTATCGAAGCGTCACTTTCTTGATCCTATTCCTTACGCTCACATCAGACTTGCATTCTTTCCGGATATCCACATTTTTAATACGGTTATACATGGTCATAACACTTGATTAGATCAAAAAAAATATACATATACATATATATTATGATATTACACCAAACTGGTTTCGGCGCAACAAAAAGGAATCAAAATAAAAAATTGTATTTTATTTTATGACTTTATTACAGTCAGCTATTATTTATTTTATTTATCAGTACGAATGTATATATGTGTCTGTGCATTGAATGTATGTATGTATTTAAAGTACCTTGATAAGTCATTGAACTCAAAGCTATGAAGCGATTGGACAAAGGTTGGGTATATACGAACATTTGTCAAGGTACTAACAGCTACTACCCGGCTTCGCTCGTGATTATATATTTTTTTCAAATTAATCGCTTGAAAAATATGGAACAAACAAATTGGTGTCAATTTTTTTGACAGTGACTTCAAAATTTATTTAAAGGAAATTAAATTGAGAGCTGATAAAATTTCAGACGGTAGAAGCAAATTTCATGACGCCATTTTTGCCGAGACAAATGGGGCGCCTATTTTATAGTATAAAATGTTGGATTAGCTGTACAAATATCTCAAAAATCTACTCTCAAAAACAAAGATTATTCGACCTACTTCCTATAACTAATTAAAAAATTATTCATTTCTCTTCATGAGCAGGTAGAGAGGATAAAACGGCTGACAATTCTATTTAAGATGCTATTTGATTCGTAAATCAATTTATACATATTTTTCTGTTACACCGACCCACTCTTGATACGACCCAACTTTTACAACCGGTTTTTTTTTCATACATAAACTATAAAAAATGTTGTTTTCTCATTGTTTTGTAATTTTAATTTATATTTTTTTCTGTATGTATATATAACCGCCCACTTTGTATTTTTTGTTTACTTTAATTGTTTACCCTGATGATGCATAGATTAAGCGAAACCGGTCTGCTATAGTTAAAATAATATCTGTAGTTTTATACAAAGTTTTTTTAATGAAAAATGTGTTTCGAATTTTGCAATCTTTGCGGACTTTTGAAAGTGTAAAAAGATTTTTTTTTTAGAATCAGTACTTTTTTTAGATTGTAAAGTGATTTTTCATGATAGTTCTTACTTCAAATACTTTTTTATGTTGATAAATCAAGTGGCAATAAAGTTTTAAGACTGATTTCGCTCACCCTCGCGCCTGGAACTAAGTCACTGGCCGCTGCATTTTACACAGAATCATGTTTTCTAATGGGAATAGAAGAAGAAACATAGGTTCGGTGTTGAGTACTGCATTATGTATTCGCTCAGAGTTAGTCACGGTCAAGGAAGATATACTTGCACGCTTGTGAGTGAAGAAATAGCCACGGGCGTGTTGCATTTGTCACAAGTCACTGAGTTTAGAAAAACAAAATGAAATGTTTTTGAATTTCTAAAGAACAATGCTACACGGTTGTTGATTTGGGATACTAGGTAGCAGACAGGCTTAAAGGAGATTCCATCGGAATGTTAAAGTAGGGTGAACGAATCATCAAATATTGGCTTCATATTAGATTAAAAGAAAAATCAAATTGTAGTTGAATTTCTAATTTATGGATTATGAAATATGTGTAAATTATATCCAATAGATGTAAAGTCTTTATTTGGCTAGTTATGGGTACCTGCTTTGAAACGTTTGTGAATAATAAATGGTAGTTTTTTTTAAAGAAAAACGAACGTTTCCGGGTTACGAATAACCTGACAATATTTGAAAACTCCTACTGCTTTCATAATAAGCGGAAAATGTGGCTTGTGCAATAATGGAAGACTTAGATAGTAGAGGAATTGAATCCACGACGCTCAGAAGGGAATCAGACGCGTTTGTCTACTCAGCTACTAACCGGTCTATTAGATTTATATTTTTGCATTTATCCTAGGTATATATCAAACAGAAATCACTTTTTGTGTGTGAGAAACAGCAAAAATTCTCGAATGGCAAGGTATTTTCATAATTGATATGACTCTTTTCAGCACACAATATTATTCCATCATGAGTAATGGAGCTTTGGACGGTCCAGTTAACTTTAATAAAATAGTATAAGACGTCATGTTGTTTGTTAAATATTTATCAGTAAAAAGGGATTAAAGTCTAGGGTACAGCTGGGAAGTAACTAATTTAGTTGTTTACATATTTTCATACACACTTAGCCATTTTCATATACTTCATCATCAGCTGGTATACATATAGTTATTTTCTAACAGTTTATGACCGAATCACATCCTTATTCTGTATTATACGCAGTTATATGATCAGTGACACAAACAGTGAAATACTGAGAAGAAACTAGCCGAGAAGTGTCACTGAATAAATGCATAGCTTTATTCATTTTTGATGCAGGGCGGAAAGTCTTGTTTTTGAACTCGGAAAGTTTATATTTGAATAAAATATTCGCATTACACAATTGCTGCACCGATGAGGAATTTTGAAAATTCACTTTACTAGCCTCGCCTGGCAAAAAAAATCAAGGTCAACGTCATATTGTTTTACATTTACATGTTGAAAAATAAGGTGTTCTTTATTCCATACTTTTTAATTATTCGATATAAAAATGTTGCATTAAAACTTGAATGAATAGAAATAAAAAGTCGATTTATAAATTTAAAATTTACGTATTTTTTTTTAATACAAGAGAAATACTCACCAGTTTAAAAATATCATGTCGAAGCACTCAATTTAAAAAATAAAACAAAAAAATTCAAACAGTTTTTAAAATAAATACAGAAACACTGTTTATTAAATAATGTTTTCTGTCACACGTGGTCTTGTTGGGAGGTATGTACCTAATTGTCAATTTACCACACACGTGGTTTTACTTGTCAAAATATTTCCACTGTCAATTGTTCAACTTTAATGATTTAGGATCTAAACATTCAAATAATAAACTCTCGAAATTTTTCGGTGCAAAATATATATTTTAATCTGAGTTGTCACTTTTTTATTTGGTAATAAGAGATTGTGTTTATATGTATTTACGGAACTTTTCAATCGCGTTCTATTTTCAAAACGGTACTTTTATTAAGTAGGGGGGTGGGTACCGAAGAATCGCGCGAATAAAAAAATAAACGTGTACTCCATTCGCGGAGGGATTTTTTCAAATGTCGAACGTTGGAAAAAATTACTGCGTTTGGCGCCGGTTTCCTTGGAGCCGTTCGGAGTGGGAGGAAGAAAAGAACGCACTTATGCAGACGCTGTGAGAGGAAGGGAGACAGATATAGATTGAAATTTAAAAGGCATAAACGAATGCATTATTAAGATGGCGGATCGTTGTTAATGCAATTTATCAAATAATATTGTGTTAAAAATATAAAAACTTGAAAAAAATATATTTACGCCCTTTGAAAAGTAAAAACGAGGATAAACTTTCAGTTTTATGATTTTTTTCATATTTAATTGTGAAGAAAAAAATACATGTATTTTTGATTCGGTCATTACAAAAAAGTATCAATTGAGAGTTTCTTCTGGTTTTAAACTATTTGACTCAGCCCAGCAAAATTGCAACAATAGTCAAAATGCGTCACAGCTGCATAGTTTATTACCTACATAAGAAAATAGTTATCATTAAAAAAAACCACAATATTGTCGGCCTAGTTTGCCTACGCATTTAATCAGCTTAATTTCTATTTAATCTGCAATAAATAAAATTAATAAATTGCATAATGGCTTATTAGCGCGAGCAACAAATACCAAATCAAAAATCAAGGATTTTATTCCTAAGATACTAATTGGGTGAGCTTAGTTGGATATTGTACAAATTTGTTTCATTTATTTATAGGTAAATAAATATTTGAAACAATCATAATTAATTTTATTTGGATCACGATTTAAATATAGTAATCTAGTTAAAATAATTATTGATTTATTTAAAAGGGTAATAATTTGACCACCTATAGAAAATTTTAGTATTTGATAATAAATGTTTTTATGTAATATTTACAAGGCGAACGATTTTTATATGTTTTTTTGTAAATAATGTACTTTATAATAATAATAACGTTGCGTTTTTATCTCACCTCAAGTGCGCAACTTAAACCTTGGATCTATTCTCAATATTATTTTAGTTTAATGTAAGATTGGTATTGTGTCAAAAATTTTCTAGTAAGGGAAATTTAAGAAAGATCAGCTGACGCATTGCATTAAGCGTCAGTTTGCTTTGAGGTATAATTTGATTGGGATTTGACATTTTTAAATAGCTTGTACCATTACAGTCATTTGAGAAAATTTTAAAACAAAAATAGCGCTAAAAAAATTATCTCCACATGATGTCATGACATACGCTATAGCAGGAATTAAACCAGACACTCTCGAATCGTGTTGAAATTAGAATAGAAAGTACCTACCTACTTCAATATATGTTTTATTTACTTTGTACATTTTTTGGGAGGTTTGTAGTTAATACCGCACAATATTCTCAACTGCTACCAAACGTCTTGAGGCTGTGAGACTATGGCATCCCCAATCGGGGAATATTGTGAGGCTAGATAAAGTGGGGAGGAAAAGCAGATAGGTAAGAGTAAAGTTGAAAGTACCTGGCTATTCAGATCTTGTCACAAAACACGTCTAAAGCAATTTCAAGCAACGTTTCGATTCTGAATAGTGATCTTTCATCAGGGCAATATGTGAGTGCCGCAAATATACTTTATATTAATTAAATGTGTTATGACACATTTAAATCAAATAAAAGTTATTGGTGCAGGCTGGGGCTGAACCCGTGACCTTTCAAATGGCTGGCTATTCAGATCTGGTCACCAAACACGGTTAAAGCTATTAATACTGGTCTTTCACCAGGGCGATACTCAGAGTATTTACCACTCTGGTCAAGATTAGATGAGGTTAAGTTAGGTTTTTTTTTCCGTCTGCTAAAATCTTCGAGAAAAGTGTTCCGCGCGAAACAGAGTTCCGCAATAGTAAGTAATTAGTTTTTAACCTTTTCAGTAATAGTATTTAGCTTAACTTATACTTAATTTCAAAGCGCGGAGAAAGCAAGAACTGTTTCATTCCCCGCCATAAAAATGATACCGAGTGACCTACCACAACGTTTTTTGCGCCCAAGGCAAAAAACCGACTGCATTCTCTGGAGAGCTCCGCGCGCGAGCGAGGGCGACGGGCTGAGTCAGGGTCGTGGCGGGGGAGCGAGAGAGGCGGTCTTTAGTGCGGAGTTGGAGGGAGAGGGGAGACCGTAGGCGGAAGAGCATTATCGCTATATTTACGGTGGGATTCCTGATGCGTTTAGCACGGATAAAAGTTGCTCTTTCTTTCTTCGGTCTTTTATCTCTGCTATTGGTTATCGAAGTTTTTTAAAAATATTTTTGAATTTCGAATGGAACATTCCTTGAAAGAAGTCAGTCATAGTAATTGTTTTTCTTTACTATTTGTGATCGGAGTTCCGCTTTTAAATTTGAATTTTGAATAGAACATTAAATGATAAAAAAAAATATATTCTATAAGGTATGCAGGAGTAACTAACTAACTAACTAACCATCACGCCGTTTCAAAGAGGACAGACCGCCATACAACTGTGTCTTGGCACACACTCCTTGCTTCCTTCACATTCAAATATCGTCTCACACATACTCTTCTGATATTCTGACTCTTCGCATGACCCGACTAGAGTATTTGACTTATTTGATAGTGCCATGTCTTCCTCGGCCGTCCTCGACTTCTTATTCCATTCAATTTCGCACCATATATTCTTTTCACACTCCTTTCATTCATTCGCTCTACATGCCCAAACCATCTAACCGTCCCTTTCTTGATCCTATTCATAACGCTCACATCAGCCTTGCATTCTTTCCGGATAAATATATAATAAATATAATAGCCTTGCATTTTTTAATACGGTCATGGTTTTACCGCTCATACGTCTCAGGGATCTCAGGGGTTCAAACTAGGCGTGCGTACATAAAGTCTATTCAATAAACATGTGTCATAACACACTTAATTCATATACAATAATTTATGGTATATTTGCCGCACGTTCCAGAGTGGTAATTACTCTAAATATCGCCCTGGGGTAGTGCAATGTAATACATTCCACAATTGATAGAGACACATAAAATAAAGTTGAAATAAATATATAAACAACAATAAAAGGAAAGATAAGAAAAAAACAAATAAAAGGAATAACAAAAGAAACATTAATTCGTAGAAAAAATAAAATTTAAAAAATATGAAAATTGTTATTGGAGGATATTTGGTCTCCTGTCTGTAGAAAGCCATCAAGAGGAAGTCCATCCTGGGAGCCTTAAGATTGATAAAAAATAAGTCATCTTTTATGGTTTCTATTGATAATATAAGTTATTTTGTACCTATATTTGAATATCGAAAAGAAAATTCCATGCAAGACGTTCTTAAGTACTATTTTTTAAATTTAAAAAAACCGCACAAACGTTCCAACTGCTCCCAACTCGTCTAGGGCCAGTTAGACTATGGCATCCTCAATCAGGGTATGTTGTTAAGGTGAAGGAGATGGGGAAGAGAAAGGTTGGTACTATTGGTGATCGAATGTATATTTTTTTATATGTCCACCTTTAGGAGGGGGCGTTCGTTCGTTCAATCCATTCGAGTGAGTGTTCCCAGTCATATGAAATTTTCACGGCGTAATTTTGGTGAAATATTTTATAAAGGCGCTGTTAAAAGCTACGAAACTTGCTACAGCTATAAAAATAGTTGTAATAATAATATTTCTCGGATCATTTTTATACTTAAAAATACCTTAAAGGCGCTGTAAAAATCAAGTCCAGAATTTTTAGCATCGGTCAACGCAATTATTTTCACCGTCATTTTCATCGTGGCCTAAGAAGTTTTGAAGTAGTGCATGAACGTATATTTTGCCTTTTATATTTTTCATCCTAAATTACAAGTGAGACCGGTTGGTACCTTGAAGTAACAATATATGGAGGGATAGCTAATTTGTTTTACCCAACCCATCCGAAATTGTAATAAATCACTTTTTCCGAGTTTTTACATCGTACACCATGAGATAGAAATAGACAACAAATTTCTTGGACCGCTTCTATATACTATCGCAATGGTCTTAAGCTGGCTATCTTCGCTGGTTAACGACGGGACTCCGCCCACATTTTTTATTTTGCCACTAAACTTGACACAACTAAACGGTTTTTTAGGTTAGATGCTATATTTTTGTTAATAAAAATATTGTGAAAAAGTGGCTATACAAATACACAAAAACATTATGTCGATATGTGATATGAATGGATGTATAAATACCGTAGCCTTAGTCTTAGCCACGCCCAGGTGCGCCGTTTCAGGTTAAAATCATCCAAAACAAGTCCAAAACTGACTTCACTGCCTTGGCTTGGGCTACCTTTAGTATACTCTAAGGTTGGTACCATTTGGTAGCATTTAATCGCCCTAGAGGTGACATTCTTACTACAACAGCGCTAAATAAATAATTTTATTTAATCTATTTTGGATGCTTTATATATGTACTAGTAGTTATATCAAGTTAGTAAAGTGTAGGGAACTCGCATTTGAAAGTACACATTGGATAGTTGTAAAGCTGTATATTATCTGCTTACCCCCAAGGAGACATGGAATTTGGATGCTACAAGAACCTTCGAATGCAAACAGCAATAAAATGCGATTTATAGTTATTTATGCTTGCAATTTAAATAACGCAATTTTCTTTGATTTATTAAAGCTATAACCACATTGCAGCGCTGAACAATAAAATTCTTAGACTGATGTTGGAAATAAAATTAAATGAACGTAGAATAGATTTTCAGTTTACTTCTAAGTAAATTTCTGTAAGAGAGGAAAAGTTATTGACTCTCTCTTAGGAAAATCCAAAACAATATCAGTTGTTTCGAATGAATCAAGCTTTTTACTTATAAAACTTAAAAAACGACAGCTCTATACAATAAGAAAAAGAATTGCTGGTTACATACGAGATATAAACCACATTTTGAAAAAAAAATGGTTTGGTTAACAGTGTTTATGACTTGATATAAAAAATAAGCAATTTTTCTTAAATCTGTATTTTACCCACATTTATATGTGTCAGATCAAATAGTATTTCGTCTAAACGTCCTTGAGGTGATATTTCACAAACATGGCGCTATATAAATTAGCCATGAATTACCGCCGTTAGTAAATGTCATCAAATGAGGGGCCGATGGTCAGCAGTTAAAGTATGTTACACTTCTACACCAATTATGATTATTTAGTAAGTTTTTCATTCCGCATGGAAATACTTTATGTGTATTTTTGCTAAGATGAATTCTCATGTCTGTTTTATTTTATGCTAACTAGCTAACCATGACGCCGTTTTACTGCTGAGGTGAGCAAAGAGGATGGACCGCTCACACAACTGTCTTGATCCTTAATAATCTTGCTTCATTCACATTCATAAGTCGTCTTATACGTGTTCATCTTTATTATGACTCTTGAAATGACCAGCTTTGGGTATTTGACTCACTTGGTCATCTCATTCTCGGGCGTCCCCGATTTCTTCTACAATTCACTTTCACGTAAAATATTCTCCTTACACTCCTTTCTTCATTCATACGCTCTACATACGCTCCACAACCGGTCGGTAGCTGAGTGGACAAACGGGTCGGATTGCCATCCGAGCGTCGTGGGTTTAATTCCTCTGATGGCCAAATCCTCTATCATTGCACAAGCAACATTTTTCGCTTATTACGATGGCAGTAGGAGGTTTTAAAATATTTTCAGGTTATTTTAACACTCTTTTAAAAAATAAAACAAAGAAAAAAATCGAAAAGTCCGTCTCTTAATCTTATTCATTACGCTTACATCAGTCTTGTATTCTTTCTGGATCCCCACATTTGTAACACGGTCGTTTATAGTTATACCACACATACGCCTCAGAGATCTCATTCCTACAGCATCTGGCGTCAGGCTTTCCTAGTGAAACAAATTATGATAAGCCTAGTAATAACTAATTCATACAAAAATTAGGTTTATAATATAATATGGTAAGTGACTACGCATAATAACCTTTGCGAGCTTAATGATTTAGCTTAATGATCTCACGTTCAAATATATTGTCAAATCACTGTACGTACACCCTTAAATGTTCAATGTGTTTGTTTATTTATTGTTATTATCGTAAACTATATTTCAATAAAGATTGTTACTATTATTATTCAGTCTACTTTCGTAAATCGACCGGTCGGTAGCTGAGTGGACAAACGCGTCGGATTCCCACCCGGGCGTCGTGCATTCAATTCCTCTACTGGCTAAGTCCTCCATCATTGCATAAGCAACATCTTTCGCTTCTTATGATGGCTGTAGGATAGCTGAAATATTGTCAGGTTATTCGTAAGCCGGGAATGTTTGCATTTCTTTAAAAAAAAAGAGATATTTGCCAAAGCGCCATTCTTGTACAATAATACATAGATATACAATATTGATGTTCAAATGCCTCTTCTATCAAAAATTTGATAACACCTTTCGTGTTTTACTTTATTTTTTAAGAAACACTTGAAAAACGGAATACCACATAAAAAAATAAATTATTGTCAACATTTATTATTCATTGGATGTATACAGGTATGGAAATCAATTAACTTATAACTGCATATTACAAAAACTGCATCTCGCAAGAGGCAAATAAATGCATCGCAGGCCGATACAAAATATCTAATCTTGAATCTATGCAAAACCAGCTGGGGTATATTTCACCTAACGGTGCATTTGAACGGCAAATATGGCCGTAGGTACAAACGTACGTACATACTATTGCTGTGGTACAAGAAAAAACAAGTTTGTTCACGTCTGATGCATCTATACATGACGACAGTGTGCATTTCAATGCAGTCGGAGCGCCATAAAAGTTACACGAATGACATTCAAACCGCAGAGTTTTACTCAATAATAATAATAAAATTTTATTTTAGTAGGTATGCAGGAGTAGTGCAATTCATTACCTTCCATAATTGATAATAATACATAATCATAATTATAACAACATAATAGTTGTAATACACACAATAATAATAATAATAAAAATTTAAAAAATTCAGACGAACAAAAAAAAAATGAAATTGAAATATTAATGGAGGATATTAGGTCTCATTTCTGCAAAACGCCATCAAGAGGGAGTCCACCCTGGCAGCGTTAATATTGATGGGGCCAATAACTTACTTTCCACGTGCTAAAAAGGGTACGGATCCCGCTATGGGATTCAAACTCGATCCATCCAAACGCTAGCTGAATAAGTTGTTCCTCTTAGTAGTGAATGTCATTTGAACTCTCATTCAATGAGTTGCGATTAGTGGATTGGTAAAGAATTAGTGAATCAACTGAATTTATTCGTTTTGACTCTCATTATTAAATTACGGAAAATATAACAAACAGACAAACGACATCAAGATGGAATACAGTCGAAACGCCATTTTTTATAGTTACTGCATAAGAGTCCCAACAGCTTACAACCGTCTAGAACCAGTGAGACTATGGCATCTCCAAACGAGTTAGGTATATTGTAAGGCTGAAGGTAGTGAGGAATTAGATGAGGAAGAGGAAGGCCAGGAAATACCTGGCTGTTCATATCTTGTCACCAAACAAGGATAAAGTCATTTCAAGCAACATTTCGATTCTGAATGGTGGTCTTTCACCAGGGTTACACTCAGAGTATCTATCACTCTAGAACGTGACGTCAATATACTTTTTTTTTTTTTACATGAATTAAATGTGTTTTGACACATATCAATCAAGTAAATAATCAAATTATTTGCACACGCCGGGCTTGAACCCGCGACCTTTGGATTCGTAGTCGAGCGTCTTACCACTCGATCACGGAGTTGTTGCTTGCATACAATATTTGTTGGAAGCAGCAATTAGGTAATTCCGGACGTAGAGCTCTGGTATCATGAAGTTTGCGGGGGGTTTTTGTTCAGAATTTTAAGCTCGTGATTTGTTGGCCTTGTTAAGCGCCCTTGGGATGATATTTCATAAAAATAGCGCTGTATAAATTGGTCAAGAATTATTGAATAATATTATGAAATATTGTATATTGGGTGTTGTAAAAATAAAATTCTTGAGGCGGATGTGCGGTAAAACCATGTGTGATCGTATTAAAAATGTGGAGATCCGGAAATAATGCAAGGCTGATGTAAATGTAACGAATAGGATCAAGAAATGAACGCTTAGATGGTTTAGGCATGTGGAGCTAATTAACGAAGAAAGTATTCTGAAAAGAATATATTACGTGAAAGCGAATAGAAGAAGTCCGGAACGCCCGACGATGATAAGATGGCACCATCAAGTGAATCAAATACTTAAGTCGGGCCGTGTGAAGAGTCAGAATAACAGAAAAGGATGTATGTATGAATGTGGATGGAGTAAGGAGTGTGTGCCAAGACAGAGTTGTATGGCGATCCGTTATCTCTGCCTACTCCTGCCAAGCTTGTTAAAGTGCTTGATATTCAATTGAACAAATACGCGAATCGATAGATCTATGTTCGTATGAGAACGAATCTACTCATTTTAAGCGTCGACTTTACATTGCTTAGAAAACCAGTCTTGAAAGTTTTACGGCCGACGGTGTAAAATTCAACGCTATAGAAGCTGGTGAGATTAAAAAGGTGAAGATATTGAGAGGAAGTATTCGTCAAAAGTCCTCATCACGACGTGTTTTAGCAGTTAGCCATTAAGTTGCGTATTTACAGCTACGGAATAAATCAACTAGTCGAGTGAATTCGATACGAGTTGATGAGATACAACTGTTAAACGATAACTAAAACTACATTTGAATTAATTTTAATAATAATAAAGTAATCTATAAATCTCTCGAGGAATATGATATTTTAATACCATATTTTGAGTATCTTTTTCTATGTGCACTTGTAGAAGACCTTCATTCAGAATCGAAACGTTGCTTTAGATGGCTGTAGCCGCGTTTGATGTCCAGATCTGAATAACTAAATAACTTCCAACCTTCCTCTTTTCCATTTCTCCACCGTATCCACTACATTCCATAATGCCATAATCCTATAATCCCACTAGTTTCGGACAGTTGGGACATAAGGGCTAGCACCCAATAATGACGTTAAATATCACTTTGTAGCATTTAAATACAAGCAATACTACAAATTTGATTCACTAAATCGTGCCATATCTTCCTCGGGGGTACCCGACTTCATCTTCCAATCACTTTCACGTCATATATTCTTTTCACACTCCACATTCATTCCACGTTCATTCGCTCTACATGCTTAAACCATATAAGCGTCCCTTTCTTGATTCTATTCATTACGCTTACATCAGCCTTGCATTATTTCCGGATATCCACATTTTTTACACGATCACACATAGTAACGGGTTCCGGTCAAATATTAACCGATAGCATAAGTCGATTAAAATTTTTAATAATTCACCAGTGAAAAAAATAAACGTCTTATGCAATAAATTTTTACTACCCCTTTTTTTTATTTTCGCCGATGTAAGTTTTTTTCAGCGCAAATGGATTTTGTCATCCGTAAAGTAATTATTTCCACTTTAAAACATAAACCAGTTTAGTGAGCGAATAAAAATGAAAATCCACCCTTTCGCTAATAAATGGCATCCTCGTCTTAAAGAGAAAAACAGGAATAAAAACACGGTCCAACGTTTTATCTCATATTCTCGCAATAAACTACCACTCGTTCTCCCGCAAGTGTTTTTGGAACAGCCTTAAAAATGTGTTTTTCGCGATGTTTTCCGTTCTTGGAAAGGGGCGGTTGGAAAGGGCGGGGGTGGGAGGTGGGGGTGGGGACACATTTGTTATTTTTCTGTGTAATATCTTCTAGGGCGTTTCTTATATTCGCGTTTTTATACGAATTCAGTGGCTGTGCGTGATGTTAAATCAAAATTGTGACCATGTTTTTTAATATTTTTTTGTTTATAATAAAAATAAATGTTTTATTCCAGAAGGTATGTAGGAGTACTGCAATGCAATGCATTCCACAATAAATAGGGATTCATAAAATAAAATAAATGATACACACACTAATAAAGAAGAAAAATCATAAGAAAAAAATTAAATAAAAAATATTATTGGAGGATATTAGGTCTCATGTCTACAGAAGGCCATCAAGGGGGAGTCCATCCTGGTAGCGTTAAGATTGATGGGGCCAATAATTTACTCCAATGCGCTTCTATGCTGGAATTCTGGATCTGACGGGATTCCATGATGAGGTCATTTCTAGAGTTGTTGATCTTACAATATTTATTATTTATAGTGAATACCGCACAAGAGTCCTAACTGCTCTCAGGGTATGTTTTAAGGCTGAAGGTAGTGCGGAGAGAGGAGATGAGAAGAGGAAGGTTGGGAAGTACCTGGCTTTTCAGATCTGGTCACTAAACACGGCTCGATTCTTAATGATGCTCTCTAACCAAGGCGGTATTTGGAGTGTCTACCACTCTAGAACGTGCCGTAAATATATCATATATTATTTTTTATCAATTAAATGTGTTATGACACTTATTATTTTAATTTATTTTTTTGCGCACGCTGGTTTTGAACCCGAAACCTTCGGATTTGTAGGCGAGTATTTGAGTCTTACCACTCGATCACGCAAGCCGTCATGTGATTAAATCAAAGTTAAATAAAAATGATATATAGGGAATTCAGAGACCTAAAAAGCACCAATGGTAAAAGCTATATCGATCTACAGTGAATATTTTTTTGAAGGACCTTTATTTATGGTGCTCGATGTTAACTCTTATTTTACTGTTTTTTTTTATTTCGATAGTCAAAATAATCAAAATTATAATCAATTAAATTTTTTTTAGCCGAGTAAAAATAAAATATAAAAACCGTTTTATTATAAAAATTCATTAAAAAAAAAAAGATCATTGATAACACGATATTTTTTAAAGTTCAATAAACATTTCACACCTATGAATCAACGTAACTAATTTAATTATTAAGTAACCACGTGCAATTTGTTATATCAGTTTTAAATTACTATTTGACTGTTATTAGCTGTAAATAACCAAGTCACATGTTATATATTTTTTCTATTATGAATAAAATGTTTAAGGTTAGATTAATTTTTTTACTTAATTTATCAGATTTGAAGCATATTTC
The DNA here is from genome assembly GCA_022651775.1 of Drusus annulatus. Classification (NCBI taxonomy): domain Eukaryota; kingdom Metazoa; phylum Arthropoda; class Insecta; order Trichoptera; family Limnephilidae; genus Drusus; species Drusus annulatus. Next base: position 1,620,872 of record JAGWCC010000049.1, on the reverse strand, counting down.
GGTCGTTTGAACTATAACAGAAAGTTTCGATTTTGATACCGCAATATAATTTAACACTCTCTGTAATTTTTTGTTGTAATGTAATAATTGACGGCCTCCATGGTCGAGTGGTAAGACGCTACTACGAATCCAAAGGTCGCGGGTTCAAACCCGGCATGCACAAATAACTTTTATTTAATTAATATGTGCCATAACATATTTAATTTATTTTAAAATAATAACAAGTATATTTGCGGCACGTTCCAGAGTGGTAGACACTCTAAGTATCGCCCTGGTGAAAGACCACTATTCAGAATCAAAACGTTGCTTGAAATGGCTTTAGCCGTGTTTGGTGACCACATCTGAATAGCCAGGTACTTCCCAATCTCCTTCCCCTCACCACTACCTTCAGCCTCACAACATACCCTGTTTGGGGATGCCATAGTCTCACTGGCTCTAGACGATTGGTAGCAGTTGAGACTCTTGTGCGGTATTCATATAGAAAATAAAAAAAAATATTTCGTAGTATTTCCTGTGCTTTCGGAAAGCTCACCTACGATTTCGTTTGTTATATTATTTCAAAACTTAGAAAATTCCCGATAAATTAACATCAGCCAGCAAAGCAAACTTTTACCATCGCAAAACAAGACTAAAAAATCATCCTAAGCTTTCCGATTGAAATCCTGAACTGCGAAAAGTTTCTTTACAAATGAAACGAGAAAAAACTCAACATTACAGAACTTCCCTGGACTCTTTAGAAAGCCTGTCCTTTTTCCTTTTTCCCATTCTCTCGCCCACCCACTTCCCCTCCCTCGTTTTAATTTCTGCTAATTTTTATCTTTCAACCCCCTCTGACATTTTTCTTCCATTTTCCGACAGCGGTGCCATCTCTCGACCTTTCCACGATTTAACGGAAACTCGCTAAACTCCGCCGAGAACTTTTGACGAAAATTCAACGAAAAGTTCAACTACATCCATGAGCTTTTATACATTCAGCTGAAACTGGTTTCCCCTGTAGATGGAAAGCCGCAATTTCAGTAAGAATTTTGTTTGAATTAGAAATAGCTTCTGCTTTTTCGTTTGTTTTTTTTTTCTTTTGCAAGTGATTCTATCTATATAGTCAAACTACCATGAAAAATACATTTACTTTAAAAATATGAAAATTTATTTATGCTAAAATATTTCATGGTATTTCTGAGGAATGGTTTTTTAGATAGTATTTTAGAGCACCGTTTTACCATTCTCTAATGAAATTGTATAATTTTGTACAAAACTATACTTTTAAGAGATAAAACTTAAGGCAATATGGCGTTTAGATAAAATATTTTTTAGAGTTTGTAAATTCAATTAATTTTTTTCTCTGGAGTAGATCCAAATAAGTGATATATTTTTCATGCTGAATTAACTGTATTTCATTTGAGGGCACCCAATATAAAACGTTTCTACGTAGAACTATATATTATCTTCACGTTTTATATATCACAGTAAAATCAACAAAAAGCCTTCAAAAGTAGAATTACTTCTTAAGTTTATTTTTAACCGTAGGATTTATGGTACATGTTTTCACAAAGTAACTGATTTTCTTATTTAAAATGATAAATCAACATCAGTATTTGCTTAGGGATTCAAACTTCTACCCACCTAGCTAACAAAAATGGTGTCAAGATAATAATATAACACTCAATTGGATGGAAGAAGAAGTCAAGGACACCCTCGGAAGATGTGAACTAATCAAAAGAGATACAATAATAAATTATAAGGTTGCATGAATGCGGATATAGCCAGGAATCTATGCCATAGCGTAAACGTAGTAATGTCGTGTAGGTTTCGTTAGTTATTTGATTGAATAGGTTAGGTTAGATTATGAATGCGGATAAAACAAGGAGTGTGTGCTGTGATATATATGTATGGTATTCCATCAAATTGGGTAGTTAGATAATTTGTAGGATACATAGTAAAATCAGGTTGTTACTAAAATCAAGTTTGGTTCGGTTGAATTTTCTGCTCAGTAATAAAAAAAAATTCAAATGCTTTAAAGAATACGGTTTTTAACTAAAATAAGGGTGGTTGTTACCCGCCGCCTCTCCGTCTAACTGTTCCTCGCTAAACGAAGATCGAATAAGGGAGGGCTCTCTTAATTAGAATCTGTGTCCACTTATTTGAGGAGTCGCCGTGGAAAAATGTTGCCCAATCGCCTGGAAACTCCGATGAATCATTACAAACATAGCTTCCTGACTGCTGTAGTTTTATTCCACACCGATAAGGACCATTCAAAAGTAAGAAAAGTTATGATAACACATTTTTTTTTTTATTCTCCGGGGCTAGTAAAAATTTGGCATCCCCAAATTGAGCAATATTGTAAGACCGGAAAGTAAAAGAGAAGAAGGGAAAGATGATGGTTGGAGGGTGCCTGGCTGTTCAGATCTAGTCACATAGTCTAGTTTAATTCATATACGACGTGAAATATTGAACTAGTGACAAAGCGCGAGGACAATACTTTGTGCTAGTTCAATACTATAACAAATAAAAAAAGGTGTTTTGACTTATTGGTGTTTTCTGATTCCCTGTAACGTAAGGAATCAAAAAAACTAGCGCAGCAATTTTTTTTTTTAAATAACAAACATTTCCGGGTTAAAAATAACCGGACAATGTTAGAAAACTCTTACTGCCATCACAATAAGCGGAAGATTTTGTTTATGCAATGATGGAGGACTTAGCAGAGGAATTGAACCCACGACGCCCGGGTGGGATACCGACGCTTTGTCCACTCAGCTACTAACCGGTACAGAATATTAAAAGGGTATTGTGAATTTGAATGAAGCAAGAGCGTATGCTGGGAAAAAGAGTATGTCACCTCGTCCTGTCTAGCTATAACAGGCAGAACAACGAGAAAAAAGAGATCGTGTTAGAACAAGATGATTATTACATCCTGTGTAAGTGTTTTCACTACTACCGTAATGGGCACTGTTAGAGATATAAGTACGTACTGATTTTAATTATACCAACATTAAGATGTTGACAAAATCGTGCTCATTAATTTCCAACAAAGAACGTCTGAGTCGCAAATTAATGCATCGCATAAAAAAACACAACAAACCCCATCGCCCTCGGAGCGGCCGTAAAAAATGCGTCTCGGAACACATATAAAAAGCGCAGTGTATAGACGTAAAAAATGCATCGCTTGCATTTTTCAAGTGCATCGAGTTCCCAATGCGTCAGGCACGAGATAAAAAAATATATTTACGCAAATGTATTTATACAGCGAGTTGAAAAAGTGGTACAAGGTCTCTCTGTGACCTCGCTTCAAAGTCTGGAGTATCAATACGCCTACGCTTTTTATTTTAATTTTGATTTTTGTGTATTGGGAAACGAATTGAACTTTGGTTGGTTGGGAGTGGCGTAGTGGGTTGCACACTCAACTCGGGTTCTGTAGATTTTTAACTAGATTTTAGAAACTCATTGGCGGTTTTTTTTTTTCTTTTTTTTCCCAACCGGTTATAGCCAGTGAGGCTGTGGCGTTCCCAAACGGGGTATGTTGTGCGGCTAAAGGTAGTGGGAAAAGGAAGTGGAAGGTTGGAAAGTACCTGGCTGTTCAAATCTGGTCACCAAACATGGCTTAAGCCATTTCAAGCAACGTTTCGATTCTGAATGGTGGTCTTTCACCAGGGCGATACCTAGAGTATCTACCACTCTACTTTCCATTATTTTATGTCAATTAAAATGACACTTATTAATAAAATAAAAGTTATTTAAGCACGTTGGGTCTGAACCTGCGCCCTTTGGATTCATAGTCAAGGCCGTCCAAGAAATACAAACAAAACCAGGTCACGAATGACCAGAAAATATTTTAAAATCTTCTACTGACTAACTAACTAACCATCACGCCATTTCTCCGTAGGGGTAGGCAGAGAAGACAGACCGCCATACAACTCTGTCTTTGCACACACTTCTTTCTTTATTCACATTCAAGCATCGTCTCATACTTAGAGTATATTAGAGACAGCCCAAGCCAAGGCAGTGAAGTCAGTTTTGGACTTGTTTTTGATGATTTTAACATGACTAGGCGCAAATGGGCGTGGCTAATACTAAGGCTACGGTATTTATACATCCATTCATATCACATATCGACATAATGTTTTTGTGTATTCGTATAGCCATTTTTTCACAGTATTTTTATCAACAAAAATAAAGCATCTAACCTAAAAAACCGTTTAGTTGTGTCAAGTTTAGTGGCAAAATAAAAAATGTAGGCGGAGTCCCGCCGTTAACCAGCGAAGATAGCCAGCTTAAAATCATTGCGACAGTATATAGAAGCTGTCCGAGAAATTCGTTGTCTCTTTCTCTCTCATGGTGTACGATGTAAAAACTCGGAAAAAGTGATTTATTACAATTTCGGATGGGTTGGGTAAAACAAATTAGCTATCCCTCCATATATTGTTACTTCAAGGTCTCATATATATTTTTCTGTTATTCTGACTCTTCACATGGCCCGACTCAAGTATTAAAATTGATTCACTTGATTGTGATATGTCTTCCACGGGTGTCCCCGATATTCACTTTCACGTCATATTTTCTTTTCACACTCCTTTCTTCATTCATTCGCTCTACATTCAAAATATAGTTGCACCGTGTTCCAGAGTGGCAGATTATTTCAGTATTGCCCCGATGAGATGCTAGCATCCAAAACCGAAGGCTATCTTGTAATGGCTTTAGCTATGTTTTGTGAGCAGATCTGAGTGAATAGGTATTGAAATAGATACTTTTAAATAAAAAAATCTAAAAATCACATTTATATTAGAAAAAATAAAAAAAGAAAACAAACATCTGGCTACTCTAAATCTCGAAAATTCGAATTTAAACGTACATATTTGTAAAGATATATAATTTAATATTTTTCACTTTATGACATAGTTCGTGAAAAATATTTTCTAATCTTTTCCATTTAAAGGCTTCTCTAACAATATTGAAAGAAACAAACTTAAAGAGACATAAAAGCATCTGCGCTCCCTTAAAAAAACATTCTAAAATGAATTCACAATATCTTACATTTTAAATTGCACGTAATAACTTTTTAAATGGCGCGACGAAAATTCGTTCTTCTATTCATTCTCCACGCGATTCTACCCCAACTACCTTTGTAACAAAAAATCTAAAACAACCCTTATTCTAGGGATGTATCAGGTTTAGAATCGCTTGAACTGTAGCGTGGTTCTGATCGAGCTTGTGGAATTTCAGGCACCCTTTTTCTGGTACAAAAATGAAGCAAGAATATGAAAAATCATATCTTAGAAGCACCGATTTGTAAGAAGAGGGGAAGGGGAAGGTTGGGTATATAAACAAACGCTTCTATCTTCGTATTCATTAAGGAGGACATTTCAATGTCGAAGTTTTTCTTATTATCAAAACAAGGTGGATTTTAAAATTCATTTATTACGAAGGCATGTTACTTTTTTATGAAAATTTCTGTTTTAATTTTTACAGACTGAAAATTTAGAATATATAACTTTATGGAAACACTTAAAGATACTTTGTAGGTTTTTATTTTTAAATAGTTTCTTACCATAATTAATTAACGTAAAATTAAATAATATACATTATAGAATAACATACACGTCCAGTCGGTCACCCCAAGCAAAGTTAAGAGCAACGACTCCAGAGGCTGTTCAAACAGAGACTGGACCTACTGTGGACGGAAGCCATCGAAGTAGCGCAAGATAGAGACACTTGGAAGTGCCTTATCGAGGCGATGGTCCCTGATCCGAATAGGACAAGGGGAAGAAGATGAGGTGAGATGAGATATAGTTTATTTGCCAAACGTTCCAGGGTGGTAGATACTCAGTAGTGGAGACCTCTGAATTCGTGGCCAAGGATCTTAACCACTCAACCAGGAAGACTATCAAACGTAATTCGTTACAAAAGTATCATTGATACAGTGAGTATGTAGTACTGAAAACTTTACAAAATCATTGTAGTTATAGAAGAATTCGTCAATATGAATATCCACCGTATTTGGATTGCTCTCAAATTTGGGTAAAGATTTGTGCGACTCGTTCGACAATACAAAGTGTTGTAGGGACGCCCCCGAGTGTAAGACTCTGGCAGAAATAGATTGGTTTGTACAAAAATCTCAGTATTTCATACATAATCATTAATTAATTTTTTTTAAATACTTAGGTAGACCAAAACACCCACGTGGTCATTCCTAGAATAAATGTAAAACGAAACTATAAAATAATTCACGTAGATTAATTGCTTCACAAAAATCTGTCTCTTAATTGTAACGTTTTATATCGCTTATTAAAAAAACTAAAATAGATAAAGAGGGAAGAAAATTCGTTCCATTACCCACACCCTCTTTTCTGAACCCCTAATATTTTCCTTCTTCGATTATTATTCTTTCTGCGAAATAACGTTTAGCATTTTAAAATCTACCCTTCCAGCGCGTTTTCTACTACTCTACACGGGCGGGTCGTAATTAATGTCCAGAATCGGAAAACGGAATTGTAAAACGATACCAAGGACGCGACTTTCGGCTTTTTATTGCCTTTACTGTATTATGAATATTACACGACATATAAATTATTCTCACAGGGTCCGTTGAGAGTCTCCAAAACGTTTTATTAACAAGAAAAATGACAATTTCTTAGTTTAGTCATAATTTCCAAAGCTCCATTAATGGAGGACTGAACGCGACTAACTGTTGGCGCAGATAAAAAAAATGACCAAAGAAGCGAAGCTAGCAGTCCACGATGGAGTGCTTACAGCAACCCTGATGTATTACAGCAAGGCATGGGACTGGCAGAGGAAAGATGAAAGTAGACCGAATGCTGTAGAAATGAGATCCTTGCAGTAAAATCATGTATGACCGGGTTAAAAATGTGGATATCCGGAAAGAATGCAAGGCTGATGTAAGCGTAATGAAAAGAATAACCAAAGGGATGTTGGATGATTTGGGCATGTAAAGTTAATGAACGCAGAAAGGAGTGTGAAAAGAATATATGACGCGAAAGTGTATGGAAGAAGTCAGGGACGCCGAAGAATACACGGCACGATCAAGTTAATTAAATACTTGAGTCAGGTCACGTAAAAAGTCAGCATAACAGAAGAGTATCTATGAATGTAGTTGAAGCAAGGAGTGAGTGCCAAGACAGATTTGTATGACTGTCTGTCCTCTCTGCCTACCCCTTCGGAGAAATGGTTAGTAAGTTAGTTAGTTAGTTAGGAAAGCTAAAAAAACGGAGACGCAATTTCTCAATTATCACAACTGCTATTAAATCAATAAATTAACGAGAGCTGTAAAGATATTTTTAAAGTATTTATCAATAAACTCCCAAGATAAAAACAATAATAAGAACGTGTAACCTCATGGCTCAACCTCAAATACGTTGACCTTTTTCTTCACCATCTAGTAGATTACCACACACGATAAGATAAGGCTAGATACTTCGCTACGATCATGAGTAGATTATTTCTTATGCGCACCAATTTTATTTTGGAGGTATTCCGTCATATTCATACTTCCTCTGAAATGTTTGAGATACTTATATTAATTCTGCAACGAGGTTTTTCGGTAGATTATTACTGATCTGTACTTAATCTACAGAGTGATAGATACTTTCAGTTTCACCCTGGTGAAAGACCACCATTCGGAATGGAGACGTCGGAAAGTGACTGGATTTGAAAAGCCAAGTATTTTTAAACCATTTTGTAACTCGTATCGTTCACCTACCCATTCCATTCAACCTTAGAAATTAGACCAATTGGGGATTACATAGACTCACCGGTTCTGGGCAGTTGAGACTTATGTGCCATAAACATAATAAAATAGAAATGTGATATTCTATCACAAGAAAACTATTTATGGTTGTTCAAACAATCTCAGTAATATTTAAGAGAAGATGCTTCGATAAAAGAAATACAAGATTTTTCTTCATACCTAACACCAACAAATTTTATTAAATTATCAAGATTACCACCTTTGTATAAGTTTATGGTATACCTACATATAAATATAAAAGTTGAATTTCAAAGTGATAATTTGTTAGGTTCTTACCTTCATATTTTTCACCCAAGTTCATACCTATCTAACCATTTCACCGTATCGAATTCCTGATATAATACAACAAAAGCAATCTCTTTTCTCTCTTCTTATATTTTAGTTTATGAACAATGTGTTTTTTCTTAGATTTAGTGAAGTACGATGATAACTCTCTATTTTTTAAATTACTCTCTTGTCAACCCTCTGCTAAAAAATAATTTTGCTAAAAAGCTGTAAAAAATTTCGAAGAAAAGCATGAAAAATGAAAGCCTTAAGTGTCTCTGTAAACAGGGCAGTTTTTTGAGATGAGAGGGGAGGTTTTAGAAGGGTTGAATTATTTAAAAAAAGTGCAATTCTACTTGAGTTTTTTATACGTTTCTGACCAAGGTACGCTTTTTTGCAGCTATTTGCGTGAATAAGGTTTATTTATTTATTATTTTATTAAATAGGAATATGGCATCCCCAGTTGAGGCATATCGTGAAGCTCAAGTGATTGGGGAGGAGAAGGAGATAGGGAAGAGGAAGTTTGGGAAGTATCTGGCTATTCAGATCCGAAGACTACACACGTCTAAAGCCATTTAGAGCAACGTTTCGATTCTTGATGGTGGTTTATCACCAGAGCGATACTTAGAGTATTTACCACCCTGGAACGTGCCGTAAATATGCTTAGTATTAATTAAAAGTAGAAAAAACATATCAATTAAATAAAATGTGTTTACTGACGGTGAGATTTGAATTTGTGATATCTAGATTTGTAGTCGAGCGTCTAAACCACTCGACCACGGAGGCCCTTAGACTTTCCCAGTTCAATCATTGATGTTAAAAATGACGTCATGCTAATTTTGAAATATAAAGAATTTGAGGTTATGCTTACTTATGTTATTAAATAAAACTAAAAAGTTCGACAGCTGTAAAAAATATTTCATGTCAGTCCAGAGTTGATGACACTCTGAGAAACGCCCTGATAAAATACCACCTTTCAGAATCAAAACGTTACCTGAAATGACTTTAGATAAATTTATTGCTTTGATGGTTTGGGCATGTAGTGCGAATGAACGAATAAAGGAATGTGAAAAGAATATATGATGCGAAAGTGAATGGAAGAAGAAGTCGAGGACGTCTGAGAAAAACATGGCACGATTTAGTGAATCAAATACTTGAATCGGGTCATGTGAAGAGTCAGAATAACAGAAGAGTATGTATGAGACGATGTATGAATGTAAATGAAGCAAAGAGTGTGTGCCATGACATAGTTATATGGCGATCCGTCCTCTCTGCCTACCCGGCGTGATGGTTAGTTAGTTAGTTAGTTGTTGACTAAATCTATATTCTTCCTTTCTTCAGCCTTTCGAAATTCCCCCGAAACTGAAATATCTGCCATAGTTCTACTTGATACGGGTAGACGAATGTCTGTACAATATAAAATATAACATACGACAGTCATATGTTATATTTTATATTGTACATATTCCTTAAAAGAGGTTGATCACAACACCCCCACTTCGTCAATTACCCTACGATGGTCGAACGCAAGTCTCGCCTTTTTAAAGTTTCACTTTGACAAAAAAAGAAAATTTACGATTTATTTTGAATTTGTTTTTGGGAAAATCTGATTCGACACTGCTTGAACAACGTCTAAACGAACGATAAAAAGTTGAAAAATGGTTAAAAATGATACAAACTTCCGAATACTGCGACCCACCCCCTCGCAAAGGTTCAGGGCTGTTTAACTCATCCTTAAATAATATCACAGTATTTTTTTAATTTTAAAAACATTTCTCAAAAACATAAAACAAATATATTTATTGTGAATACCGCAAAAGAGTCCCAACTCCTCCCAACCGATTGGAGCCAGTGAGACTATGGAATTCCCAAGTGCAGTATTTTCTGAGGCTTAAATTAGTGGGAAGGGAAAGTAGATGGGGAAGAGGAAGTTTGGGAAGTACCTGGCTATTCAGATTTGATTACAAAACACAGCTAAAGCCATTTTAAGCAACATTTCGATTCTTAATGGTAGTATTTCCCCTTAACAATACTTGTGGTATCTACCGCTCTGGAACGTACCGCAAATATACTTTATATTATTTTGTTTTATGAATTAAATGTGTTATGACACATATTAATTGAATAAAATGATTTGCGTACGCAGGATTTGAACCCACCACCTCTGGATTCGTAGTCGAGCGTCTTACCACTCGACAATGCAGGCCATCGACATATCACCATTACGAGAGTCAAATATTGGAGTCGGTCATATCAAGAGTCGCTACTATAGAAGAATATGTATGAGACGGTGTTTGAAACGAGGTGTAAGCGTTGCGACAGAGCTGTGTGGAGGTTCTATTACAACGCCCGTGAGGTGAGTTTTCACAAAAACGGCGCTAAAACAATGTTATTTACTCCGCTGACTCTTATGGTAGAAATACGTGTATGTTTGTTGGAAGAATCAAATACCTTACACTTCTTTTAAATAATACTCTGCCAGTATGACTTGAAAATAATCACATTCGCTTTTGTCAGCACGATATAAACTGAATCTACAAGTATTGCACCTATTTACAGGTCTATGGCTGAAACATAACCTCCTTTACATAATAATTACTAAAATTAATCCGAAGTACTAAAACAATTTAATGTTTAAAGCATCCTGGTGGCAATTAATACACTGTTTTAGGTACTAACTCGCATTACGCAAGAAGGTTCCTAGGCTATTTTGTTCCAAGTCTGAAAATATTTCTGATTGATATAATTGCCTTATTAATAGATCCGAAGGACTTGTATGGCATTCACATTCATACAATGCTGTTTTTGCATTTAAAAATAGTGACTTATTCAAATCCATGCCGGTAGAGCTTCTTAGTGTAGAGCTCAACAATTTAAAGAATGTCCCTTCGCTTACTGCGAAGTTGACAATCCGTTTTTTTGCGAAGTTTTGGGAAGTAGACAATCCGTACAGTTTTTTTTTCCGGCTGACCCCGTCTCATAAAAAATGCGTTTCTGCGCATCAGCCGTCAGCCGCATTCTTTCGTTTGTCAGATTCTAACCAAGCAATACAAATGACACTGTAACTGGCGATGAGTTAGACTTATTTTATAAGTCTACAAAGCCCAAACTCTGTTTTATGAAACAGCAATAACCCTTGAAAATTGAGCTCTGACGTCGTGAAATCTGTTTAGACTTTCCCTAGTTTTTTTGGCTTCTGACATTTTTTCAATGATGGCTTAATATTCTGTGACAAAAAATATGACCAGATGCAAAACCGTTTGATCCATATTTTCTTAATTTTCAGTGGGAAATAGTTTTAAAGAGGTGTTAAACTCGGACGAAACCAGGTGGTATAAGCATCAAATTTATTCAAATGATAATATCATAATAAACACATTTTTATTTCAATTGGTTACTTGCATACTTACATTTGGAATTAAATAATAACTTTTATGAATGCGCAGGTACGTACGAGTGTGAAGTTTTCAAATTTGAAAGTGTCAAATTTAAAAATTCATCTTTTTAAACTCCTACCTACCTGTAATGAATTTAAGCAGAAATTGTTCTTTATTTGAAATGGGTGGATTAAAGCAATTTTTTTTTCTTGGTAAGTTAAGTAATTTACATTCCGTGATTTTTCACGGGTAACATCTAGTTATGTTATAAACCGTTTATTCTGACTGCTTGCAGAAGCGTTCAATAATGTTTTTTGTAAAAATTAACATAAAAAATTGCACGCTTTTGAGACCTCGTTAAAGCGACCCCTGTTTTAATAGCGAAACCGAGACAATCTTCGGAAAAAATTACTCCCATTAACCGGGGGACGTGCTAAAAGGGTTGGGGGAAGCTTCGACTTTTTTAGCACATTTTTATGGGCTTTGCGTTAAAAAGTATAAAAATTTCTCCGAATAATGAGGTTACGTTTTTTTAATTGCCTTGTAAAAGGGTTCAAAAAAGATGTGACATGCTTTTTACACGCTTTTTAAGAGATTACTAAAAAAATCACGTGACAGATAGAGTAAATTTGAATAAAATAGCAGTAAAATCACAAAAAAATCACGTAAAGTGACAATATAAAGAGTCAAAATTTAAATTTCGAAGCCAAATTTTTCTTCAATTTTTTAGAATATAAAACCGACAATTTAGAGGTATAAAATTTATAAAATGTCGACAAACTACCATATGTATGGCGATTTTCCCAATATATATATTTTTTCGTTTTTAAAACACTCATAAGCAAAAATTAATAATCGTTTTTCTGTGGGTACTTCGCAAAGCACGACAGAAAGTACACTTAATAATATTTGGATAATTTGTATAGAGCCGTTGTAAATCTTGATGTTCGTGAAATTGCATAATAATGATTAAAATGCATCTGTTTTAGTAAATAGTTCTTTGTGGTAAATTTGTAGTTGTTCATTTAAGAACTAGTACCGTTGTATTGTATCTATTTAACTATATACGATGAAAAAAGTATCAAACACATATTTTTTCATAGGTGATATTTTACAAAAATGGCACTATATAAACTAGCCAAGTATTATTGTACCGTAGGTATGTGTCTGTTTGATATTAGGTTATGTTGTAATTACTTGCAATATGTATATGAACTTATAAACGATTCAATGTACTTTGTTTTGCACAATTAAGAAAATATTTTGATACACCTACAACATATTGAGTTTGAATATAAAGGTAAGGTTAGTTAACGTTATGATAAATACTCTCAGAATCGCCCTGGTGAAAGACCACTATAAACAAATTAACGGTTGCTTGAAATGGCTATATCCGTATTTGATAACTAGATATGAGTACCCAGGTACTACCCAACCTCCCTCTTTTTCGTCTACTTCTCTTTCCCACTCATGATTAAGCCTCACCAAATACTCCGATTGGGATGCCGTAATCCCACTTGCTCCAGACGGGTTGGAAACAATTGGGACTCTCGTACAGTATTCACATAAAAAAAAAACAAAATATTTCAAATTTTCGTAGGTATGCGCAATTATTTAAGCCAATGTAATTTGTGTAATAAAATAACTAACTAACCAGTTCGTCGTTGCTCCACAGGAGTAGGCAGAGAGGACAGACCGCATACAACTCTGTCGTAGCAAATACTCCTTGCTTCATTCTCATTGATAGATCGTCTCATAGATACTATTCTGTTATTCTGACTCTTCTCGTGTCCCGACTCAAGTATTTGATTAACTTGATCGTGCCATGTCTACCTCAGGCGTCACCGTCTCCTTCTTCCATTCGGTTTCGTGTCATATATTCTTCTCACACTCCTTTCTTCGTTAATTTGCGCTATATGCCAAAACCATCTAAGCGTCTCTATCTTGATCCTATTCATTAGGTTTTCATCATTATAAAATAAACAAAATTATAATACTCATAAATTCTAACTGTAAGACCTTAGGTTAGGTGAGACACATCGTACAGTTAACTTATAACATGATATTATTTCTTCTACAGGCAAAAGGTGGAGCAGTTTATAGCTGGCTTCGTGTGCGCCTTTAAACCGATCCAACTTCGCTAACTAACGGTTGAACACGGCCCACGCTGTCGGCTAAACCTTAACTGACCTTTCGTAATCCGGTATTTGTTGGAACACACTAGTTTATAACTTACTGTGTTTCTAATATATTTAACTGTGAACAAGAACCGCTAAATAAATAATATTCTAACATGATTAAGTCTTCCATCAAAAATAATATACAAAACATAAGTAGTATCCTTATCAGACATAAATAACATTGAATTACATCAATTACATATTCGCATATTGCCGGAAAGGCAAAAAGGCCAAAGCGCCATTTTGGGAGGTCCATACCAGAGCACTTTAAAGTGTTTTTTTTTTACAATAAAATTCATAAGTCTTCAGTATTTGGTTGGATTTAAAACAATAGGTTAACTCAGGTAACTCAATGCGCTCACTCAGTTACCTGAAAAGCCAAAAAACTCAAAAAAGTGAAAAATGGATAATATATTTTGGATGGCTGAAGGGCCACAAAAGTCTTCAGAATCTAAAAAGAGTTTTTGGTTTTATTTATTTTATATTAATTACTTTGTACATTCAAGTTTACAAGTAGCTAATTATTTCGTTTTCTTCTTAACTTTATAATATTTTAACCTATTTACTACTTACTATTTTGATTAATATACATTTTGAATATTTTCCACAGGCTATTTTGAATTTATTGATATGCATAATTTGGATGGTTTCCAGCAGAGCATTATAAGATTTCATCCCTTTATATAATAAGCTATTTTGTGATTTGGTTTTATTTCTTTCTGGTAGTCTAATTTCTTTGCATGCCATTGTATTATGGTATATTTGTGAGTATCAACATTGTAGATAATTTTGTCGAGCATTAGAGTCAGAGCATTCGATGTAAAAAAATTATGTTTAAAACTGCATGTTTAAAGTGTCGCTTAAGCCTTTTTGACTTTCTAGCGATAAAATCTGACGTACTAGTCAAGCTATCATTGATTAATTTGAAAAAATAATTTCCTTACTTTTTACCTTTACAAAAACTTCCAAAAAACTGTTTCATTTAAATTTCAGGGTGCTTTATTTTTACGCAAATGTTAAGGCAGTAATTCGGTACGATTTACCGCATGTCCCGAAGATGTGTACATGCCAAAAAGGGAAGAGTAATATTTTTTCCAGTTGGACAGCGACTTCCGACGTGAACAGCCTACCTGCGGCGCGTGGGCAGGGTAGATGCGAACAGTGGCGGTTCGAGGCCATTACCATCCAAAATGCCACGAAAAAAAGGTTTAAAAATGAAGCCATCTGGTTAGCCCTGGGAGCTCTACATTTCTCGCTTCCATCGAGATTCAAAAGCTTCCTTCTTAAAGAAATATATTTCAGTCTTAAGGAATACTGCGAAATGTCAGCATCTAATAAAAATAAATTACTGTCTTTACATTGCTTTCTTAGGAAGCCATTATAACTATTATATTATGAAAATAACTTCTGTCAAGTTTTGCAAAAGCACGATTGTCATGTGCACAGTAATAGGTGTTGATGGAACGGTCAGAGCTATGTTTTTCAGAATGGTAGATACTCTAAGAATCACTTATTCGGAATCGAAACGTCACTTGAAATGGCTTTAGCCGCGTTTGGTGACCAGATCTAAGTCGCCAGGTACTTCCCAACCTTCCTCTTCTCCATCAACTTCCTCTTCCTACTACACTCGGCCTCACAACATACCCCGATTAAGGATGCCACAGTCTCATTGGTTCTAGACGGTTGGGAGCAGTTGGGACTCTAGATAGATATACTTACCACTGAAACGAGAAGGAATATTTTTCAAATAGTTTGTCTCGTTCTTTACTGCTTTCGCTTAAGGTTTTTTGTACAAATACTCCTAAGAAAAAACCGCCACTGGGTGCGAGGTAGCTTCGGGATATGGCCAAGATCGCGAGGAAGTCACAAGGTAGATGCGGGGTATGAGCGAGGTATACGCAAGGATCGCGAGGGATATTATGCAAGATGCCAGGTAGATGTATGCAAAAACATGCGAAAAAGCTCGTTGCTTTGAGCACTGGCGGCGTGTGCATCCCGAAACGTCGGATTGACATCTGGTTTCCTTAAAAAGTTTGGTTTCTTAGATGGATTTCTATTAAAATTGTCACGTGTCATCGTAGAGTGTTATGAAAGCTGGATAAAACCTTTTATTTACCAGTTAGTAGCTGAGTGGACGAACGCGTCGGATTCCCATCCAGGCGTCGTGAGTTCGATTCCTCTGCTAGGTAAGTCCTCCATCATTGCACAAACATATCTTCCGCTTAATATAATGGCAGTAGGAGTTTTTTTTAATATTGTCAGGTTATTTCTAAACCGGGAATGTTTGTCTATCTTAAAAATAAACTAATCATTTATTTAGATTTATGCTACTAGCCTGGTAAAAGAAACTAATTTTAAGCGAGTAGCTTTATTTGCATTTCAAAGTTTAATAGCTCATGATATAACTTCATAAATAGCTGAAAATATTTGAGTTCACCTGTATATTCCACACTAAAAAAATTGTTTGAATTTCATGACAGCCAGAGCTTACTGTTAGCAAGATATTTAGGAAAAACATAATAATTTGGCTCTAAAACGTTGCCACCTAACATAGATTAAGCCTTTTTAAGACAAAACGTTATAAACTAACATTAAAATTGCATTGCAAGAAACAAAATTGGTTATAACATAGTTCTAGCCAAAATTGACGAAAAATCGAATCCTTATATTCAAATAACTAGTACATGCTTCAAAACGTGGAACAACTGTATTTTTTTTTAATAATAAATTGGATATTAACAAAAAAAAGTTATCGCATTTAGTTAATTTCTTAAAGACCTTCTTTATTGACTCGATCGATTTTTCGTACCTTATTTCCGGCACTTTTTTTCGAATTCAAATGAGCGAATCGAACGTTCTTTTTTTAAAAGTACTCGCTTCTTTTTTCGAAATAATCGCTGCGTTCTTTTTTCAAACGGCGTATTATGTCGTTCCTCACAAAGACGGCTGTAGCGCACTCGAAAGGTAAAAAAAATAAATTAAAAAAAGGAAAAAAGAAGTTATGGGCGAATGCAACAATTGCGTTGAACGTATGTTACTTTTTTAATGGGGTGCGTCCGCTGATAAGATATACACTAGGTTGGCCTTTAATGTAGGAAATATAAAATATTTTTTTACCCGATCTCAACTACAAAACAGAAATCTGTTTGTTTGCTTTAGCAAAAACTCTCAAAACCATGAGCTCTGGTCTCTTGAAATTTGCACAGATTTATCTGTCTATAATTCATACGTTTCTATTTTTAGCTTTCAGAGTGGTAGATACTCTAAGTATCGCCCTGGTGAAAAACCACCATTCGGAATCGTATCTCAAGCAACGTTGCGTTGGCTTTTAGCCTGTTTGATGACTAAATCTGAATGGACAGGTACTTTCAACCTTCCTCTTCCCCATCTCCTTCTCCTACCCACTACCTTTAGCCTAACAAAATACCTCAACTGGTTACGCCGTAGTCTCGCTGGCTCCAGATGGTTGGGAGCAGTTAATATTTTAAATTACTGATAAAAACTGAATATGATTTGGGTTTTCACTGTTATTACATAAGATATATATTTTTTTAAACTGTTCTATTACGGATAAGTCCGTGTCTTAAAACAAATTTTCTTTAACATAAAAAAATCATACAGACTGCTTTTTGGACTGGAATGTCACGGGAATCGAACCCACAACATTAAACTCAAAACGTAGAGCCTAAACCATTTTCTAGTCTACTCAAACATGAGAAAAAAAATCATACATAAGTAGGCCACAATATATTCCACGCTTTTTACCAAAGGGGACATCTTGCATTGCTTAAATCATTGAACGCATTGTTTTTACGAGAGGGTCTTTCGTTCGATTACCTCCGAAAGCTTTTTTCTCCATTGGATGTAATTTAAAATTTAAATAAGACGTTACGTCACGTTTTAGCGAACACGTTAAATTGATTGATTTTAAAACAAGTACGCCTCAAATCAGGTACCTACGAATACTAACTGTGGGTGATATAAAATAGCTAATTTAATTTATATACAGGAATATATTTGAAAGATTCCAATTTCCAAATCTTTATTGCGTTGGACTATTTTTTGTTTATATATTTAATCAGTACTTCTGTCAATTTTTCAAAATGTATCTTTCAGAAATACATTTGCTGTCAATTTATTTCAGTTTATGAAAATTCAATAATTAAATAATCTTTCATTAGTGATCTCACATCCTGTTGCATTCTTGGAATATATTTCAGAGAGGTAGCTAAAAATCAAATAGCAAGTAGGTATGTATATTTATGTACATATATTGTTTTAAGCAAATACAAGGCGACGTTTTTTTAAGATATTAGTATCATAAAGAATGTATGATTCAGAATGTTTGATAAGCCAATTTCGGAGTTGAAAAAGCTCGTTATGTTTTGCATACTGAATAAAATATTCATTTCATATTCGCGTTATACGATTGTCGATAAGATCTACTATTTCTTTGGAAAGAACTGAAATTTTAACAAGATTCACAAATAATGTTTACTTTTTACAAGTTCATACAGTTTTTCTATTTATTTTGAGCTTTTTGACAAAAGATTAACACTTTAAAAAATCGTTTTAGCAATTTTTAAAAGTATTGCCAAATATTCATTCACATTTGAAATGGATACGTTTTGTAATGTTTCAAAAAGTCAATATATAAATATGAAAAAACATAAAGCATATTTCCAGAGTGGCAGATATTCTCAGTATCGCCTTGGTAAAAAACCCCCTGAATCTAAAAGTTGCTTGAAATGGCTTCAAGCGTAGTCGGTGACTAGATTTAAATAGCCAAGTACTTGGTACTTCCATACCTTTATCTTCTCTATATCCTCTTTTCCACCTACAGCCTCACAAGATATCGCTGTGCTAGTTCAATACTATAACTAGTCATTTTTTTTAAATTATGGGTGTCTTTCGATTCCTCGTGTTAGAAGGAATCAGAAAACACCAATAAGTATTTTTTTTGTATAAAACTAGCACAACGATATCCCAATTGGAAATGACATAGTCCCACTAGCTTCAGATGGTTGGGATTTGCTGTATTCAAAGTTATACACTCAATATATTCACTACCCAACTGAACTGAAAATGTAACTGAGAAACACGGCTTGCTAGGATGACTTTATAAAATGCAACCCGCATGGTGTTATCTACAGTTATGACGCAAAAAAATGACATGCGTTTTCTATTGATTTTGATTAGATTTCACAAAAATATCGAAAAAATCGTTGTAATGTAATCAATGTACCTGTCAAGAATAACATAAAAAAACATATCACACTGAACCAGTTGAAAATTTGTTAATAAAATGCAGTAAACTTTTTAATAAATGTTCTAAAGATTTGCTAATAAAGTTTAAGAAAATGACACTCACCTCCAAATAACGTTTTAAAGTGACCAATACCCTGGCGCTAAACAAAGCCTAAAAAACCTTGCATTTTCTCTTCGAAATATTACCAGTAGGTATTTCTCTTACTTTTAAAGTGTCCATTAAAGTTGTAAGTAATTACCATCTGCTTTCTCAACTTCTTCGGTTTGAACAAAAAGTTACTAACTAACCATCCCGCTGTTTTCGCGTAGGGGTAGGCAGATAGAGCAGAACGCCTCATATATCAAACCGCATGCTTCATTTACATACATACATCGTCTTATTCGTATGATTCTGTTATTCCGTCTCTTGAAATGATCAATTGAAGACTCAAAGGTCGGTACAACAGAATAGTATGTATGAGACGATGAGTTAATGTAAAATAAGTGTGTTATAAGCAGCTGTATGGCATTCCATTCCTTCTGATTACTCCTCCGACAAAATAGTGGGATGATAAGATAGCTAGCTTCTATTTCAAACAATTGTTGATATATTTTTTTTCATTAAGACTGTGGTACTCTTAGAATCAGGTAGAAATATGGTATTGATTAAAAATGAAATCATGTAAAAATGCAAGGTGGTTCCGGCCCCGTTTTGACACCAAGACACACTTTGGAAGATAACAATACACATTGAAACAGGTGCCAACTCACTCGTTGCAGAGTGGACCAGCATTCCTCCAGGGTCCTTTCAGAGATGGAGGAAGATCGAGACAGCTGCGAGATGAAACAGAGTCCAAGTCCACCAGACCAGAGTGCGACGGTCGAGGATGCGAAGTCGATGCAGTTGAACCCGATGACGTCGAGCCCAGCCAAGAATATCGAAGTTGAGGATGCGGTTGAGGTGAAGTCGATGGCGAAGTCGATGCAGGCGACCCCGATGAAGTCAGGTCAGGTTGAGGATGCCGTTGAAGTGAAGTCGGAGACGAGGTTGAAGTCGAAGCAGGCGATCCCGATGAAGTTGAGCGCGAGGGTGAGCCAGTTGGAGGTTGTACCGGAAGATCCGAGTGATGCATAATAAGAGACACAAGCCAGTTAGTTAAATGAAGCGTGAAATTGTTAGTTTGAAGTTTGTAAGTGAACGCATTCTCATTGATTATTTCAATTTGTCTTTAATTCTTTGCGCAATATTAAGGTTTTGTCTAACATTGATTTTTAGTTCTGACAGCTGTATTTTTTGTCTCAATATATTTGCAGTTCAAGGAAAGTTATTGTTGCATATCAAAAACATTTTAGATTTGAACAGTGAATATTTTGTCTTACGTTTACTAATAAAAGTATCGGTCTCGCTATGAGAATGCGTTCAATATGCGATAAATTGCAATGGTGAAAAGTGAACCCAAAACCATGATAATTGTTTACATACGCTTGTTATATTTTACTGAATTTCGTTATTTTTCTATAAGTTTTGCGTTCAACTTAATGTAATTTAGAAAACTGATATTTTAACCCAAAATCATGATGTACATAAGCCACAGTAACTTCGTTACATCGTCACATAAAACTGAAAATTGTTGTTTTTTTTAAATATTACGTATTTTCAACTATCTGTAATTTTCAATGATGAGATGTGAATCTAAAACATTTAGAAATATAATGTTTTTACTTGTCTACATAGTTCTGTTTCTTTTACAATAATCAGTTGAATCGCTTGTAAATGTTGGAAACTCCTGTTAAATATTGAGCTTTTTTAAAAAAAAAATACACATAATTATGAAAAAATTACACGCTTTAGCTTTCATACTAACTATTGTCTATTAATTTATATGAGAGTAAAGAAAAATAGTTTTTTTATAAAAAAGCACTATCTAAAAATTAAGGTTTCTAAGAAAAGTATAATATGCTTCTAAAAATAAATGATTTAAGTTTTAAATAAATCTTTAAGCTACTGAAACATACAATAAACAAAATCACTGAAATTAAAATACATTGTAATGGTAATATATAAAATCATTGAAATAATATTTCCTACCAGGCAACACAAAACATAAAAAATAGAAAATAATTTAAACAAACAAAAAGTTTAAAATGAGAATGTGGATTTTTACCAATGGGAACGGCATTAGCGACCTCTCACTCATAGAGGAGTCGGCTGACGGCGACTGCTGTTGCTGTCTCGTTCCAATCCATGGTTAGCGTGCGGTGAGAGAGAGAGACAGACATTGTTAGTTTGTGTGAAAACAGCGAGCCGTTGCTCGGTCGCAAATAGTTACCACAGTAGAGACAATAAATTAAATTGGTACTTACTTTAGACATATAAAATTATTTTCTTGGTATTCTGTGCAGTGATGCAATTATGCATGCGCACCCCGTGGCAATTCAATGCAACAAGTATTTTAATAAATTAGAAATCGAAAACATAGTCAATGTTAGATTTAAGCTTTTATTTTGATTTATCACTATGGCTTATTGGCTAGATGTTAGCCAGCCTTCGATAAGTAAAGGTAACAGAAATATAGGAATAACTAATATAGCTGATATAGATCGGAGGTAATCATTTTTTGTTAATATTGTGACAATTTTGTAATCTATGAAAAAAAATAAAGCTACGAATATCTTATTTATTAAATAAAATAATGTAACCTTGTGTACCTACATGACTTTATTTTAAAAACGATATGCCAACCGGTTTCAATCAGTAAAATTTCGTGTCTCAAATTTGTATGTCTCTGATACCGAAACCGGCATGTATGTTGAAATTAATTAAAGTAAGTACACAAAGTTACAGTCTGTCATTAATTTACTAATTTCTTATTTAAAAAAAAACACTACACGATACAAATACATTGAAAATTATTAAAAGTAATAAAATAAAACCAATATTTTTTAAATACAAAAATGATTAACACATAACAAAGAAAGAAAAAAATGCAAAAAATTTATTATAAAAAAAATTAAAACCGTAATGAATACAAATTATCACCTTCGTATATTATTTATTTTGCCATTGTGGTTCTCGCTTGGTTAATTTTATTCGATTTTAAAACAACCCCTTTAAAAAAAAATAATTGCAAATTCCGTTTTGAAATCTAAAACAAGAAAAAACTCCACTTTGTGCTATTTACCCAGTTCCGGAAGGGTGACGTATAAATTTGAAATATGACGAGCACTTAAAATCAAAAGCTGTTATTATTTTTTGAATTTCGAAAAAAAAAAACTGGTTGACAATATACCTAAAACCTGTTTTCAAAACAATCGCTTGCAAAATTGTGCAAAAAACGGATTTCGAGTTTTTTTGTACATTCTCACTGCATATTTTAAAACTGGTTGCATTGTCTTTGAAAATGTTTTGAAGGGGTGATTTTGTCGTTCGGAGGGTTAAGATTTTGAAACAAATAAATTTGATTTGCATTCGATTTTTTATTGCTGTTTCGCAGTTCGAAACGTATGTTTCGAAATTGAGAGTCGGAAATTTAAGTGGGTAATAAAATTATGCAAAGCCAGTAGTAGTTAGTACCCGGCTTTGCCCGAGTACAGTCAAATTATTGAATAATCTAAACGTTCTTTCTTGTGAGCGTAATAAATAGGATGAAGAAAGGAACGCTTAGATGGTTTGGGCATGTAGAGCGAATGAACGAAGAAAGGAGTGTGAAAAGAATATATGATGCAAAAGTGAATGGAAAAAGAAGTCGAGGACGCCCGAGAAAAACATGGCACGATCAAGTAAATCAAATATTTGAATCGGGTCATGTGAAGAGTCAGAATAACAGAAGAGTATGTATGAGACGATGTATGAATGTAAATGAAGCAAGGAGTGCGTGCCAAGACAGAGTTATATGGCGGTCCGTCCTCTCTGCCTACCCCTGCGGGGAAACAGCGTGATGGTTAGTTAGTTAGTTAGTTATCTAAACATACTCGTATGGATCCAACAATATTACACGATTTTTTTATGGTATTCAATTAGATATTCATATAAAAAAAAGAAATAAAACATTCCCGGGTTACGAATACCCTGACAATATTAAAAAAAACTTCTATTGCCACAATAAGTGGAAAATGTTGCTTGTGCAATGATGGAGGACTTAGCCAGCAGAGGAATTGAACGCACGACGCCCGGGTGGGAATCCGACGCGTTTGTCCACTCAGCTACCGACTGGTCAAGTTAGTAAAAGCGCAGACATTTGAAGTATTTTCAACAACACAATTTTCGTAATAAAATATCGATCTTATTACCCGGCTTCGCCCGAGATTTGAGTTTCAAAATACGAAGAAAGATTTATTTTTTTAAATACTGTTTTAAATCAAACAAATAGATTTTTAAAGCTCCATAGCTCATGATGGAAATAGCGTTGTGATCTGGGAGAAGTTGCTTTGATTTTAGATATTTCTGCTAGAATTTTTCTGTAGATTTCATGACGCCAGAGCTCACCGTTGTAAGGTTTTTGTTACTTCAGGCATCACCGAATTTCCGTTTTTCTTTTTTAATATTGTTGCGTTTACCTATATTTTCTTGCTGTGTACATTTCATAACGCCAGACCTCACTGTTTGAGAGTTTTTGCTACTTCGTGTTTCAAACAAACAGATTTCTTGTTTAACAGTAAGCTTTTAAAAAACATTTTCATGTAAGCTACACGATCAGCAGCCTGTTGTCATCTTTGATGAGTCGGATATTGCAAATAGAGCCTATATTACAAGCCTTATACATATATTTTATGAGAATGTTCGTTAATTGAATTCGCGTAGCAGACAAGGTTAAAAAAACTCTTTCATCAAACGTAACTAACTGCGTAGGTAACTGTTCTACCTGAATTAACCCTTTCGCCGCTGAAGTGTCGCCATTGTTCGCTTTTTTTTTGTTTTAGTTTATTTAACAAACAACTCGACGTGACGGTGGGGTGCCGGCAAGGGCTGCAACCGTGTCTCTCTATTGTTTTTGACGTTTCGAGTGCGAAGGATGCATGGGAACGGAAGAAGCTAATGCAGAAAGGATAGAGTAGTAGTAGTTTTTTTGCTTAAACCGGTTGGTGATTGTTTGAAACAAGTTTACGCAGAATACTGTGTGAACTTGACGTAATGAAATTTGGATCATCTTATTGTGACAGTGTGAGTTTAAAGACGTTTAAAAGTATTTTCCTATCAAGGTATTTTATCATCTTTATTTTTTATAGTGAATACCATACAAGAGTCCCAACTGCTCTTAGCCGATGAGACTATAGTAAGTTGTGAGGCTGTGAGGCTGGAGGTAGTTGGGAGGGGAAGAAGATAGGGAAGACGAAGGTTAGGAAGTACCTGGCTATGCAAATCTGATCACCAAACACGGCTCAAGCCATTTCAAGCAACGTTTCGATTCTGAATGGTGATCTTTCACCAGGGCGATACTCGGAGTATCTACCGCTATGGGACATGCCGAAAAGTATACTTTATATAATTTTATATGAATTAAATGTGTTATGACAGATATTAATCCAATACATTTTATTTGCGCACGCTGGGTTTGAACTCGTGACCTCTGGATTCGTAGTCGAGCGTCTTACCGCTCGAACACGGAGACCGTCAAATTATACCTAACCTAACTCTTAAGTTTGGAATGGTATGTGAATTTTTTAGATACACTTAGTATCGCCCTGGCGAAAGACCATCATTCAGAATCAAAACGTTGCTTGAAACGCCTTTACTGGTGTTTAGTGATTAAATCTGAGTAGCCAATAAAATACTTCCCCACCTTCTTTTTTTTCCTTTCTGCTTTTCCTCCACACTCACAACATACCCCAATTGGAAAATCACTATGTACAGCTTGCTTTTTAATAAATCGGAGACCGGTTTAAACTCGATAATAAGAACTTTCATCAGTTATTCATCATCTAAAAAACATGCAGCAAATGCCTAAATCAATTCATGATATCAGTTTTTTAAACCATATACGTTTTATTTTGACGATACAGTAACATACGTCTAAAGATTGATTAAATTATCGATGTATTAAGCAGCGTCGCTTGTGCTTAGGTTATCGATAAACAAACGTTGACAGCCTGGTTTATCGAACTGATTGTGGTTAGTTATCGATGCGCTTGTGCTATTCCCCCAGGACTCAGGATTACAATGCCAATGATAATGATTTATAGTATAATTTTTTTTTTCCGAAAAAGCGTTCTAATCCAGAAGTCAGTTGACACAAATGTGTATCTCTGTTTATTGATAGGTTATGTAATAATATAATATATGCATTATCTGTCTGTAAGAAATTTGTCAGTTTTTAATTATTTTTCCTTGACATTTATCGCGTTCTATTCTTTCCTCTCCCTCTCTTAAATTATTCAAGAGTAACGGAATTTGAAAGTTTTATAAGTATTGCGTTGTTTCCCTTATTTCTTTACTCAAATGGTTTGCGTTTAATACTTTTATAAATTACAGTCTTTATCATGTGAATTGCATATTATCATAATCTCGTAAGCATAAAATAGTTTTTCTAGCAGTAAATTGTACCCAATTACTTTGAAAACGTGGACTGAAAGCGGAGTTTAGCCTCAAAACGATATATATTTTCCATGATATTTACTGTAAATGTTTTAAACGTTTTTTAAATTGCCGTAAACGGAATATAAAATAACGAATAACGAATCATAATAGGATTTTGATTTGGCCAATTATTTGAGCACATCGCAAAGCTTTGATATTGCAAATGATGAAGAAATGAATTTCTTCTTTTACATAAAAAAACATTACATAGGTATATCAAAGCTTATAGTTAACTTTAAAAAAATCGAAAGCTATTATACAAAATGTAGGGAGGTACATACACAAAAAAATCCATTCAGACATAAGTCTCATAGCTCTAGGAAAGTGGAAGGTTTGAAATAAATTGGCTTCTCAGATCTAGTCGTTAAATGCAGCGAATGCCATTTTAAGTAATATTAAAGCAATACCTTGGCTGAAACTTGAACCCGCGGCTTCCGGGACTAGAGCCAAGAATTTTACCACTCTGCAAACATTAATTATGTAACGTTTTCTATCAGGAAAGTACGAAAGTACGTATCAAAATGTGGGTACAGGTATGCCGCTAATAACTAACTAACCATCACGCCGTTTCTACGTCTCTGTCTTGGCCCACAGTCCTTGCTTCATTCACATTCATACGTATTCTTTTGATTCTTCCCATGGCCAGATTCAAGTATTTGATTCTCTTGATCTTGAATTCTTCTTTCATTCACTTTCGCGTCATATATTATTTACACACTCCTTTCTTTGTTCATTCACTCTACATGCCCTAACCATCTAAGCGTCCATGTCTTGATTCTATTCTTTACGATTACATTAGCCTTGCATTCTTTCCGGATATCCACAATTTTAAAACGGTCGTACGTGGTTTTACCTCACATACGCCTCAGGGATCTCATTTTCACAGCATTCAGTCTACTTTCATCCTTCCTCTGCCAGTTCCGTGCCTCGCTGCCATACATTAGTGTTGGTATAAGCACTCCATTGTGGACTGCTCACGCATGTAACATAAAGAGACGTCACACTCTCGCTCTCAGCGGCAGAGATTGCTACATTCAAAGTATTTATATAAAATGCTGATACAGAGACCCTCTGTCCGAAAATCCCAACAAAGGGCCCTAAATTTCAATTCGAGACCCTTCCGCGTTCGAAATTATTCAAAACTTATGGTTTTTCGACCCCTTGTAAAGTCCCAATCCTTTTCAGACCAAACCGGAACTGGCATTTTTTTCGGACCTCGAGGCGTATCTTTTGTTCCTTTTATTTTGTACCTGGTCATGTTTTTTGATCCGGCAATCTTTCAATAGGGTCCATGTGTTCCCAAATAATACCTTAGGGTCAGTTCCGAGAGCAGCTTTGCCGCGTTAAGTTCGTTCCAGGATTCAAAGATGTTATTATTTGTTTTGTTTTAAGAATAAGTTTATTTGGTTGTTAGTGGAATTTTGTGGGTTAAGAGTGTTTAAATTGAGTTATCTCTTACGTCATATATTAGATAAAATTTTGTCTGTGAATATTGTGATGATATTTAAATATTGGGTGACTTATTTATGTAGACGGGTTATACATTGGTGATTTATGGTTCTATATTATAATTATTGTGGTTCGAATCCATATACCATACATATAATTATTGTTCATCATAAACTAACTACAGACAGTGTAAGTATTGCGGGAACATTTTTTTTTTAATAATTTTCATTTTTAAAAAATATGCGATATATCAACCATTCGCTTGGTGTAGCTATTTTTTGTGTGACAGCTCTTTCGCCTTCCGAATTCATTGTTTGACCATTTGATAGTGCCTTCAAAAGGCTACACAGCTTTCAAGAGTAGGTTAATAACTAGAAATAATTTCACACACACGTACGAGTGAAAACTTTTCGAAATTGGAACTGTAGATGAAAATTATCTAGTTGAAAAAGAATCCTTTTAAATCTTGACAAGTTAGGTTAGGTTTTTTTTTGAGAAATTTAACTGTCCAATCTTTGGTTTTTAATGGCTCCAACAGATTAAATTTTAAGTTAATTTCCATTCCGCGATTTTTCACGAGTAATTATATATGTAAGAAGACGCTACTTAATAAATATATATTTATGTATTTTTTTTATTTATTATTTTTAAAGTTTCCTATCATTGCCATTGTTCATTATTGCGGAACAATTTTAAAAACCTTAGCTTTTCTTAATAAAAATCAATCGAAGTGCGCTTTTCATAGTTTTTATTAAATATAAATTGTAGCTTTAACTATAAAAAGTGTATTTAAAGGTGATTGATATCAGTTAAAAATCTTAGATAACATCACAGTTTATCAAAAAAATGTGGGTCGAAATCGTAAACTGTTGGTCCCCATGTACCTTCAACACTTTTGATTAATTTTGAAATGTTTATAAAACGTTATATTAATGTTTAGTCTTTTTTGAAATGCGTAATCACGATTAAATTAGAGTCCCTAATTTCTTAAAGTTTCAAGATACAATTATTATTTAGAATTGATTATTGAAGCTTGAGTTTCATCTACTGCTCGCTAGATGTCTTAGGGTTGTCGTCGTTTCCTCCCCTATTTTCCTTTAGCCAGTCTCACAACCACCTCGGAAAAATCATTGTTTTAGCCAAGACGCACAGAAAATTATTCCCGCCTTCGAAGGATCTGACGATAGTAAATTCTATTTCCAAATCCTGGCGTACATTTTTAATGATGTTTCAAATGTATTGTTATTTCTGTATTGTTTTTTAATACTACGTAGATAACTGCAACTGCAAGATCTGTATAAATACCTATTTAAAATACCTACCTAAACACTTTGCAAATTGTAATGTGGTCGAAACAAGTGAGTAATAGTTATTTTTATAAAAGTTATTAGATTAGTTGTAAAGGCCAAAAATGTACGCTAATAGGTTTTTGTGAAAAGCCTTTTTTGAAGCTTAATCTGTGTCTTTTATTAATCATTGTATACGTTTATTTTTTATCAAGTTTTCAACATTCCTTCAACAATGTAGCTGCATGGGAAATGTCATAGTTTTTTTAGATAATTCGAAAGAATGGCGTAATTTTACTATCGTTGTTACTTTATCTGTATAGTAACATCCGTTTACCTTTTTATAAATACGAGTACGAGTATATGAACCGGAACCAACAAACGAACAATAGAATTTTATTTGTGCATATCAGCATTTTTGCAGCAGAAAAAGTACACTCAAAACCGATGAAGTCAAGCTTCATTAAATATATACCAACAGTAGGTACTAATATATATCTACGTAAAAATAAATCAATCTAATTTAAAATTGCTAACTTATTTTTTGTTTATGTCTGAGTCTGTAAAATTACTCTCCAATCTGTTTAAATAATTAGGTGGTGTGGACTTGGTAATAAAAAAAACGGACATATATATTTACGATGAAATTTATCACTCTTACTAACGGTTTACACTATACAGTAATACAATATTGCTAACAAAATAATCATTCGATCCACAATTATTTAATGTTTGAATATTATAAACCTAACTAATGTATTACAACTGGCCTATTATCTATTTTCAAGATTTGCTTCTTCCAGCTAATTCTTTAACTTTATAGTTGTATTTGTTCGCTACCGTGTTCTATATTTTACGGACGTTTCTATGATGGTTTGCGATAATTGTTAATATTCACAACATTGAGTGTAAAGAAAAAATATCAAATTAAATGAACTTAAATAACCAAAAAATAAAAATAATCTAGAAACATCAAGTGTTAAAAGAACAGTTTAAAAAAATCTGAAGTGTAAAATAAGAGGACTGACCTGTATTTCATTGACTAGCTTCTCTGTCATCATCTTGTGGTCCTGTGGGTTGGTCAACATTTGCACCATGGCTCCAGCGCTGGGGGTCATCTGACCAGCAGCGACCATCTGCTGCTGAACTGGAGTCAGCTGTTGGTGTTGTTGCTGCTGTTGTTGCTGTTGTTGCTGTTGCTGCTGTTGCTGCTGTTGTTGCTGACCCGGTGTCATCTGTGCTTGTTGTTGCTGCTGTTGCTGACTCATTTGCTGCTGATTCGGAGTCATCTGTTGCTGATTCTGTGACATTTGATTCGGAGTCATCGGTTGCTGATTCGGAGTCAATTGTTGTTGTTGATGTTGGTTCGGAGTCAACTGCTGTTGTTGGTTAGGGGTTAACTGCTGGCTTGGAGTCATTTGTTGGTTGTTCGGGGTCATGTCTTGCGCTACGGGAGACTGACCTCTGCTGTGCTGCCAGAATTCCGGACTGGGCTTGAACTGTCTCTGCTGGTGTTGCAGGTCCTGCATGGTGCTCAGGTTGGGTATCTGCAGAGACAGCGGTGCGGCTCTGAGGTCCAGGGCCCCCGGTCCGGCGGGGCCCGGCGCCCCGCCCTCCGCGGCCGCCGTGATCTTGAAGGAGTTCTGCAGCCAATTCGCCACAAAGTTCTCCTCCTCCACCTTGGCGGGAGCCAATATGTCCGCGTTGAGGAAAATCTTGACTGCTGTTTGCAAGTACAACGGGAGATCCTCCGGCCGCAGATCGGGCCCTCTCTTGGGAGATCTCCTACCTTCCCTCGGGTAGGCCCCGTTGAGGAGTTCTTCTTGCCTGGGCGACCTGCCCGCTTCCCTCGCGATGCCGTTGAGAAACTCTTGTCCGAGCAGCCTTTGAAGCGGATTCTGGCCTTGGTTCTCTTGGGCCTGGCTGAGCAGCCTCGCAAGCGGGTTCAGGTTCGCTTCCTCCTGCGAAGAGGCCTGCTGGTTGAAGAAGCGATGCAGAGGATTGGAACCCGCGGCCTCCGGGGGCTGGTTGAGCAGCCTCGGGAAGGCCGTGTGGCTTTGGTAGTCCTGGCTGAACTTTGAGAAATCCAGGCTTGAAGATTGATCGAACGGGCGTTGGTTATCAATTCTAGCGGCTTTCGAGAAACTTTGCGAGAAAATATCGCCAAGGTTTGGCGCCACTTCCAACTGTATTTACTATCGGTGCATCAATCAATCACCAACTGATTTAGTCAGCGACTTGGTTTTTAAACTGTTTGAGTCTTATGATTTTAGTGTCAAGAACAGAGAGAGCGCGGTGAGATTTGCTTGATTTTAAGTTGCCGTCGCAACATAAAACTCGTCCAATGTTGAAGAAGTGTCTCTTTTATTCTTGATTAAAACTTTATTATTTCACTGAATTCAATTTAGACGTAAAATTACGCGATGCGAGATATTTTACAAAATGACTGACTAGGTATTTTTGTTCGTGAAGAACTTTAGAGTCAAATATTGCACCGTGTTTTAGTAACTCTTTAAAATGTCAGAATATTTTTATAAGCACACTTTTTTGTAAAATGTTCAATTTGAATGTTCCACTAAATGCACTTTTTCACAATTGATGATCTTGATGAAGATTTTGTGGATGTTTCTTCACTCGGTGATCTTTATGTGCTGAATTCGGAGAGCGTTGATTTGTCTTGGGTATTGTTAGGAATCTGAACGAACCTGGAAGAATAAAAAAATGTTATTAGTTTCATCTCATAATTATCAAAATTTTGTTAAATTCGACAAACAATCACTCGAAAAAGTCAAATTCTAACTATGATAGTGGACTTGCGTCTTGGATTTCTTGGAAACTGGGAAAAATATTGTATTAAACTCGAGGACAACTGAACAAACATAATAAAAGTGAATAAAATTATTTTTGACAAAATTATTATATTGTGATCTTTAAACTTAAACCAATATTACGACGAGAAGAATAATAATAAATATTGTCTGTAAAAAATATTTTTTAAATGATCACATGGCTTTTTAAACGATTTTTTCAATCAAACTTACTATTATTATGTTGTATTACTATTGAAAAAAGAATGTGTGTTTGCATAATAACGTTTCAATCAATAATTATTTGTAGTTTTACATTTTACCTCAAAATCAGGCTAGATTATTCATTTTTACCGTTTTATATGGTGCAAGAGAGCTTTTAGCTATTTTGAAAATTATTTACACATTCTTGTTCTTAAAAGCATTCAAACTCGTTTCTATTTTTGCAGTTTATTTTTATTTTATTTTACTTTTATAAGTCTAATAAAAATAATTACATATTTTTTATTTCGATTTTTTTTGCTATTTATTTAATTTAATATTGCGAGTAAAATTCTTAAATTTCCACATGGCTAAGGGTAAACGTCACATGTCCAGTTGTGTTATACCAATACATGCAAACTTCACGCACCACTCTCGTTAATACATACGCACACATACACACGTTGGACACATTGGAGTGAACACACAAAGACCCCTAACAGTTAAGTACATAACGTCGGGCCGATCGAATGTTTGGCGGTTTGTTATGCAATGTTTTTTAAAATTCGAATCTTTTACAAAACGTTCAAAATAAAACGACAAGCGACAAAATTCAAATTCGGTAAAGTTGAAAAAAAGTTTTTTAAGTCACGAAAAACTAGATTTTTAAATAGTGTTCTGTTTTAAGGGTTGTTTTTTATATTTTAATTCACTTGTAAAGAGTGTACTAAAATAATGGTTTCTTGATATTAGGTTATTTTCGGATATTAACTTAATTTGTTAAAATATTTCCATGACTCATTTTTCGGAAAACTGTCTACAATACATTTTCGATTCATCGTTAAGAATTTTTTCTCATATTTTTACAATGTTTTAAAATATTTATTGGTTAAATATTTAACTGTTTAAGACATTCACTTTAATTATTTCCGGGATTGTGATGCAAACACAATATAAAAGTTTGCGGAAAATTTTCTGAAAATCTCATACTCAATAAATACTGTTGAACTGTTAAAATTATGTCAAAAGTAACACTCTTAATGATTTTTATTTAAATATAAGTTAGGTCAGCTAATATTCAAACACTTATATTTTTAAAGTCTCTTTTAATTTTGTAAAATATTTTGTATGTTGAGAAAATTTACTTATGATTGTCGGGGTTTATTTATGAAAACTTTATTTAAATTCACTGGTATTATAAAAAACTGATACATTTGTTTCCAAGAAATATTTAAGAAATCCACCGTCTTGCAAGAAATCTCAAAAACACAGATGAAAATTGTTTGCAAAATTTTCCTCGAATTTTCTAAGTGTTAAGATTGACAATAAAGCCCGATGTGTTGGGCGCGAGCGCCAAGGAGCCACGCACCTTCTTCGTGAGATCTGACATCGCCGACTAACTTCTTGGGTCGGAAAACTTGACGGAAACCCACGGTGTAGGTATGCGGGGTATGTAGGCGGCACTAACACTAGTGTTTCTCTCCCGTGTTGGGAAAAGCGTCGCGACGCCAGCGTCTTGGTGCACAACCGACGCTCTACTGTACGTAAGACGGCTCGCCGAGCAAGACAGCCGCGAGGGGTTACTTTGCTCCCCCGCGAGAGAGAGAGACGCAAGCTTTTGCCGCGCATTTTTCGCGCGCCCGCCTCTTAGACGTCCGGCTAAGGACTTGCGCCCCCCGCCCCTTCCAGTTCGCCACCCACCTCCACCCCCTGGCGCATGCGCCCGACCGACCAGCTTTTCTTGCGATACTGGCCGTATTATTTCTACAACAAGTGCGGGGGTGAATTGGTCCGCTCGGACAGTGGACACAGACACCTGTCGTGAGGATATACGAGTATGCAGGACACTGCTCTCCACACGCGCCTGTCATCAATACAAGTCATCAACAATACGCAGTGAAAACCATCGTTTTAAAGCCCTTCAACTCTTACATTTTATTTTCTGACAGCTTTTGTGATATTTTTTAACCAAATCAATCTTGTTCACGTAGAAGCACTGATTTAGGATGGTCGCAAAGTTAATACCTGGTGTAAACTTTAATTTTAAAGTCATTGACATATTTTAAAACCCAAACAAAATTATTTTTTAACTTTCTTGTGATCATTTTTACAGTAATCAATAAATATTTTATTAAAACTGCCAAATTCCGATAAGTGGTACAATAAACAGTGAAAATATTACATTTTAAGTCCTTACGCCGTATTTATTTCCTTTACGTTTTTAAAACAGTTTTTGCGATATGTTGAAAATAATCGCCAAAGTAGTGATTTTTTAAAATTAAAGTTATCATTTACAGACTTTTTTATTTTTGTTGTGATATTTTTTTACTATTTATGTTTCTATTTATTTGTATTAAGGTTTAAAACAATAATACAGATCGGAAAATAATTGTTCTTACAGCGTGCACATATTGCTAAAAAGTTTAAAATTTCCAAGCATATTATCATCTTATTGCGATTCGCAAACATATATTGTGGTGCCATTGTAAATTAAATAATTATAACCTCAGTTTCAGTGAAAGTTAAAGTGTTAGATATATTACTATTAAGAAGTTCAGGGGATTTCTTCGCACCTTCGTAATAATTTTCCTCGCGATTTTCACCACGAAATTTGTGATAAATAATTGTGTGAATATAACAAATCTTTACTGAAAAAAAATTACGATCTAAAAAATTAAAAAGTACTTGCATCACTACGGTTTTCAATAAAAATCAACGTTTTTTTTTGTATTATCCTTTCCTATCGAAGGCTGCCTATCAGAGCCTTCGTAACCATGTAGCCCTGAAAAATGAATTAAAACTATGTGTTAATATATTTCCCGATGAATCGGATGAAAATGAATGCTTTTCTTTCAGGATCTTCTAAGGAGAATTATTTGGAAAATTCACAATAATTTTATAAAGTAGGTATTTTTAATTATAATATTTTTTCAATCAAAGTTTAATATTAGATATATTTAGGTTGAAGAGTCAAGTGACATTACAAACTGATACTTTTACAAATAACCATCTCTTCACTTTTATGTTCTTTAAGAAGATTATAAAAAAAATTATTGCCAAGAACATTATTTTTCTGGAAATATGTAAAACGATCACGAGCATATTTTAGTCTAACCCACTCGAGCGATAAAAAAAATACCAACACCAACAAAACTACATTCACATATTTTCATCCCGCTCGCTCTCATTTGACTCAACAATGCTGAGGGGTAGAAAATAAGGGAGTGCGAGAGAGAGACCTATATGAAGAACGTTTATCTTTCACACATACATCAAAACGAATTGAAAAGAATCGGACTGGCCTTTTCAGATTTTTTTCTTCCCCTTTATAATGTGTACACAGAGAAATGCTTTTATCTCGTTCTTTCGCACGATTCTTCTTATCGCGGTCTCGCTTTGGATGTAGGATTTTTTCGTGGTAGTTACGCCTTTGGGTTTTTTCTTCAGATGCTTAAGGGTGAGGGAGCATTTTTATTTTAAACGCCGCCCAGGTTTTTTATTGCGTGAGATTTAACCAATGGGGTTGGTTTACATTTAGTATGATAATATTACCGATCTATGTAAGATTAGCGGGTGAAGTTTTATACCTACTAAAACGCTATGGTTTTTGATAAGGTAGTACGTAGGTATACTTCAATAAATTTTCTATTATAATAATAAAATAAAACGACGTCTAACCAAACTGCTGTTCTTAGTTTTTTAAATCTAAGGATAACATTGATCATAATGTCCACTAGAACGATAGAAATATTGAAGAGCATGTTTTTAACGGCCTCCGTGATTGAATTGAGATTGGTAAGACGCTCGACTACGAATCTAGAGATTGCGGGTTCAAAGCCGGCGTGCAAAAATAAATTCAATTTTATTAATATGTGCCATAACACATGTGATTCGCATACATAAATATATGGTATATCTACGGGACGTTCCAGAGTGGTAGATACTTTTAGAATCGCCCTGGTGAAAGACCACCATTCGGAATCGAAACGTTGCTTGCCATGGCTTTACCCGTGTTTGCTGACTAGATCTGAATAGCCAAGTACTTACCAACCTTCCTCTTTCTCATCTCTTTATCCTCCCCGCTACCTCTAGCCTCACAACATAACCCAATTGGGGATGGGAGCAGTTTGAAAATTTGTGCCGTATTATTAAAAATATACTAGAATTATTGGTCTCTCTCCGGAATCATGATGCAGGTGGGTGTTCAACCATTTTATCATTTTGATAAAAACGGGGTTTAGTTTACAAAGTGACAATTATGAGCTGAAAAATTGAAAAATTACTGTGGAATTTTTTGTCTTGTAAGAAAACTTTATTTTCTGTTTAATGTAAGCTTTATTTCTTACAAAGGCTAGATAAGGTAAACATCGATATACTCATACTTATAGGTATTTGTACTAATTAAGACTAAAGTATGTGCACTCGTTTTTTTTAAACTTTACTCTGATATAAAGGATGAATTTTCGTAGAGGTTTTTAATAAAGCAAAATTATAAATGGTAAGAAAAGGAAGGAATCAGTATATTATTGCTCATGTTTTTTGAGCGTTTAAACACGTTAATAATAATGGCAAACCTCTTGGTGATATAAATTATTTTGAATTCATTATTTAAACTAGGCTAAAAAGGCATAAATATGTTAATTTTATCTACAAAATTTAAAATTATTAAATGAATTCAGCTTGGTTATTTTTCTCACATGATTTATGATAACCATCATGATTTTAGATAGTTTTAATAATTAAATTATTTTTAAATACACATTATTTTTTCCTTGTTATATTAGGTAAGGTAGTCAAATACAAAGCGCACTTGACGTGAAATATCACAAAATTGCGCTTTATAAGTTCACTGTTATTATTAGTCATGACGCAAAATGTTGTTTTCAGAATGAATTTTCACCCCTAGCGGCGAGTAGAGCGGCGAAAGCTTTCCTACCCTTGTAGAACGTGTTTACCCAAAATAATACGCACATCTTTCCACATAATTTCTCGGGAATAGGGGTTGCGTCTTGGATAATGGATGGTATTGAAGGAGGCAAGTTCAGTGGCAGTAAAGATGATACCTATCTACGTGTAAGTATCCACGGAGAAATATATAGCGCCAATATTTTTGCCGCAATATAACCGTAGTTTCGATCGAGGGGAATTTAAAATTGAATAAAATGATAGACTTTGGTTGGTACTGATTAAATACAATAAGTAATTCTATATCATGTGCTGTAAAATGCCAGTATTTATAGGTACCTACATTCCAACCTACCCATTTTTAATGTAAAAAAATAAAGCAAATGTTTTTGAGGTTTGCCAATGGTAAAATATTTTTCGGAAACATTTTTTGTAAAGTTAGTTGTTTAAGTTCTGCCACATGCTTTGATTTTTTTTTTATTAAAAAAAAAATGTGAACGTTAGGTCAAAAATTATATCGCATTTTCCGTATGTTCAAAACAAAATTTCAAACGTAAATATATTTAATAAAACAATTAGTACCTAAGGGTAGGTAGGTAAGTATTAAAAGACGTTATTTTTTAAAACAAAGCTATTGATTTTACTAAAAAAAATAAATAAAATATCTTATACGTAAGCGAAGTTGGTTATAAGTTTTATTTTTACTTTTATTGTGTGTGTAAATATTAATGTTTTTAATGTTAGCATCTATTTCACTGTTAGCTAATTTAGTTCGTCTGACATTTTTAAATGTCTGTAAATTTCAATGTTTTTAATGTTAGCATCTATTTCACTGTTAGTTACAAGCTATAAGTCCTTATTGTAAGTCACTGGTTGAAAATATTAGGTGTAAGCCATTAGTAATAAATCTTGACTGAAAGTCATTAGTTATAAGCTTAAGTGATAAATTATAGGTTAGATAAATTAATTTGTAAAGCGCCCTTGAGGTGATTTTCCCACAAAGACGGCGCTATAAAAGTTATCCATTTATTATTGTTTTTATTAATGTTGGAATTTGCTTTGACATAACATAAAATGTATCATTAAAGTGATTAATTATTAAATTTTCTTCTAAAATATATTTTTTTAGTCACTATTTTTTTTTTTTCTTAAAAAGTAAGGCAAACATTCCAGGGTTACGAATAACCTGAACATATTAGAAAAACTCCTACCATCAAAATAAGCGGAAAATGTTGCTTGTGCAATGATGGAGGACTTAGCCAGCAGAATAATTGAACCCACGACGCCCGGGTGGGAATCAGATGTGTTTGTCCACTCAGCTACCGGCCGGTCATTGTTTAAATTAAATTTGAAGATTTTTTGTCTTTTTTTTCAGGCTTTTGGAGCGGGGCACCACGGATTTAGATATGTATCACCTGATATAAACAAAAACCAGTCGTTGAAATATACCTACCTATCTTTAATTAACATTTTTGTAAATCCAAAAAGGTGACAGGAGTTTATTAAGGTCTCAAAACCGTAGTTAATTATAAATTCTGACCAAAAAGTTGCCTAACTCCACACATTCCCTAGGAGCATCTTAATAATTACACCTTGTAATGTTTACGTCAAATTTAATTTTAAAACTTCCAAATGAATACAATAATTTACACCCTAATCATGACATCCAGGGCTGCCCTCAATCATAATTACAATAATACGCTGCGGAACGGATGTGATATAATTTTGGGGCCCTGTAATTTCGTTGACCCCTCAGGGCTGGCCATAGGCCATCTGGAACAATTAGTTATTTTAATATGCTGATATAAACAAAGCAGCGGAATGGAAAGAGTTATTCTTTGAGCCATAGAAGAGTATGTCGCTGAGTAGAAAATACTCTCAGCATCTCCACGGTTAGGACCACTTTTCAGAACCAAGGTTTTATTTTATTATTATTAACATAAAAAAGTAAGCTAAAATGAAACCATTTGTTGTCATAATCTTTCGGAGTATCCAATTAAACCCAAAAAATAGAAACTTTTTTTGCTTTCTAGTACAAGCAATACAATAAATGATTCATCTGCTAATTCTATACGGGTAGTTAGAAAAATGTCGGAGGTTTCCAGTGAATACAATTATTGAGGACTAATCTTTTAAATTCTTTATGATTATATGCCTTTTCTGGTTTCAAAGCTGTACCTTTTACTAACATTGCATTATGTTTTTTTTTTAGAGTTTTAAGTACTACACCTCAGACATTTTTCTAAATACCCATTGAAAATTTTCAAATACATAATTTATAGGATTGCTTGTATTAGAATGCTAAAAAGTAACGTTTAGTATCATTTCAGAGTGCTGACCTTTAATCTACGGAGGCCATTCGTTAGTACATAGCCAAGAAGAGATAAGATAAATGTTTCGCTGAGGGAAAAATCTTGCCAAATCTAGCTATTGCTCAGTTTTATTTGGTAAGAGCCATCGCAAACCAACCTTCATATATATAATGTTCAGAATTTTATTTTCCGAACTGCCCGATTTGAACCCATGACTTCTGGATTCGTAGGCAAGGATCTAAACCACTCGACCGCGAAGGCCATTAACTTTAATATAGGTAAATAAATCTATACTAACTAGACCACTGTCCTACCAGTATCTGGCGATGGAATCCTTACAAATATTGTATACCCTCTGCTTCTTTAAGAATGTAAGGCTGGTGTAAGAATAATGAATAGGTTTAAGATAGGGACGCTTAAATAGTTTGTGCACGTAAAGCGGAGTAAAGAAAACACTGTGAAAAGAATATATGACGCGAAAGTGAATGTAAAAAGCATTCGGGGACGCCCAAAGAAGACACGACACGATCAGGTGAACCAAATACTTGAATCGGGCCATGTGAAGCGTCAGAATAACAGAATAGTGTGTATGAATCTGAATGAAGCAAGAAGTGTGTGCCAAGACAGAATTGTATGGGATCCACTCAGTATTGTAATTTTAATTAACTAACTAACTAACCATCACGCCGTTTCCCTGAAGGGGTAGGCAGAGAGGACGGACGGCCATATAACTCTGTCTTGGCACACACTCCTTGCTTTATTTACATTCATTCATCGTCTCATACATACTCTTCTGTTATTCTGACTCTTCACATGGCCCGATTCAAGTATTTGATTTACTTGATAGTGCCATGTCTTTCTCGGACGTCCTCGACTTCTTCTTCAATTCACTTTCACGTCATGCATTCTTTTCACACTCCTTTCTTCGTTAATTCGCTCTACCTAAGCATTCTATCTAAGCATCCCTTTCTTGATCCTATTCATTACGCTCACATCAGCCTTGCATTTTAATTTAATTGTAATTTGCCTTGTAATTTTAATATGTTTATATGTGTAAAAAATAGATATATATATATAATACAATAGTACATAAGAATTTATTTTGAACGTTTTATGCTTATTATATTTTTGACATTTATTTTGAAATAATTTTATTAATCTTTAACGTACATATAAAACTGAAAAACCCAAAAAATTATAATAATAATGGTCAAGTGTCGGTCGCGACCGTTATTCTTTTATTTTCTGACTTTTTTCTGTTTTATATTTACGTTGAAGATATTATTTCAATATTTCATATTATTTCAATAATATTTCAATATTTCATATTATTTTAATATTTCATATTATTTCAATATTTGATATTATTTCAATAATATTAAAAAAATACATAAATGTTTATATTCACAACTAGATAGGTAGGTACCTACAAAGTGTGAATTTTTTAACTTCCTGTATTATATATAGCACACCCGTTGAATTCAACTCAAAAACCATCCAAAAGTGTAACAATGCAAAGCAACATTTAATTTCTGCAGGTAGAAACATTGCAGCCCGTTTGACCCCATTATGCAATGACCCCAGGGTACGTCGGAGGTACCTGGCAGAGGTAGCGGCAGAAGGGACCCGCGTATTGTACCTGGAGGGAGTAGTTGTGAAGGTACCGATGTAATGCGGAAGAAGGTCCATTGTCTGACCCTAAACAGGTCACGTGTTAAAAGGGCCGGATTTTAAACGAATAATAAATTTGAGAGAAATGTTTTTTTTTCTGTTTTTAATTTACAAGTACGTACTGCTGATGTGTAATAGATTTGTGAGATAATACGATAGTTTACTTTAAATAAGCAGAATGTATCAGAAACCTTGTTGAAACCCCAATGTTGTCACTTTGTGGATAGTTCTCAAATCTTAATATCAAGCAGAAATCTGTTTAAATAAGACAACAAAATATCGCTCGGTGAGCTCTGGTGTTATGTAATGTAGTAAAAATATATTATAGTATGTTTGGAGCACGTTACACAGCGTTAATTTTTTTTTTTTTTACAAATTTTATAATTTGAAATCATACCATCTGGATTTTCAGAACCTTTGTTTCCAGTAAATAGTTTGTTTCAATCTGTTGATGTACACATGCATTGTTATACCCATATCTGAACCTTTTTCTCTCATGACTTACGATAACGATCATAATTTTAGTTAGTTTTAATTTGTACACATAATATATATTATTTTCTCCTTGTTATATTAGCTTAGTTAATTTAGTGTGAAGCGCATTTGAGGTGACATACCACAAAATCGCCCTATATAAGTTAATTGTTATTATTATTATAGTAGACTATCGCACTGGAAAAGAATATTTAGAAGTGAATCGTTGATTGAAATCGCTTAAGCTGTGTTTGGTGACTAGATCTGAATAACCAAGCTCTTCTCAACCTTCCTTTTTCTCATCTTCTTCCCCTTCTTACTGCTTTTAGCCTCACAACGTACTCAAATTGGAATGCCATAGACTCACTGGTTTCAGACGGTTGGAAGCTGTGTGAACTATTTTGAGATATATACATTGAAGTAATATAAGGTAAGTCGGGGGAAGATGCCCAATGAGGGAAGACGCTCAAGCTCACCTTATTATTTTTCATGTCATTAGATGTCACTGTAATTACCGTTTTAGTGGTCACCCATTAGTAACCAAACGCATGGGTCAGAAAACGGATCTATTAAATGTATTTAAAAAAATATATAGTGAAAAAACGAGGTATGTACCCCATTTTTAGGAGTCTATATCATAATAACATGCCGTGTGGATGAGATTTTTTTATTTGAAGTTATTTTGTGTGCTCGTGGAATTTATTGATGAGCTTGGCATCTTCCCCTATCGGTGCGGGAAGATGCCAAACTCAAATAGTTTAGTTAAGTGTCAATGAACACTTGTTTTAACACTTTATACTATACAAGTCAAAGTTTATTAGTTAAACAATACTAAAACTAACTATTTAATTTTTATTTTAGACGAACAACTTTGCCGAGGACGTACATTGGAAGGTTTTTAAAAACCTCATAGACAGAAAATGGGCTTAAACTTGCTTTTCAAGATGTACAAAATAAAGAAAAAGTGTCAACTTATTATATGTGTATATTTATTAGAAAAAGATTTTATACCATGTTTATTATAGTCAAAAGTTACAGAGCTAAGTATTTAATAGGGTGAATAAGCAGGTATTTCCCACCATCATTTTGATCATCTCCTCTCCCTCTTCACTTCCTTCAGCCTCACAACATACCGCATTTGAGGATACAATAGTCCCACTGGCTCTAGACGGTTGGAAGCACTTCGCACTCTCGATTGATTTTCACATTGAAAAATGTGATGATTAATATTTTAAAATAAAATTCTAGAGGTATGCTAAAATATTTACACACCTGGTTTTGGATACGGCCCTGTACAGTTTCGAACTTAACATTCAAAGCAGCTGCAAGAATAGGCCGCTTATTTCTTTTTTAGTAACCATATATAACTCTTACTAAATAATATACATACTTACTATAAATAATTTCCTTTGTGAGCACGAAGTGATGTTACTAGAAATTAACAAATTTTAAAAATAACCTTTTCAAATCCTCATATACCTGATAAAATACCTACTTTTTATGTTTTTTAGCAGACATTATTCTTTATTTTAAAATGGTGAATCAAGGAATATCTGATTTTTTCTTCATAAGTCAAGTTATATTCAATTTAAATTGAATTCGAATATGGTAAGAAAATAAGTTATCTTTATAAGTCTGGCAAATTTATGCAGATATAAAAAATAAATATATATATATGTGAATA
Source organism: Drusus annulatus (assembly GCA_022651775.1). Classification (NCBI taxonomy): domain Eukaryota; kingdom Metazoa; phylum Arthropoda; class Insecta; order Trichoptera; family Limnephilidae; genus Drusus; species Drusus annulatus. The sequence continues at coordinate 1,578,685 of JAGWCC010000049.1, read as the reverse complement.
CCTCAAAAGAGTCCCAAATGCTCCCGACTGTCTAGAGTCAGTGAGACTATGGCATCCCCAATTGAGGTATGTTGTGAGGCTGAAGGTAGTGAGGAGGGGAAGGAGATTGGGAAGAGGAAGGTTGGCAAGTCCCTGGCTATTCAGATCTGGTCACCAAACACGGCCAAAGACAATTCAAGCAACGTTTCTATTCTGACTGGTGGTCTTTCACCAGGGCGATACTTAGAGTATCTACCACTCTGGAACGTGCCGCAAATATACTTTTTTTTATGAATTAAATGTGTAATGACACATATTAATTAAATAAAAGGTATTTGCGCACGCCGGGTTTGAACCCGCGACCTTTGGATTCGTAGTGTAGCGTCTTACTATTCGACCATGGAGGCCGGAAATGAAAGGAGATAGGGAAGAGGAAGGTTGGGTAGTATCTGACTATTTGTATTTGATCACCAAACACGGCTAAAGTTATTTCAAGCAGCGGTTTGATTCTGAATGGTGGTCTTTCACCAGGGCGATGTTGAGATCTTCTAAACCTAAAATAAAATCTTGTTAAGCATTGTTGAAGTCATTTATAGCAAACTTCGATTGCGAATGGAGGTTTCTCACCAGGGTGATATATTGAATACTATTTAAGTATTTATGTTGAATATATAAATAATATTAATGATTTTATTCCAGATAAAGAAAAATATGTAATTATATGAGCCACCTTTCTTTTCATCCCTTAAATGTGCACTTTCAAAAACAAATAAATCACCCCTCCCTGTCCAACACCCGACACGCGATCCTACGTTAATTAGTTTCTCATTAGATGAAAAGGGACAAGAAATATCACCGAATGTTACCAGAAAGAAAATTAATTTTCAACCTACCTCTAAAAAACCATTTTCCCCCAAACTTTTCTACTAGATGTCGCATTCCCATCGCAGTCAAGGAGAAAAATTCAAGGGTTGAAACCATTGGAATGGGAGATATAATGAGACGCAACGAATCAGGGTTCATTCCCATCGCATGGAGGAAGGGATATTGTAAGGGGGTGCGATTGGAATGGTATTATAAGAAAATGACACTGAGAAAAATCGCTTAACCGAGTTAAAATACGTAAGATTAAAGAACTGTGAGAATTTCAATGAATGATTAAATAAAAACAAATTTTTAACTTTATTCCACTTTTTTATTTTTTGACTGGACCGGTTTCAGCCTATAACGGCCATCTTCAGACTAGTCTAGTTAGTGGAATAATGTTAAAAAATTGTTTTTGTTTAATAATTAAAATGGAATTCCACAATGGATTAACAGTTACAAAATTAGAAATAATTTCAATGAAATTATTTAAAAAGATATTTAATATTGAAAAAAATGTGGCTTATGCAAAACTTGATTTAATTTTGAATTAATTAAACTACAAAACGATATAAATAAAATTAGTTGCTGCGATTTGGAGTACTATGTTTTTTTTGTCTAATTGTCTCAATTTTAAATAATAACAATATCGTATACCTCTTAACGTAGATTTCCGATATATTGTTTAAAACAGTATCCACATCTATGTTAGAGAGACCTTTTTAAAGGAATTGAAGGCATACCGCGGTGAAATCTCAAAATAATAATAATAATCTTTGGATAATTTGTACAGCGCCGTTTTTGTGAAAAATCACCTCAATGGCACTGTATGATATAAATACCTTTTTGTTTATGAGTATAAATTAGTACACCTGTGAGATACTTTACAAAGTTAATTGGAACATTTCCATTTTGTTACTGCTAACACGATAACGAGTCGTTTCTCTGACTCGTTATTAAAAAAATGGCACCTGTATATACTACGTCCGGGTTTCTTCAAGATCTAAATAAAAAAAAACCTTTCCTACTGCCCATTCCTTTACCCGCCTCAAAATGTCACTTGAGTTTCATTGGAAGCCCTTAGGTAAATTGTGTCACATAAGAAGATAAATTAATATTATAAAATTTTCATAAAAAAATAGGAAGCATCTATATAAATTATAATGTGAAAATTGATTCTGTGGTATTATCCACAAGGTAATGAAATAAATACAATAACTCATCTTCTGTTCGTATTATGTCATAAATTGTTACCAGAAATAAAACGCTCAGAAAAATCCAAAATACAGAAAGGCTACTTAGACTAGGTGGGTAGGTAGCTGCTGGGTATGTACCTCCTGAGAAAGGGATGTTTTTTGAAAATGGAATAAAATTAATTAGGCGCCAGAGAAAAAAGACATTCGGTTGAAAATGGCCGTAAAGGGGACAGAGCTTTTTATTTGAGATAAAAAGTTTTAATTAAAATTGTCACGCACCAATTTTTATTTTGCGGGGATGGATGGGGGAAGGCGTAGTATTAAATTATGCCAGATGGGCTCTCCAAGAGTTAAGAAAGAAAAAATTCTGACAAATAATTTACTTTTTTTTTCGTATCTTGATATATTGTATAGATTTATAATTGCTGCCGGTTTTCTATTTGGGGTAAAAGAATCAATTTAACGTAATCTAACCTAACTTATTAGATGGTGTAAGATGTGATATAACTTGCAAGCAAATAGTATTGATTTGACAAATATCTTAATATGAATTCATACGTTTCAACTGAATTTTTATACCCTTAGCTTCTGGTAAATTGTTTTTTTAATCTGTTGATGTACACATGCACTGTTATACCCAAATATGAATCTTTTTTGTCATAATTTATGCTAACGACCATGATTAAAGCTAGTTTTAATTTGTGTACATATTATTTATTATTTTTTTCTTGTTAGTTAGTCTTATTAGCATAATTAATTTAGAATGAAGTCACTTGAGATGAAATACCACAAAACCGCGCTTTATAAGTTCACTGTTATTATTATTATTAGCCAATGCCCATACAAGTAGTGAAAAGTTTATTCCATAGGCTTATGTGATTTTTTAATTTTTTTAAAGCAATCACTTTCTGGTTTGATATTTATAAATAAATGAAAAAATGACGTTGTTTAAGACCACGGATGTTATTTTAATTTTTATGACCGACCGGTTTCGCTTAGCCTTAGCATCACCAGGGTACAAAATTAATCTAAACAAAAAATACGAAGTGTGCGGCTATATATACATAAAGAGGGAGAACAAAATATAAAATAAAATAACAAAACAACGAGAAAAAAAAAAAAAAAATTACATTTTAATTAGAACAAAGGAACAGAGATAAATGTTTAATCAACTAGTAATAATTGTGAAGGAGTATCAAATTTAAGAAGATAAATTTAAGTTTTATGACCAAGTCATTGAATGATTAACACATTGCAACTATTTTTAGCTTAAAACGTCATTCCTACCATGAAATATAGAGCTTTAAAATATTCAATAAAAAAATTAATACTTAAGACACCATTATGTTACAAAAACATTATTAAATTTAGTGATCAAATTAAAAATATATTTCCGAAAAGGGATGTTTAAGCTCAAGCAATATCTACCATAGGTAATATCTATAGGTAATATTTATCAGTTGATGTACACAACAACTATTATACTCATATTTTAGCAATCTTCCATGGTTTGTGACAACAATAATGATTAAAGTTTTTAATTTTTCGTACATATCTGTTATATATATTTTTTTCGTTTTTAAATTAGGTTAGGTAATTTAGTTAAAAGTGCACTTGAGATTAATTATCAAAAAATTACGCTAAACAAATTCACTGTTATTTTTATGATTATTGGGAGTTATCTAATACAATTGAAATAAAAACGCTTTTTCAAATTTTGAAAACTGATTTAGCTAGGGGCCAATCTAGAGTTTTTTTTATATCTTTGCAAAAGCGCTAATATAAGAAGAGAAGAATTCGTGTTTGAGGGAGTGTCGGAATTAAACGTTGGAATTGTTTTACAGAATCAGAAAATGCGTGTGATTTGGAAAAATTAAATTAACCTTTTTTGTATGATATTATAATTAAAAAATATTACAGAATGGATCCTATTGATATGGAATAATGCTAATATGATATAATTCAGCAGCGCAAAGGTCCTGGACCTAGAAGGGCGTGTGCTAACACTTTGACTTACTATCTTAATTCTCTGCAAGGGCAGGCAGAGAAGTTGCAACGCCACAAGATTCTGTTTTAACACCACTTTTATCTTCATTTATAAAAAAAATCATATATACTCAGTTTTTTAATATCTCTTAAAATTACCTCATTCATGTATTTCTATCGCTTTTTTCTTCACTTTTTCACAATTTTTAAAAAAGTAAGACCAACATTCCCTGGTTACAAATAACTTGACAATGTTTAAAAACATCCTACTGCCATCACAATAAGTGGAAAATGTAGCTTGTACAATGGTGGATGACTTATAGGTAGTATTAAAACCGCAACACGTATTCGGCAACTCGACGCTCTGGAGCGCTCGATTAACTATGGGCTAATCTATTGACTTGTGCGCTATATTTTCTTGAGATGCATATCTCCATCTGTCCACTCTAATTTTCCTTTTAGAATCAACAATAGTTTGGTTGACCTAGAAATTCTAAACACAAAAGCAGTGGAAATTTCACGACGCCAGTGCACATCGTTCTAGTAATGAAACAAACAGATTTTTTGCTTCTAAACATATTTCTTGAAAGTGTTTCGCCTAAATATCGTATCTTCTATGAACTGTGCTACACAAGGGAAAAAAGTTTAAAAAAACCACCCCACAGTCAAATATGATCAAATTGTAACCTATATAATTCGTCAACTTTTTATTAATGGATTTTAAAATGTAAGGTAGGTATTAAAATCTGTTTTTTATTCAAAACGTTTTTTTGTAACCGTGTGCCCAATTATTTACTTAACGTTTAGTCAAACACGTTAAAAAACTGTCCCCTTATATTAACTCAAAAAAAAATTAGACAAAAAATGAAATGAGGGATGGTGGAGTTAGCGAAAAAATTCCACCCTTCATACGACTGAGGCGCTCAGTAGCCGGGTGGGTAGGACACTCGGATGGCAGTCAAATGGAATAAGTTCGAATGTTATTAGTATTATATTTAGACATACTGTGGACAACGTCATTTGGGCTTAAAATAATCTATGTAAAAAGTTACCTAGTCTTGTGAAGATATTTCGTTAAATTTCTAAGTAGTTAAAAATTGCTTTACATTTGGAAGAAGGAAAGCACACGAAAAGTATTTTTTTATAAACCTTTAAATAATAGAACAAGAAATGACCAGTAGAAAAAAAAAAATAAAATTCCGTGATCAACTCAGAGTTCATGAAATTTTGATTAAAAAAATCCAACAAGAATTTCAATGTAAGTTTTTCAGACGTTCGAGTTGGAATTGTTTTTTTTTTTGTTTAACATACCCATAAATATTTTGATTATTTGTGTAGCGTCATTTTCGTGAATTGCTAGGCTCGATCTTATCACTTGCCGTTATAATCTGTGACATATTAATATTTATTTATATAATGTACATATAATATACAAAAGCACCTAACCTAACCTAACAGGTCACTTTAAATAAACAGTAGCAATTTCTAATTAGGAGAAAAAAACATTTTTGCACTCAAGAGGACATGATATTGGCAAATTTATAGTTCGTATTTATTTAAATGTTTTTATTTTTCGATTTTAGGGCAAGAGAACAAATTTCATAATTGGCTTTCTGAATTTGTAGAACAGTGCACGGATTTTATCAGAGAGAACCTCAATGACTGTTGAAACTAGGACATAATATCATATCAATTTGATAATGGTAAATTAAAATAGAAAATTAATTTGTGTTACAGTTAAAGAACAGTTTTAATGTGCTTGAAATATTATCTACCTTATTAAATTAAATAAAACATAACGTGTTTATGCAAACAGTTTATATTTTGTAAATTTTAAAATTATCAAGGCGTTGTATTAGATTTATGAGATATTTTTCGTAATTTATTCAGTGTATTTGAATAAAAAGCATCAACCCTTTATTTGGTGATCTTACTGCCCTCTATGGAAGGGTAGAACGTTAACAAATAAATGACGGAACAAAACGCAGAAACGAAAATTTTAGAAGTGAAATTAAACTGTATTACGTTAAATATTAGAAAAGTAATACACAAATGTCCCTATTTAACTAAAGTAATTAAAAAATCACTTACATAATCGAAAAGTGTTTATTTTTTTAATTAGTTAATAATTTGATCAATAAATATAAGAAATCATGCTTAGTAATACCTATTGACTTTCATTAAGCATTGTAGTTTTTTGCCTCTCTCTTAAATCTTTAATTGCCTTAGTTATAGATATGTTTTTAAAATTTTATTTTTTTAGTTAATAGCGCACAAGTGTCCCAACTGCTCCCAACCGCCTAGAGACAGTGAGACTGGTATCTCCAATTGGGGTACGATAAAAATGGGTAAGAAGACGGTAAGAAAGTACCTGACTATTCAGATCTAGTCACCAAACACAGCTAAAGCCATTTCAAGCAACGTTTCAATTCTGAATGGTGGTCTTTCACCATACTAGTATATTCCACTCTGGAACGTGCCATTCATATACTTAATATTATTTTTACATGAATTAAATTTGTTATGACACATATTAATTAACTAAAAGTTATTTGCCCACGCCGGGTTTGAACCCGCGACCTCTGGATTCGTAGTCGAGCGTCTCACCTCTAGACTACGGAGGCCGTCAAATATACATTAAATAAGGAATGTGTAGGTTGCACTAAAAATAATAACATTTGGATAATTTGAAAGGCGCCATTTTTGTGAAAAGTCACCTCAAGGGCGCTGTAACCTCCCCACAATCCAGAATAAGGAATTAATATTTATTAATATTATTATCTAAGTTTTATAATCGCCCATACCTTTTACGATTTGTATATTTATGGTTCTATTCTATCAGCTAAATATTGACTATTTCAATCTGTATTCCAATATGCGTTACGTCGTTTGATAATCTTATGATAACACTTTATAAAAAGGAAAATGAAGTTATATAGTTAGTTATAATTCCTGTATCTCCTCTACTACCTGGCTGCATCAGAGTTTAGACGATCGTTTGACGTCTTACCTGAAATGTTGACAGTTAAATGAATATTTCAAAGTTTCATATCACACGATGGAAATAGGAATGCGAGCAAAAGAAGGAAATATGTATTTTTTATAAAAGATATTTTAAGTACCCAAATCAATTATAAATAATAAACATTCCAAGGTTAAGTTAACAGTGTATATAGCTTATTTTTTTTTTTTTACAATAACTCCACACAGGAGGCCTTGAGGAAAACAATTTCCCTCAGGGCCTATGTCATCTTTGGGGATGCTGTGTGGAGGGTTTTTTTGAGGAAAGGAAGGAGTGAACTCGGGTTTTAAAGAGGCCCATGTTGAAGGAGGGAGGAAACACAGAGGCCGGCAAATCGTTCCATAGCCGAGCTGTTGAACATAAGAACGAGTCGTAAAAGCGACCCGTTCTCATGTATTGAATGTCAACCGTGTACAAATGTTGGGCGTGCGTTTGGTGAGTTTCCCGACTATGCACCGGTGCCGAAGGGATCAATGACGCAAGTTCCTCGGGGCATCTTCCATTGAAATACCTGTAGAACAAGGACAGCATTCCCACCTGACGTCTGTGCTCATTATTAGGTGGAAGTTGACTGTGTGTGAAATAACACAAAATAAAATAAAAATTAACTCAGTTAACTCAATGCTCTCACTGAGTTACCTGAAGGGAGTCCCAAACTTGTGTCGCTTGAGTCAAGCTTCTCCCAAGCGGTTAATATATTGCAGATGGCTGAATAACCATAAAAGTCTTCAGAATCAAACGAGAGTCAAAGTATTCGATGCAGAAAAAAAAACTGATCAAAACTGCATAATTAACTCATTTTGACTCAAGTGTCGCTTAAAGCCCTTTCCTTTCCAACGATGATATATACACTTCTAACAGCGATGTCCTTGGAAAAAGACACTGAGAAATAGCCCTTTGTCTTGCATACGCCTACTTATTGTTGTTAGCGAAGAAGGGACAGAAAGTGTAGATAACATTTGTAGGTATTTGTTTTTTTGAAAAGTTTTTATACTGTGTCATTTTCATTATTTAGTTTGAAGAACTGACTTTTTTCATGGTTAAATTATATTGATATTTGAAAGCGTAAATCACCACGTGAAAACGGAAAATCTTTTTACAAAAAACAAAAATCATTTATAAATTAATGAAGTCTGTTCAATCATCTTTGATGTTCAAAAAAAGTATTACTGTACTTTATTCGCTCGTGCCACATGCAAATTCAATGAGTCGGTAAAGATAATGACGATGTTCAAATGAAAATACCTAGACTAGTAAACATGCAATGTCTTTTTATTCACTCAGTTCATAAATTATAATTATTTTCCTAGAAGTCATAATAAAATATGGTCTTATAAAATTCCCCAGCAAATTATTGTCATTTTTAAAAGAATTTTATACTTACGGAAATGTTCTTGGGAACAACGTCACAAAGAGAAACTAATTGCATAATTTGACCTTCGTCATAAATACGCATTTTTTAATAAAAAAGTTTTTCAAAAACAATTTTGCAAGGTCACCAAAGAAAAATCGATGTCACTCTTAAAAAAGATTTTTTTTGAATGTCGTTATAGATATTAAGTCATTATTAAAAAAATAACGTAAACTGATTTTTAGCAATTGTTTAAAGTTGTTACTTTAAAAATTTACATTTTTGTTGAATTTTTATGAAAAATTCAAAAAAATTTAAACACGTCCTAGTTCGAAAAAAATCTGCAATGCACTGTTTTTGATTTATAAAATTCCTTGCGAAAAAGATAGAAAATACTGCAACACAAGGGAAAAAATAAAATTTTCCACTCTGACTACAGTCTATAAATTAAAGTGATCAAACATCCTCATGCAAAATACAACTCATTTTGTATGAATATCCATGTTGCTACGGTTGGTTTTAGTTAGTTTTGTTCGGTGGATATGACTGGTTCTGATGGGATAGAATTTATTTATCTATTCGCTTCTAAAGTTTGTTTGAATTAGACCTTAGCACCTAGGGATGTGACGGCTCTTTCGATTACGTAATATAACATTACATATTTTATAAGTAATTAAACATCTTTAATCGAGGAAAATATTCTGAACAAAACAAAGACATATTATTTTGATATGGAAGAATTTAAAAAAGGATTTTGAAAATTAAACAATGAATCAACAAATCTAGGTTCACCAAATTGACAATCTACGCTTTACCCTCTAAGATAAAATTAAGTTTTTGACGAAAAAAAGCAGATATGTAACAGAACAAAGTTTTTTCCCGTAAAGCTTACCTTAACCTTTGGTTCAATTCGTGGGTCGATGTATTATTATGAACGCAATAACACTCCGAATATCAAGAATAGGAAAGAAATTTTACATGATTTTTTTAAATCAATAAATTACTGTTGAATTAGAATGGTCAAAAGCAGCCAAGAGTCGTTAAGCCTGGAAAAATTTAATTTGAGAACTATGCCCAATTTAAGAAGCTAGAATACCTTTTTTCCGAATGTGAAATATCACGAAGCAAATCATTTTTTTTTTTAAATATATTTAATGAGTATGGCATTTATTTAAGCGCCCTTGGGGTGATATTTCTCAAAAAAATAGCGCTTAATAATTGGTCCTAGTATTATTAGCTACGCACTTCAACAATATTTTTAAAAATATTTTTTAACAGTCATTCAAAAAGCATTTTTTTTTTGAAAAATATCTAGTCATGGGCTTAGAGGTCGCGGGTTCAAAACCCGGAGTGCGCAAATAAATTAAAATGTGTTATTTCACACTTTGCGACACGGTCGAGTGTACTAGATACTCGAAGTATCACCCTGGTGAAAGAACACCAATCAAAATTGAAATGTTGCTTGAAATGGCTTTAGCCGTATTTGGTGACAAGATCTAAATAGCCAGGTACTTTTCTACTCATATAAAAACAAACATAATTTCGAGAATTTTCTATTAGTAACTGCCGGATACAAAATGTCATAGCAAATACTAAAGACACTACTAAAACTGTAATAATCGAACTGGTTACAATTATTCCTGAATCTATATTTACTAACGTAATTTAATCGACACCATCCGCACATCCCTTCGCTGCATTTTTCCCTTCGTTATCTCCCCAAGCCCCAGTTGCTGGAAGATAAAATTTGAGAAAAATGCACCACTCTTTCATAGATAACCTTTGGCTCGGTTGCCATGAGTAAAAAAGCTGCACACGACACTCCAACAGATAAAAATGATATCTTACACGTTCTTAATGTACTATATTTTATATTATTCTATCGGTGGGTGATTGTAACTTCTAGTTATGGCTAAGGTTTGATTTTATTTCTGCAAGTAAAAAGGAATATTAAATTTTTTTGGTCGCAGCATATTGGTGAGAAGTTGTTTTTTGTCATTTTTTTTCGGATTTTAACAGTTTTTGATGGCGTTCATTTATTTTTTTATTATTCCCAACTTTGAAATGATGAGATGTATGGTTAGAAGCTGAGTGGACAAACGCGTCGGATTCCCACCCGGGTGTCGTTGATTCAATTCGTCTGCTAGCAAAGTCCTCCATCATTGCAAAAGCAATATCTTCCACTTATTATGATGGCAGTAGGAGTTTTTCAAATACTGTCACGTTATATGTGACGATGTTGGAATATTTGTCTATCTCTAAAAAAAAACAAATGTATTTTTTTTTAAATTTGGTAATTTTTTTAAAAATAAGTATTTTCCTCTGTGAAAATATCAAAGATTTCACTGTGCTTTAGAAAAAATCACATGAACCATTCTACAATTCATGTGTGCTATGGGTAGTTCTTGCGATTTTTTTTCGGTAGAGTGGTAAGAAGCTCGAATACGAATTTAGAGGCTACGGGTTCAAACCCGGCATGTGCAAATAACTTTTATTTAATAAATGCACAAATAATATGAAGTATAATTGCGGCAAATTCCATAGAGGTAGATACTCTATGTATCTCCCTGGTGAAAGACCACCATTCAGAATCGAAACGTTGCTTGAAATGACTTTAGCCGTGTTTAGTGACCAGATACTTTCCAACCCTCCTCTCCCGATCTCCTTCCACTCCCCACTACCTCCAACCTCACAACATATCCCAAATGTGTATGCTCACTGGATGTCTCACTGTCTCTTGACGGTTGGGAGCAGTCGGAGCTCTTGTGCGGTATCGTTTTTTAAAAAAAGATTGGCACTTTCAGATCGATTGGGGCATTTAATGAAACCTTTTGTTTTTAAAACGATTAATATTTTATTTTCATCATTATGAAAGCAAAATCGACACTTTCACGATACCAGAAAATCATCCATCTCTTCAACTGAACGGTTAGGTTATATTATCAGTCGATAAAACATATTTTTAATATTGTTAGATGCTTTAAACATACTGAGTGAGGAGGTATGAAGGGCCAAGCAAACCTTCAAGACATCCCAAACCTTCCCTTCAGCATTTCCTTTTCTTCTCCACTTTAGCTTCTGAAATTTCTAAAATTAGTGATGCCATAGTTCCAGCTCTTGCAGGCATTTTGATATATTGTGTTGTACGGCGTTAAAAATTACCATAATAAAATGATTAGTAACAATATTTAAAAAAAAACCCAATTCTGTTACTCATCTCTAAGTGTCTCATATTTTTTTCTGAGAAATGCGACAGCATGAGGTATTGAAAGGAAACAAAGGGAGTTAACAGAAATATTAAAAGGTAGGCATCCGAGTAGGACACCTATAAATAATTCGTTTTAAAATAGCACAAAAACATTTGTTTATTTATTAACTTTTTGTTTTTTTACATTATTTTTTTTACATTACCTACCTCACTAGGTCATAAAAACCTGTTCTAAAGTAAGTGACAGTGAGTACAAGTAGAATAATTTAAAAAAATGATGATATTTGTTGCACAATGTTCTAGTTTGTCATGGTGAAGAATTTCAATTGCTATTTTAGGAGGTTTTCAATTTCTTTGCGGTCCTTACTCATTAGCCATTTAGTAATGTTTTGATTAAAGGAATACATATTGGTGATGGCTACAGTCTGTGGTGGGAGTTTGTTGTAAGTGTGAGGCGCGATGTATATATGGTGTCTTTGTGCAAAAACTGTATTGTATTTAGGTACTAAAAGTCTTTCTCGTTGTTTGGCCCTTGTGTTTTTATTATGTGTGATATACATTAAAGATTTTGAAGAATGCGTTATTTTTAACACTATTTTAAGATATAACGGAATTATGTTGTAAATACCCACACATTTAAAACTTTATCTATTTCGCAACGGTGATGGTGATAAGTACGAAGCTAGCATCTGACTGCAGCGTGCAATTGTTAATCGAGTATTAAAAAAACCACGTAACACTTCTAATAGATTACGTTTTATTTACTTTTCTCATTTACGCCCTATTTAAAATGCAATAATAATCATTATATTCTTCTTATCAGAGAAATAATAATTTATCGTCATTACGCCATTTTAATTATTACACTGCGAACGGCGCGGGTGTGTTCATAGCAGTAAAATTTAATTTAAAATAATGAAAACACTAATACATTTAATATTTCAATAATATCAATAATCAAAAACACAATTATGAAACAGAAAAAAACCAGAAACTAAAAAGAACAATGGTCATGACCGAGACTCGAACTCGGACCTCTACTCTATCCGGGAGTAATACTCTGCCAATTGAGGATATCATAAAAAGATGGCAGCCTAAAATCGTAAGAAAATGAGATATAAAATAATTTTCTATAGAAGTATGAGATCGTTTAAAAATGACGCTTTCTAATAAGGTCATGGGGGCTTCATTGGCAGAGTGTTACTCCCGGATAGATAAGAGGTTCCGAGTTCGGGTCTCGGTCGTGGCCATTGTTTTTTTTAGTTTCTGGCTTTTTTCTGTTTCAAATTTGTGTTTTAGATTATTGATATTATTTAAATATTTAACTAACTAACCAACACGTTGTTTCTCCGCAGGGGTAGGCAGAGAAGACGGGCCGCCATATAACTCTGTCTTGGCACACACTCCTTGCTTCATTCACATTCATACATCGTCTCATACATACTCTTTTGTTATTCTTACTCTTCACATCACCCGATTTAAGTATTTGATTTACTTGATTGTGCCATGTCTTTCTCGGGCGTTCTCGACTTCTTCTTCCATTCACTTTCGCATCATATATTCTTTTCACACTCTTTTCTTCGTTTATTCACTCTCACATGCCCAAACCATCTAAGCGTCCCTTTCTTAATCCTATTCATTACGCTCACATCAGCCTTGCATTGTTTCCGGAAATCCACATTTTGAATATGGTCATACATGGTTTTACCCCACATACGTCTTAAGGATCTATTACCACAGCACTTAGTCTACTTTCATCCTTCCTCTGCCAGTTCCATGCCTCACTGCCATACATTAGGGTTGGTATAAGCACTCCATTGTGGACTGCTAGCTTCGCTTCTTATATAGATATCCAAGTAGGTTAATTGATGGCAATAATGAAATAATTCGTTTCTACTTTCAGGAATTTAAAAATTGTAAGACCTAACCAAATCAACTAGGTACTAAGCCATTTGAATATACTCACGCTGCTTGCTTCATCCACATTCACGCACTGTCTTATTAGGTATTCTGTATTCATTTATTACTGTAAACATTTATGGCACAAGGTGACATAATGTGTACACAGCAATTACTAAAACGTAGGAAACTTGAATAATTTCGCCAACTCATGATGAGGAACGAAAATATAAAAAGCACTTTTCCTAACTGTTTAAAAGGTGAAAAATGAACCAAGTCTTAGTAAACGAAGAATGCGTTTTTTTGTTTGGTTTTAAAAATTTCGATATAAACTTAATATTGTTTATATTTATTTTATTAAAATTTAATAAAATGTTATTATTAAGTTCTGCTAGTAAAAATTAATTATTTATGGTTTTTTTCCTAAATTCTTCGGTTTTAAGTTCTGACTGTAGAAATTCTGAAAATGACACCATCGTATAGAGTGGTGTGCTAAAATAAAAATAGCCATTGGTGATATACAACTCTCGGTAAGAGATGTACAGGAGGAAGAGTTTAACATTTTTTATTAATTTATTTGTTGGTACGTAAATATACAAAATAATAATTAATAATTAATTAGATATTTTAATATAAGACCTAGATTATTACATAAATGAATAGTGTAAAAAAATAAATTACCCTGACGATGCTTAGGCTAAGCGAAACCGGTCGTTCATAAAAAAATAAAAATATTCGAGGTCTTTTATTAAGTTGTTTTTTCATTTATTTAAATACATCAAACACCAAAGTGAAAAAAAAAAATATTTTATCATGTTAAAATACTTTACAGAAATACTGAGGCCCATAAAAAATGGTTGTTTTTAAACTAACTGACAACCTAACGGATTGAATGGTCTAAATATGAAATAATAATACTTGCAAAACTTACCTACATATGGTACACTTCGACCATTACATGAACTAAGCACACCGTCTCGAATGCGATTCGAAAATAACCTTAGTTTAAAACTGACTCAAATCTGTTACTAAGTCATTTTGCAGATAGTGCCACTATCACGTGGCTTTTAACTGTCCAATTTTTCCATTTTGAAAACAATAGGCAAACCATATTTCATATGAACCTTCCAAAATTCCACCCACAACATAACACCGCGTCACTTTAAACCATCCCGACAAAAACAGCGTTGACTTTGACTGAATTACGCAAGAGCGACAGAGTTCACAGAAAAACAAGAAAAAAAAAAAATATAACCGCAATAATACCAACTAGAACAAGACGAAATAAAACCGCGATAATAACAAGAGAGAAACGCAGAGTATAAAGAAACAAAAGCGCTCCAGTGATGCTGGCTACAAAGTTTTTCGGTGTGAACGAACTTGCTCGGCGTGTTTTTATTTTTTCTGCACTGCATTCTTTCTGCTCATGAGATGCATCTAAACCCGGCCATACACCGCGAGGAATGTTTCGCGAGGATGCTGCGAGGATGTAGTGGAGATTATGATTATGGTTATGTGATAATTGTGGGGTATGGTAATGGTGCCGCTGATGTTTTGATGATTTTGTTACGTAAGGTTTTGTTGAGATTTTAATTTTGAAGGGTATGTGGAACACAAGTGAGTCAATACTTTGTTTTTGTCAATATACATTGAGTCGGTTTACTATCCGGCTTCGCACGAGGCTTAAAACTTATTTTAGACACTGTTCTTTTGTTTAATTTTATACTGTTTTCTCCCTCTGTATGTATTTATATCCGCACACTTTGTATTTTTTGTGTGGCTTAATTTTTTACCCTGATGAAATAAAATAAGAGAACCGTAAGAAAATAAAAGAATAAGATTTAAATTACAACAAAGGAACAGAGAGAAAGAGACAGATTAAATTAATTGAAAGAGGAAAAACGTCAACTAGGCTAAGCGAAACCGGTCGGTCATGAAAATAATTGTAAAATCTGTGGTTTTATACAAAGTTATCGTTTCATTTTCATTAATTTTCTGATTGTTGTGTCTCATTAAAATAAAATGTCAACTTGACGTAAATATTGGATGTGATTTTTTCAACCAGTGTTTAATAATAATAATGAAATTTTATTCCGAAAGGTATGCAGGAGTAGTGCAATGCAATACCTTCCATAATTGATAATAAATAAATAGTCACAATAATAATAAAAAACAAGTATGTAATATTTGAGGAACCCTAAACATCAGACCAGCGACGAGGTCCCACGTGTATAGCAGTCCTTAGAGGGCATTCCACTCTGCATGGAGCTGACCTAAGGCAATCATACATGCATTGAGAAGGCGCGCCGCTACACTCTTTATGCATGTGTTATATATTTATAATGCATGCATTCACCAGCGTGTTCTAACCAGCTGAAGTCTGACAAAAAATAATTGCGTATTGTAGTGCGGACATGTGGACAGAAATTCGACGGTTCGGGAGAGTAAGAAATTGCGTAAAAAATTGAAACATTTAAAAAAAAATGAAAAAGTAACTTTGCAAAAGACCACGGATGTTATTTTAATTTTTAAGACAGACGGTTTCACTAAGCCTAAAAATCACCAGGGTACAACATTAAACTAAACAAAATACTAAGTATGCGGTTATACATACATACAGAGGGAGAAAAAAATATAAAATAAAATAACAGAACAATGAGAAAATGATAGAATAACATTTAAATTATAATTTATTATTATTGTTCAGCGGTTGCCACATTTGTATAGAATTAAGTCTAGTAATATTTAAAAATTATAATGAGATAGGGACAAAGATGTAATGCCAAGATTCTTTTAAAAAATTACATCGATTTCTTGCTAATTTTTCAACCATTTACGAGTATGTTAATATATTAACCATTAAGATATTTTTTAAATCACAAAAGCTAAGCAAAATAATTTTAAAAAAACCTTTTTTACTTAAAACTAGTGAACCCTAACGTTCGTAGTTTTTTTTTCTTCTTTTAAATTGCTTTGCATTTATATAGCACAGTTTTGTAATATTTCACTTCAAGTGCGCAAAAATATTTATATGCAATGGCCGAAGTATTATATTTTAATTAATTCAAATTTAATATTGTTAAGATTATTAGGTTCTGTTAGTTTTTAGCTTTAATTTTAGTGACAGCTGTTTCGAAGTTCAAGGTTATTATTGAACTGTGGTTTTATCACATGGAAAGGATTTGTGAAATTTGGTTACTACCACCCTATTTTTTTCCTTTTTAATTTTTGATTTCGGTGAAAAAGATTTCCATTTAAGTCTTATTCTGTAAGATGGTACATGTCTTTAAAATATATTTTTCCTCATTTGATGATTACAAATAATTGGTTACTATAGACAGGTGTTAATTAATTATGTTATAATCTGAATTGGCATTAGCAAAATAAATAAGTCAACAAAATTGTCAAAGAATAGACTCAGATGCGAATGTGAATAGATTTAAAAAAAAATAAATTATATGAATACCGTACAAGAGTCTCAACTGCTCCCAACCGTCTAGAGCCAGTGAGACTATGGCATCCCCAAATAGGGTATGTTGTGAGGCTGAAGAACGTGGGGAGGAGAAGGAGATTGGAAAAAGGAAGGTTGGGAAGTACCTGGCTATTCAGATCTGGTCACCAAACACGACTTAAGCCATTTCAAGCAACGTTTCGCTTCTGAATGGTGGTCTTTCACCAGGGCGATACTTAGAGTATATACCAATCTGGAACGTGCCGCAAATTTTTTTTTAAATTATTTTTATATGAATTAAATGTGACACATATTAATTAAATTAACGTAATTGACGCACGCCGGATTTAAACCCACGACCTTTGGATTCGTAGTCGAGCGTCTTACCACTCGACCATGGAGGCCGTCAAATAAGTCGGAGACGCTCGGAGAAGACATGGAACGACCAAGGTAATCAAATACTTGAATCGGGCCGTGTGAAGAGTCAGAATAACAGAAGAGTATGTGTGAGACGATGTATGAGTGTAAATGAAGCCAGGAGTGTGTGCCAATACAGAGTTGTATGGCAGTCCATGCTAACTGCCTACCCCTGCAGAGAAACGGCCTGATGGTTAGTTAGTTCGACTCAACAATAGTGTGCCCAAATCTTATATATTTTAGCAGGTGAAGGATGTATGGGGGGAGGTTGTACATCCAAGGAACAGTGCATTGAATACAGCTGATTGAAAATGAATGAAATGTCTAGTTACATAGTTGTGAGACACAATAAGCCATGGCGACCTTTTTGATAAATAAGAAACCTTCATTAATTATGCATTGTTACATACAAAATATGAATTCAATACTTACTGTTTGCATTATAATAAAGCGTGCTTGTACCTTATTTGAACCCATCAGAGATAAATATACTCAAATATCGTATTGCCATGTTGAGAGACCTACATTCAGAATATAAACAGAGCTTGAAATGTTTTTAGATACATTAAGTGACAAAATTTTCCAATAATAGCGAAGACAATATCGTCGCTGAAAAAGCAAAAGGGCTTAAGACACACTTTGGTCAAATATGAGTAAAATATGCAGTTCTGATCAGTTATGTTTTCTGCGTGGAATGCTCTGACTCTTGTTTGATTCAGAAGACTTTTGTGGCCCTTCAGCCATCTAAAATATATTTACCATTTGAGAGAAGGCTTGACTCAAGCGATACAAGTTTGGGATTTTCTTTTTGCTTTTTTTCACTTCAGGTAAAAGTCAGTGAAAGCATTGAGTTACCTGAGTTAATTTGTTTTTTCAAATACCAACCAGGTGATGAAGACTTATGAATTTAATTGTAAAATAAAAAAAACTTTGAAGTGCTTTAATGTAAGCTTCCTAAAATGGGCTTTCAGCCCTTTTGCATTTCCGGTGACGACATGATTCCACTGGTACATGGCAAAAAAAAACAAACCATTTATGTTATGAATCATTTAAAACTGCATCAAAGGTTAATTATCAAATATATATCTTCGCTCTTCCAACGTTATGGTGTAAAGTAAAAAAAGGTTATAGTGTACCTAATATCAAATTTAAGCTAAAAGCTTTATTTGTGAGCTTCAAACGTAAGCTCGATGACCTATCTCACTGTGCTTAAAAGCGGCTTCGAACTTTTATTTCCCAGTCTATTTCTGCATTTAAAAAAGTCTCGGAGCATCCCGACCTGCCTCAACGAAAAATGCATTGTGTTCGTTTAAAAAAATACCGGCTGACTTCGTGCAATGAAAACATAACGAATAAAGTACGCAAATCTGTGGCATGGACCGAGCGGCCGGTTTCACAAAGGTAGGCCAGTATATTTATTTACGATTTTTTTTAAAGGAAAGATAAACATTTCCGGGTGACGAATAATAAGAAAATATTTAAAAACTTTTACCGCCATCATTATAAGCGGAAAATATTGCTTGTCCAATGATGGAGGACTAAGCTAGCAGATGAATTGAAACCACGACACCCGGATGGGAATCCGACGCGCTTGTCCACTCAGCTACTAACCGATCGAAGCTGCTATATTTGTTTTGATATAGAATAAATAATATTATGGTGGCTCACTTTGCACTTTTTTTTACATAACTCAAAACAGGCGGCCGGCGTGAAGTGGCAATTTGAACCTTCTCCCCATAAGCGTAAAGAGTGCGTGATTTCGTTACAACATCATCCATGGTCGAGTGGTCAGACGCTCGACTACGAATCCTAAGGCCGCGGGTTCAAACCCGGCGTGGGCAAATAACCTTTATTTACTTAACATGTTTCATAACATATTTGATTTATACAAAATAAAATAAAGTACGTATGCGGCACGTTCCATAGTGGTAGATACTTTAATTATCGCCCTGGCGAAAGAACGCCATTCAGAATCGAAACGACCAGATCTGAATAGTCAAGTTCTTCCCAACCTTCCTCTTACCCATCTACTTCCCCTCCCTACTGAAGCCATGGTCTTGAAAATTTTGGTAGCAGTCCAAATGATCTTTGTCATTCTTTGCGACTCTACCAAAAACCTTTGACTTGAATTTTCTTTCATAAGTGTATTTTTGTTCTATATTTTTCATTGCTTCATTGAAATATTACGTATGTGCTGTTATTTTCTGATGCTCTATTTTCCCGTTTCGTGTTGTGTATTTTTTTTTTGTAATTGCACAATGCTCCGTTAGTATACATATAAATAAATATTTCCGTGAATAAAGTGCATTGTGCAGCGGGCCCGCTTGGTCGGCGAGTTACAAAAACGGGTTCCCCAGAAGAGTGGGGGGGGGGGAATAAGTAGATTTAAGACGAGGCGAAAATAAGTATAAAAAATAAAGTTCGCGCGGAGATGGCGGGGTTGACGCACTGCAAGAAAATAGTACGCGGAGAGTCTGGTGGCTGGGGGCATGGGCGCGTGAATGGGGCTTCGAATATTATTATATCACCTAATTAATTTGGAACAATCATTTTCATCAAACTAACTAACTAACCGTCATGTCGTTTCCCCGCCATCAACTCTTTCTTGACACACACTCCTTGCTTCGTTTACATTCCCTTCTGTTATTCTGACTCTTTACGTGGTCCGATTCAAGTTTTTGATTCACTCGATCGTGCCATGTCTTCCTCGGGATTCCACGAGTTCTTCTTCCATTCACTTTCGCGTCGTATATACTTTTCAGACTCCTATCTTCGTTTATTCGCTCTACATGCCCAATCTTTCTAAGCGTCCTTTTCTTAATTCCATTCATTATGCTTACATCAGCCATGCATTATTTTTAGTTATCCACATTTTGCGTGTGTAATAATGTTTGTTGGTTGAGTTTTTGAGAAGTGGTATGTGGTGTACCACAGGGCTCCATTATTGGGCCATTTTTAATTTTGTTGTGTATTAACTAGGTTTGGTAGGTTTAGGATAATTTTAGGCATGTTTTCTGTTAAATTAATTTTCCAGGTAACTGCTCCAATAATTATTTTCCAGACCAATTAGGAGAAACCTTTTAAATCGTTGATAAAAAGAAAATTAAGACAACGTTAAGCTGTTGGCGTAAATAAAAAAAATGTCTAAAGGAGCGAAGATAGCAGCCCACAATAGAGTGCTTCTATCAAGCCTGATATATGTTGGTGAAGTATGGAACTGGCAGAGGATTAATGAAGACTGAATGCTGTGGAAATGAGATCCCTGAGGCGTGCCTCCAACCATGTATGACCGTGTTAAAAATGTGGATATTTGGAAAGAATGCAAAGCTGATTAAGCGTAATGAATAAGATGAAGAAAAAAATGCTTGGATGGTTTGGGCAAGTGTGAAAATAATATATGATGCAAAAGTGAATCGAAGAAGAAGTCGGGAACGCCCGAGGAAAACATGGCACGATCAAATGAACCAAACACGTGAATCGGGCCACGTGAAGAGTCAAAATAACAGAAGAATATGTATGAGACGATGTATGAACGTGAATTAAGGAGTGTGTGCCAATACAGAGTTTTGTGGCGGTCCGTCCTTTTTGCCTATCCCTGCGGGGAAACGGTGTGATGATTAGTTAGTTTTAGTTTAATGAGAAATTCAATTGAAAAATACAACCTCAAAAAATATGTTTATTGGCAATGTAGAAATTATTTTTAAAAATCAGTAGGTAGGTACTAGTACTGTATCAAAAAATAACAAGCCGTTAGAAATGTCAGCTAGAAGCCGTCTATGTTCAACCAGCTATGCATACCACCTATGTTACATTCGAGTACAAATATTCAACACACTTAAAAAACACTGTTTAAAGTTTGCAATAACATGATTGACTGTCCTACCTTAGTAAACCTAATCAACCTCAAAATACCACCCAGAACAACTAGACTTAAGGACTTATTTCACATTAGCCGGGCACGCACAAATGCTGGTGTCAGGGATCCAATTAGAAGAATGTGCGATTTATATAATCAACATCAAACTTCAATGAATTCCGACATATTCTTTGATACAAGTGGTACATTTGGTAGAAAATTGAAAGCTGTGTTCACTTCGAAAAAAAAAAAAAAAAACAACTTGGTGTACTTATTATTTTTAATTTAATTTTTTCTTAGACACTGCTCTTTCTTTATTTTTTTTTTATTTTTTCTTCTCTCTCTGTAACCCTTAATTAATCGATTTACTTTTATTTCCCTTTAAATTTGTATACAAATATTCGGTAGAGATTCATTTATCAGCTACAATATGTAAATCAATGAGAAATGGTTGTGATACAGGCTAAATCTCCAGTGTTTGTATTTATATACTTGTTATTAATTTACTGTCTGTATCTGTATTTTCTTCATTAATAAATAAAAAATAAAAAAAATGCTACTTCAGACTTTTTTCCGTATCAACTAGGTTATATTTTCATTCAGGTTCAAACGCACTACTGTAATATAAAATACATATGCACTAAGTGTGGTATAAATCAATTTAAAATATTTCAAAACTTTTTCAGAGAGATGTGTGAATAATTCATATATTTAAAAGGTAACGCTGGGGTAGCATCTAGTTAGAGGAAGGAAGTTTTTAAACGAGGGTTTTTTTGTAAAGATACAAACTTTACCATCACTATAACAAATTATCCTTCCACACACATTCATTGAGATTTATTTATTTATTTATAAATTAACGGATGAAAGTCCAATTACAAAAATACATATAAAACACGAAATATAAAAAAGAATAACAGAGAAGGAATAGCATTTAAATTGAAATAAATGAAGCGATGACAAAAATAAGGCAAAATAAACATAAGAGAGAACATTCAAGCCATGGTCTAGTCAAAGTTTTGGTAGAGTCGTAAAGCATGACGAAAATCATTTAGACTGCTACCAAAAATTTCAAGACCATGGCTTGAGTTAACAAGTCTTGACATTCTGGACATTGGAGAATTATACTCGTAATTATTATTGTGATGATTGAGGAACAGCAATTCATTGTTTCTGAGTCTACGGCAAGGAATGTTGAACTGGATAAGTCGCGACAGAGAAGGTGAGTCAATAAAACAATTAATAATTTTGTAAATGAAAATGAAATCAAAGTCTTTCCTGCGCTTATTTAATGAAGACATTTTCAATGATTGTTCAATTTCATCATATGAATAATATTTCGAAAAAAAAACTATTGACGTAGTATCGTATCGATGCTTTAAGAGGATTTTTTAGTGTAATGATGGAGAACTTAGCTAGCAGAGGAATTGACCCGCGACGCCTTTGTGCGAAACCGACGCTATTGACCATTCGGTTGTTAACCGTTCTTTTTTTTTGCCCGGTTGCTTTAACACTTCCTTTATATCTGCTAAAAGCTATAACCTTTTCACCATTTCATGCCTTTTATTACACGCCTGGCGGGGAGTTCCAGCATTAAATACATTCATCGTGTTTTTCTTACGTTCCTTATATTGTCAGGTTTTCATCTGGGTGGCATACCATTTCAGAATGCAGTATGCATAACTACGACGATAACTTGTAAGTTAGAGTATTTTTTAAAACTTTAAGCATGTGTGTGTTATTTATTCGTTACGATATGTACGAAAACGAAATATTATAAATATATTTTTATATTTTAATAATATCAATAGTAAAAATATGAAACAGAAAAGCCAGAAAATAAAAAGACAACGGTCACAACCGAGACTCGAACTCGGATCCTCTGAAGCGTTACTTTCGGATAGAGTAGAGTCTCAAGTCTCGGTTATGACCATTGTCTTTTATTTTCAGTATTTTTCTTTTTCATATTTGTGTTTTAGGTTATTGATATTATTTAAATATTTAAACAAATAAGCATTAATACCTTAAAGTTGATTCTGATTTCAATATATCAATTGTTTATTGCTGGTTTTTAACTGGGTATGTTCAGTATACTAGGTTGTGATATCTTACCTAGTACTGGAAACTTTTTAGATGTATAAACAAATAATATAAAAATTAAGAAGTTCTGAGAAACGGTGTTTGATTTACTGGAAACCGCCCAAAAACGGTAAATTATTTTTACTAAGCAAAAGCCATCAAACTAAATATTTGCATTAGATAAGCACTTTCGGAATTCAAAACTTTGAACTTTATGAATAATTTCAAGTGCCATTTTGGGAGCTTTACATCAAAGCACTTTAAAGTATTTTTGTAAGTCTTTGGTACCTGGTTGGATTTTGAAAAAAAAAGTTAACTCGTGTATAATACCTCAATACTTTCACTGAGTTACCTGAAGCGACAAATCAAGCCTTCTCCCAAATGGTAAATATATTTTAGATGGCTGAAGGGCCACAAAAGTCTTCAGAATCAAACGAGAGTCAGACCATTTCAGAAAAAAAACCTCAAAACTGCAAACTTTGACTCATTTTTGACCAACGTGTCGCATAAGCCCCTTTGCCTTTCAAGCGACGATATGTATTGGAGAAGCACGGCAGATCTAAAGGTTACTGCGATTGTAATAGTGTAAATAAATAGGGGAAAATTTTACTTCCATGAATTTGTGGAAATTTATTTTTACATTATTTTCACATCACTTCAGTATTATTCTAGTGAAAAATCATCATTCAGACGTTGCGCGTTGCTTTAAATAACTAACGCCGTGTCTATTGACTAGATCTGAATGGCCGCGTACATTATTTAAAATCTTACTCTTTCTCAACTTTTTTCCCTGCCCACTCCATTCGGCCTGAACCTTGAAATGGGGATACCATAGAGCAGTTTGGACTCTTATGCGATGTCCATTCGAAAAACTCAGTGATTAGAGCAATCGCCCATAAAGCGGAAAGTCCCGAGATCAAATGGAGATAGCCACATATTTTATGTTATAAATACATATTTTAATGATTATTAACAATATTGAAATATGTAATATTATCTTAAAGGGTTATGCGTTAAAAAAACGTGGTCCAAAGACTGTAAAAATATTTTTTATTTTGGATAGATTTAACGATACCGCACTGCGTTTCTTAGAAGTAAGGAACTCTTCTAAAAATACAAATTTTGCAGCACATGCAGTTTGATGCAGAAAGAGTGAACATGCACTCGGATGCAATTTATGCCACCGATGTAAAGAACGGGAAACATTAAGACGGAATTATGTAATGAAAACTTCCCGTAACAACTTTTCATTTTGGGTGTTCGAATTGAATTGAAAGAATGACAGATCTATCGTATCATTATAAAAGCGGATATAAATAATTGAGTGTCAGCTCAATTGATGTTGCAATGCGGAAGGCTGTAGGTGTGAGAAAGTGAAAGATAAAGGTCTGAAGAGTACCTGGCCATTTTAATTCCCCATTCGGGCAATGTTTATTTTATTAAATATTTAAATAATATCAATAATCTAAAACACAAATATGAAATAGAAAAGTCAGAAAATAAAAAAGACAATGGTTATAACCGAGACTCGAACTCGGATCCTCTACCCTGTCCGGGAGTAACGCTTTAACCGTCAGTTCGGCCATTGAGACCTTATTAATAAGTGGCATTTTAATTGATCACATGTTTTCATTAAAAGTTATTAAATTGTTTTTGATTTCTTACCATTGTATTTTTATTTGCTGGATTTTTTGTTTTAGGTTATTGATAATATTTAAATATTTAAAAAACATAAGCATTAAAGCTTCTTAATTATTTCTAATTTCTATGTTTATTTTATTGTCTTGATGTATATTTCACACAAAAACCCCAGCTGCCTAAACCAGTTGGACTATGGCATTCACAATTGGGGTAGGTTTATTGTGAGGCTAAAGGGTGTGTGGAGAGGATGGAGAAGACTTTGGCAAGGAAGTATCTGGCTTATCAGATCTGGTCACTAAACACGACTAAAGCCATTTCAAGCAACACAACGCTTCGATTCTGAATTGTAATCTTTCACGAGGGCGATACTTGAAGTATCTACCGCTCTGAATTGATCATTGATAATAATTTGATTATTAATAATTGCTATTTTATTATTTATTACTGATTATGGATTATTGGTTATTGATTATTGATTATTGGGATAATGTTTTTTTTTTAAGAAAGACAAACTTTCCCGGATTACGAATTACCTGACAATATTAAAAAAAAACTTCTACTGCCATCGTAATAAGCGGAAAATGTTGCTTGTGCAATCATGAAGGACTTAGTCAGCAGAGGAATTGAACGCACGACGCCCAGGTGGAAATCCGACACTTTTGTCCACTCGGCTACCGACCGGTCAAATATAATCAATTATTAATTAGTAATTACTGATTATTGATAGTTGATTACTTATTATTGATAATGGATTATGAATAGTCAATTATTGATTATTAAAAATGGCTTATTGAATATATATTTTTTAATATTATTGATATTGATCCTTTCGTCATCGGCGCGACTCGTTCTCATACTTGACCCTCGTTTGTGGAGTGATTCCACGGCTATTGTGTTTCATCCCTCCTTTCATCGAGGTCTTTTTACAGACCCAGAATAACTCCCTCAAAACCTTAAACAGATCTTCCCTACAGCTTCCCCAAAGCTGTCAAAACATTTAAAATGGTAGCATTATTATTAAATATTTCAAATAAATTTTAAAATGTTCTTCTTCTTGATGAATAGGTTATATGCAAATTGTCAAACTAATGAGCCATTCTTCGACTGCACAAATAAGTAAGTAGATCTGCAAAATATTTAACTAGTACTTTAACACGGTTTGATTACGCTATAACGATTTAACTGCATCATACTGCAAGCCGGCATTTTAATTTCTTGCGGCTATTTTAAATCACGTTTTTGTTTTAGTGTTTTATTTCTATGAGGTGTTCAGCGTTTTGTCCGTAGGTCATTATTCCTTTATAGTCAGACCTCCGATGTATTAATTCTCGCTGCATTGATGTAGTAGATGAACTATTGCATTTGCCCGAGTGCAGTGATTTAGATTAGAAAAGATGAGATATTCGAAAAATTCATATTCAAGCATGGTATTTCTAAAAATTAATTGTTTCTAGAAAAAAACGTTTTAATCAAAATAGAATGCAATTTGTTTATGTAACATACGGAAATATTAAATTTCATTTCAAAGTATCATGTTATCGGCTAAAACCATTTTAACATCCATTGCTTTTTGACGATTGCAATAATTAGTACATACGGAAAATACATTTATCAAACTTTGAAGATCGCAGGTTCAAATCCGGCGTGCTCAAATAACTTTTATTTAATCATTATGTGTCATTACACATTTAATTCATATAAAATTTATAAATACATAATATTTTCGGCACGTTCCAGAGTGGTAGATACTTTGAGTTTCGCCCTGGTGACAGACCGCCATTCAGAATCAAAACATTACTTGAAGTGGCTTAAGCCGTGTTTGGTGACCAGGTCTGAATAGCCAGGAGCTTCCCAACCTTCCTCTTCCCCATTTTCTACCCCTCTTTACCATTTTTAGCTTCACAATAAACCATTAGGGATGCCATAGTCTCACTGGCTCTAGACGGTTGGGAGCAGTCAGGACTCTTGCACGATATTCACTACGAAAAAAGTAAATATTAAAAAAAAAATGTGAATGCCAAACAAATGTCCCAATAAGGAATTTTATGGAGTTGAAGGGAGTGGTAAGGTAAAAGAGATGGGAAAGAGGAAGCTTCTAAGTAATTGGCTATTCAGATCTGCTCATTAAATACGGCCATTGCCCTTTCAAGCATTGCAAAGTTTCCAATACTTAGAATATTTGGGCGAAAGCCGCTAATATTCGATAATATCTACAAATGATATATTTTATTTAAGCACGCCAAGCGTTTTTTGATAAAATATTTCACCAAAGAAACTACATGATAATATGTTTTCGGAGAAAGCAATTACTTTGTGGTTTGACACATTTAATGAAATGAAAAAATAACTTTGTACGAGACCACAGATTTTATTATAATTTTTATGACCAAGGTAAAATAAAAGCTCTGGTGCTCATATTCTCTACAAAAATGGTTATGGCAACGGATCAAATAATTTAAAAGTACTAGAAATAAAGAAAGCCACTTAAATTAATAGTCATACTTATAATAATCAATTTAATTTGTCTTATAGTCCAATATAAGGTATATTTCCCCTGAACTCATAAAATTTATCATTATTACTTCTCAGTTGACGCTTTGCCTCATTTAATTCATATTATTTTTCTTTTTCTTTGTATTCCTTCGTTATAATTTAAATGTTATTCTTTTGTTTTTTCACTGTTCTCTTATTTTATTTTATATTGTGTTCTCCCTTTGTATGTACTCGTATATATAACCGCGCACTTTGTATTTTTGTTTAATTTTGTACCTTGATGATGCTTGGGTCATGCAAAATCGATCTGTCATAAAAATTAAAATAAAATTCTTGGGCTGATCAAAGTGGTTTTTTTCATTTCATTACATAATAATATGTTTGAATTTTTTAGATTTGTAAAGCGGTGAGAATAGCTGGGTCTTTTTAAAATTGCATGACCATTTTGCATATTCTAAACCAATGCACATTTCTTGCCAGCACGGCTAACTCTTTTGTGCTACACTCCGCGTATTTCTATAAAGTGAACTACAACCCCGCTTAAAAAGCTTTATCCCGTTACCACCTTGACGCAAAAAACCATTTCATCATAGTGATTCGTAAATCTCGCCTTGATGACGAATGTTCCCGTTTGATGTGATTGCGCAGATTATGTGGAGGCTTAGAATAGTTTTTTCGAATGCTGCAGATTGCAGTCGTGAGCAAAAACTGGTTTTTACTTGATAGTGTATTTTTTATGTACAACGATGTTGTATGCACTTTTGATAAAGAAAGTCTTGCATGACATGAAATCCTTAAACTTTTTTATACAACGCATCAGGCTCAGCATCCAAAAATACACACTTTTTGGTTTTCTAGTACAAGCGATACAACGAATGATTTATCTGTTAATACTATATGGATAGTTAGAAAAATGTCTAAGGTTTCCAGTGAATACAATTCTTGAACAGTAATCTTTCAAATTCTTTATGAAAGGAATACTAGAATTTTAGATAAATCGTTCATAAATGCCATTGCTGGTTTTCAAAATGCACCTTTTACTGATATTAAAGTATGTTTTTCACAGAATTTAAAAGATTACGGCTAAAAATATATATTCACTAAATACCTCAGACATTTTTCAAACTATTCATAGAAAATTTACAGATAAATCATGTGTAGTATTGCTTGTGTTAGAAAGCCAAAAAGTGATGTTTTGCGCCATTTTTGAGTGCTGAGGCTTAAATTGGATTTTATTTATTTGTTGTCTTTTTTTAAAAGGAAAGAAAAACATTCGAGGGTTACAAATGTACCTAACAGATCACTCGATCCAAAATTCTTTTTAAATGTAACCATAATATCAGGACTGAGTCATTTAGATACTCGCTTGTACCTAGATTGCATACAGTGGGTAATTCTTTCGCTGAAATAGTAGATATATTCAACTGCACTGAATTTAGTAACAAGAAGGCTATAATAGCACACCTCTTTTAAAAAAATTACTGTCAATTTATTGCATTATATTATTTATGTTAACTTACTAATGTCTTTGGGTGCTAACCATTTACTCTATGTTATTTTTATGTCACTATTATTTTATGTTATTTATTACACTGTTATATAAAAGCCCATGAGGGCGTACATAATTAAATAAATAAATAGCCTGAACATATTTCAAACTCCTACTGCCATCATAATAAGTGGAAGATGTTGCTTGTGCAATGATGGAGGATTTAGCTAGCAGAGAAATTGAACCCGCGACGCCCGGGTGAGAATCTGACACCTTCGTCTCCTCGGCTACTGTAATTTACTGTACTGTATGTAAAGTTATAATTTCCGTACCCAAAAAGGCAATTGACATTACCAAACTATCAAAAAACTAAAAATTATGCCATTCATTTCGAATTTTATAGTAAATCATTAAATATTTTTTAAAAATATATTTTGATACGTACCTAATAGTTTCAAAATTTTATGTCGCGGGTTCAAGCCCGGTGTGCCCAAATAAAATTTATTTAATTTATATGTGTCACAACACATTTAACATTAAAAAAATATAAGGCATATTTTCGTTACGTTCCAGAGTGGTAGATACTCTAAGCATCGCCCTGGTGGAAGACCACTATTCAGAATCGATACGTTGCTTGAAACGGCTTCAGCCGTGTTTGGTGACCAGATTTGACTAACCAAGTACTAATCAATCTTCCTCTTTCCAATATCCTTCCTTTATCCACTATATTTATCCTCACAACATACCCCAATTGGTAATGCCATGGGGTCGTTGTCTCCAAGTGGTTAAGAGCAGTTAGACTCTTGAATTTGACTCATGTGGTTGCAGCATTCTATTAACAATCATGCTAGCTCCTTCTCATTAAATTTTATGTTTCTCATTTGTCTTATTTATTTACTTATTTATTAATTAACGGACTAAAGTCCAATTACGAAAAATGCATATAAA
The DNA here is from genome assembly GCA_022651775.1 of Drusus annulatus. Classification (NCBI taxonomy): domain Eukaryota; kingdom Metazoa; phylum Arthropoda; class Insecta; order Trichoptera; family Limnephilidae; genus Drusus; species Drusus annulatus. The sequence continues at coordinate 1,548,806 of JAGWCC010000049.1, read as the reverse complement.
ACACGAAATGAAAAAAAGAGCAATAGAGATGGAATAGCATATACATAATAATAAATGAAGCGATGACAAAAATAGGGCAAAATAAACATAAGAGAGTAAATTCAAGCCGTGGTCTAGTCAAAGTTTTGGTAGAGTCGTAAAGAATTACAAAAATCATTTAGACTGCTACCAAAAATTTCAAGACCATGGCTTGAGTCAACAAGTCTTGAAATTCTGGACATTGGAGAATTGTACCCATAATTAGTATTGTGATGACTGAGGAACAGTAATTCATTGTGTCTGAGTCTACGACAAGGAATGTTGAACTGGGTAAGTTGCATTTATATATATGTTATATTTTTTTAGAATACACGCGATGCCTTACAAACGTTTAAGATCTAAAAAAATATACTAATGGCTAATGGATTTTTTATATAAGTTTCCTTGTACTTCCTGATTTGTAAAGTTTATAATACATTGCCTTGATTAACACTAGGGATGTTTCTTGTTTCGCCGGGCGTTGATGGAATTTTTCCACGTTACTTCTGTTCCGCGTGAAAACTAAAACACTTCGGCTACTTCAAATAAACAATACACCAAAAATGGATGGCGTCAGTGCATTCATTTAACCCAAGCAAAACCGTGGAAATAACTCATTCCATGTGATTTTTAATTAAAAAACAATACTTTTATTGAAACACTATTTGCTACTTTCAAAAAATCACGGGATGTAACTTGACTTGCTAAGAGACCTCCAGTCAAAGGACTGACAAAAAACTGGACCCTACGAAATATAAAAACTAATTATGTTTTTATAGAAAGCAATCACTTTGTGGTTCGACATGTTTACAGAAATGAAGAAAATATACCTTGTATAAGACCACGGATATTATTTTATATTTAATGACCGACCGGTTTCGCTGAGCCTGAGGCACAAATTTAAACTAAACAAAAAATACAAAGTGTGCGGTTATATAAACACACATGTTCTTCACATAAATGATCGTGGAAACAGATTAAATGATTTAGAAGCACTAGAAATAAAGAAAGCCATTAAAAGTCATATTCTTAATAATCAGGTAAATGTGTCCAGTAGTTCAATATTAGGTATATTTCCCGAAAACTAATTAAATTTATTATTTTTCTCTGATCACCTTCCCGGTCGACGTTTTGTCTCATTCAATTATTATTATCTTTCTCTTTCTCTCTGTTCCTTTCTTATAAATTAAATGTTATTCTATTATTTTTTCATTGTTTTGTTATTTTATTTTATATTTGGTTCTCCCTCTGTTTTTGTAAATAACTACTTTGTATTTTCTATTAATACATAATATTTGAATGAAGCAATGACAAAAATATACATAAAAAAGAACATTCAAGTCAAAGCAAAGGTCAAGTCAAGGTTTTGGTAGAGTCGTAAAGAATGACAAAAATCATTTAGATTGGCACCAAAAATTTCAAGACTATGCTTGAGTTAACAAGTCTCGACATTCTGGACAGTGGAGAATAAAACTCTTAATTAGTAGAGTGATGATTGAGGAAAAGAATTTTTTTTTCTGAATCTACTTCAAGGAATGTTGAACTGTATGAGTTGCAACAAAGAAGGTGAGTCAATAATACAGTTAATAATTTTGAAAATGCAAATTAAAGACTTTCCTACGCTTTTCAACTGAAGAAAATTTTAATAATTGTTCCGTTTTATCTCCATGCAATTCCGTGTAAGAAGCGATGTTGTACGGATTCAATATGATGAATATGAACAGTACAGAAAGGATATCAAATAACACTGGCATATTCTAGATGAAGGCATTTATATTTCTATTTAGAGTAGAAAATCTTAGGAAAAGCGAGTCACTTCTATTATTTTATGGGATTGAAGGGTTAACAAAACTGCATTAGATGCACTGAGAAATTTTCCAGTCTCGCTAAGAAAATGTTTGTTTACACTCTGTCGTGTCTATTTTCGCAGCATTTTCTTACTGCAAATTTGGTTGCGTTAGTCTGCCGATTGACTTAGGGCTTCACTTGTGTTTTTTGAACAGGCTTGCATAATGCGTTATGATAAAACAAAACATACGCAAACTTTTTCTTGAGGAGTCGTCTATTCTGCCAATTTGAATAGATTACTAACTAACTAACAAACTAACCATCACGCCGTTTCTCCGCAGGGGTAGGCAGAGAGAATGGATTGCTATACAACTCTGTCTTGGTACACACTCCTTGCTTCATTCACATTCATGCATCGTCTCATACATACTATTCTGTTATTCTGATTCTTCACATGGCCCGACTCAAGTATTTAATTTATTTGATCGGGCCATGTCAACCTCTGGCGTCCCCGACTTCTTTTTCCATTCACTTTTGCGTCATATAATCTTTCTTGAAAAGTATTTAACTTATTTGCACTACAACTGAAAAAAAACCATGAAAATTTTACGGTAATTTTTGAAATATGAACGACGTACAACAATCTCCCTTCGGAGCAAGTGAGATTAAAGAACCCTGAGAGAAAGAGGGTTATGTTTAAAAGGAGGTACCTAACCATTAGACCTGGTTATAAAACAAAACAGAACAAAGTGGGTAGGGTATTACTTACAGCATTTCCATTTTCGTAATTTGAGTATGTTAAGAGACATATATTTAGTATCTAGAAGAGATGTTCAATGAAATTTAAGGGTCAGCACCCAAAAATACACTATTTTTTGTTTTCTAGTACAAGCAAAACTACAGATTATTTATCTGTTAATTCTATAAGAATAATTAGAAAAAATACCAAGGTTTCCAGTGAATAAAATTCTACAATAGTAATCTTTTAAATTCTTTTTGAAATACTTACTAGAATTTTAGGTTAAGCGTTCAAAAATGCCTTTGCTGGTTTTCAAACTGCACTTTAAACTGATATTTTAGTGTATTTTTCATAGAATGTAAAGAATAACAGTCTAAAAAATTGTATTCACTAGAAACCTCAGGCATTTTTACAACTACCCTTACAAAAAATGCAGCTAAATAATTTGTAGTATTGCTAGTATAAGAATGCTACAAAATAATGTTAAGCGTCATTCTTGAGTGCTGACCATTTATAACAATAATTTATTTCACGAAAAAGCTCTAATATTGATGGATCTAAAAATCCCCCCAGCGAAAGCTGTGCAAATTTAATGTCCCCAGAGTTCACCATCAGATGTTTGTTGAAACAAACAATCAGATAATCCACTTCATGTTTTAGAATGGCTTCTATTGACCCAGTTATTACAATCCCCAGTAAATAGCGCAATGATTTAAAAATAACGACAACCCATAAATTTCCCGTACTCATTTAAGTGGCACAATAGCTAGAGAAATATTCTGAAAATATTAAAGTAATCTGCCAAAAGTTTTCCACTTCTCGCACGAAAATATCGCACGGCCTTCAAAAATTGACTGCCGTTTATTTTTATACTCGAACGGAGGGTGCTCGGTGCAGTGTTGACTGCAGTGCGATTGTGCATTTTTAATGCAATTGCGTTTAAGTGCACACTTTAAAACAAACATCGCGAATCTATTGAAGATTCGCAGGAACAAAGGTTATTGTTCTGCGATAGAACAAAAACTTTTTAGAACAAGATTTTTTTTAATACTGCGTAGGCACTGCAAATTATTTAATAGAAAACAATACCCATGAATATTCATGATTTTAAGCGAAAATTTTAACTTGTCTGTTTTGTTGAAAAATAATACCGACTTAACATTATATTTATATTGAAAGTGAAATTACAGTTTTATATAAGACCACAGATTTTATTTTTAATTTTATGATTGACCGGTTTCGCTTAGCCAAAACAGGGTACGAAATTAAACTTAACATCCTGATGATGCTTAGGCTAAGCGAAACCGATCGGTTAGAAAAATTAAAATAATATCCGTGATCTTACTCAAAGTTTGTTTTATTTATTTCAATATGTCAACAACAAAGTGATAGCTTTCTATAAGAACATATGGTATAAATATACTATTTTATACTAATGAAATGGCAAATAACATATACAATTCTTTTAAAAATATTTTCGGACGACGGTATTCAAACCGGTGACCTCTGGATTCGTTGTCGAAGATGTTAACCACTCGACCGCGCAGGTTGTCCTATAAGTAGTATAAGCAATCATACATACAAAGTATGATATTTTATTTTTATGGTAAAATGTAAATTTCCTTTTAATTAATACTTAATTGTATACAGTGCATTATATTATAATAGTACAATGGTAATGGTACAATATTATGTTGTTGTACAATTGAACTATTTAAAAAGAATGTATTTAAATATATATTTTTAAATTATGATGTAAGCTGCAAATTATAAGCTGCGTCTACTCTCAACACAGGATTTCCCAGTATGACAGGCACAGAATCATCACCCTTATATTAAAACAAAGAAATTAATAATAAAAAAATAATAATGATGATAAAAAAACTGTAATCAGAATTTTTTTAAACCAAAAGTTTGAAAGTCTAGGCTGCTTCGTTTAGGTAAATACCAACTTAAATGTATAGAAAAATAAACCAAAATTGATTTTCTATTTCCACAAAGTAACTGTTAGTTTTTAGTCAAACAGAGCCTTGTAATACTTTAGTGAAAATTCAGTATTAATTAAAATCAAGAAAATCCCTCAAATAATGTTTATTTTTGAGTCGCCATTTGTTGCAAAGTTGTTCAAATGAATTCTCTGACGTAAAAATCTGGGTCACGCCAAACTCTGGGAAGCGTTCCAAGAAATTGTGCACTTTAGCATTTTATTACAATTTCGCTCACTTATTTATTCTTCGGCCGATGGAAAATTATAATTGCGAGTCTTAGATTTTCGACTCTAGAATTAACTATAAATAATTTTCTTTGTGAGTACGTACGGTCAACAAGTGTGAATTTTGAAACTGATGGTAATTGAAATGATCAAATATAAAATAGAATCTTTTGAAATTTCTACCTACCTAATAGAGTATGATGTTTATTATCACACACTATTCTATATTTGAAATAGGTGTTAGGTTTTTAAGCATAACAACATACCGATGTATTGTGAAGATTAATATTTATTTTTAATAGTATGTTTTTAAGGAGACAGTGTTTTATATAATGGAAAAAATTGTCGATTTTGATGAATGAAATTAGCTTGAAACTCTGACTAGCTTCTGTAAAAAATCATTGTCTATAAACAGTTAATTTACGATACTATCTTTTTGGTATGTGAAGTATTGTCTTATTAAATAAGTATGTATAAGAATTCTATTTTATGGTCCCATTACAAAAATGTTATATGGTGTCTTGATAATATATATAATCCTTCTTACCTATATGTCGTTTTTTTTATAAATGTATGAACATTCAACAGATACAGTTAATTTTATAAATACTATCTTTAACATTAAAAGTATCTATAAGTTAAGTAATAAATGCAGATTCGGAATCCTGTTTTTCCTATCACCTTACTTTGCCAAAACATTAAGAAATAAGTACAATGCAGATGTTTTTCAATAAAAATATTTTGTGATACTGAAATTAGTGCAAAAAAGGTTTAGCGAGGTTGAATTTTTTTCGACAGTGGTTCGCTTACAAAGGTAAAAAAATAACTCTATAAGTGTGCTTCTGGGTACTTTAAACGCCACAGAAAACGTTTATTACGTTAATAACGTTTTCATAAATAATCGCTAAGCATTACACTTATCATCTCTTCCCTTTAATTCCATTTCTCTCACCCTTAGGCTGGACATGGAAGCTTGCTGAAAAAACATTCAACCCAAAGCATAATCTCATTTTTAAAAGAACCTTCTATTTAGTCGGAGGTCAGAAACTGAATTTGAAAACTTAAAAAATTATTTATCATCAAAGTTTTTTTAGAAAATCCTTCCTACAATTGCAAATGTAAAATAAAGTGTAAATATTATTAAATGTTAAAATAAAGTTAAAAAAATGAAATTTAAACAAAATATACTTTTGGCTTAAAAAGGTTCTAGTGTAAAATATCCTGGAATGTTTCAGACTACTATTCTATTTAAAATCAGGGATTTAAAAGAAAAAAGATTCCAATAGCCGGAGTATAAAGCAACATGATTTTCCAAGGTATTATTCGCTCGCAATCTAGCGCGGACAACCATGCAAATTCCTCAAGCACGACCTCTCAGGCCCGGTTCACTACTTCCTGATAATGTCAAACAGCCTAGAGACACGTGCGACCTCGGCAAAAGGATCTAACACGCACCGAGGAGTTTGTTAAACTCCTGTTTTCTTGTTGGAGTTTCTCCGCCCCGTTGGCGGGGGTGTTCAGCTGGGTTTTCTGAACGGGTTTAAAGGCGACTGTGAGCCCGGATTTATACTTGTTTTAGCGATACTTCAACAGATATATCAGACATATTGCAGGTTTTATAACGCTGCCTTAGGAAAAGCTACGTGTTCTTTATAAACCCTAAAATGACGTAAATACGAAAAGTTTGTATTTGCATTATTTGTTAGAACAAGTAACGAATTATAAAAAGAGTGAATATAAAAACAATTATGATGTTAAGTTAAACGTTTAAGTGCTCCGGTATAAACTTCCCAAAATGATGCTTCAGCCTTTTTGTTTTTCCGGCGACGATACGATCTTATGGTATTTCAGAAAATAATTATTTTTTTATTATATTCATCTCCTAATGTATTTGGTGAAAAACTGTTTTTAAAAATAAATAACCGGGCACTTTGTATGTTAAGTTTAGTTTAATATTTACACTGATGGTGCTAATGCTAAGCGAAACCGGTCGGTCATAAAAAAATAAAATAAAATCTGTGGTCTTATTCAAGGTTATTATTTGATTTTCATAGAAACAATAGTTTGATGTACCTATTTATTTTTCTGTATCAACTCATACAAGGAGATATATCATAAATACGTTGTAAAATTCCTAAATTAATAAAATAAAATAAACACCGCGTAAAGTACTACATTATATTTAAAAGTGATTCTTTTTTTTGTGAGGCTTCACGGCATTTTCCCCTCACAAAGAACATCAACGCCGGGGTCGGCTGCAACCCGCAACGGTCGAAGCCGGGTTTCGGACTAGCGGTAAATATTATCTTCGTGAGAGGTTTTTTTCCTATCATTGTAAAGAGGGTTTTCTGTCTTATATGCAAACGAGTTTTTACCTGCTAGCGGGTAGGAGTACTTACTTCTGGCGCAGAAGAACGCACACTTCACCGCGTGTACCATAATAACTTTGATGGATAATCTAAGCCGCAGCAGTAAGCAAACTTCTCAGTCAGAAATGTTAGTTTTGAAGGCCTGCGTGACCGAATGGTAAGTCGCTCGACTACAAATCTAAAAGTCGTAGGTTTAAGCCCGGCGGGCGCACATTTTATTTAATTAATATGAGTCATTTAGAAAAAAATATTTATACATATATATGTAGTGAATACCGCACGGGAGTCCCAACTGCTTCCAACCGTCTTGAGCCAGTGAGACCAATTGGGGTATGTTGGGAGGATTAGGTAAGTGGGGAAGGGAAGTAAATGGGGAAGGGGGATGTTGAAAAATACCTGGTTAATCAAATCTAATCACCAAACACGGCCAAATTCATTTTAAGCAACGTTTCGATTCTGAATGATGATCTTTTGCCAGGGCGATACTTAGAGTATCTACCACTATATGAATTAGATGTGTTATGAGACATATCCACTAACTAAAATTTATTTACGCACGCCGGGTTTGAACCCGCGACCTCTGGATTCGTAGTCGAGCGTCTTACCACTCGACTGGATACACATTAAATTCATATAAAATGATATAATCTATATTTGCGGCAAGTTCCAGAGTGCTACTCTAAGTATCGCCCTGGTGAAAGATCACCATTCAGAATTGAAACGTTGCTTGAAATGGATTTGACCGTGTTTACTGATCAGATCCGAATAGCCAGGTACTTTCCAATCTTCCTCTTTCCATATTTTTTCCCTTAAAATTAAAGATTAAATATTATCTCTGAATTACTAAAAAAAATTCTCAGCTCATTAAAAGAAAGCATTAGTTTTGCTTGATCATTAACAAATATTATTTATTGTGGTTGGATATTTTGGCCGTCAATCCAAAATGATTTTTTGTATAAAACAAACCCCGAGTGCATTCCCCTAATCTATATCTAACTATATATATTCGTAGAAAACAATCACAATAATCACTAATACAACAAAACACTTTGTTTTTTTGTTTAGTTTAATTTTGTACCCTGACGATGCTTAGACTAAGCAAAAACAGTCGGCCTCAAAAATCAAAATAACATCTGTGGTCTTATACAAAGTTATTATTTAATTTCAATTAAATTAGGGGCTTAAATCTCAGGCCGCAACGTTGCGTTGTAGCGTTGTCAACTTTTGAATGATCACTACAAGGAAACAGAGTGTTTTGTGTATCAATACGTTTATGTACATTAAAATAGGAACAATTTGAAACAATAAACTTTAAATATTTCAACACATTCATGAAAGAAAAGTGTGTAAAATGCTTTATCAACTTTTCAAGAAATAGTTTAGGATGAAAAAGATTGCTGCCTTTGCTTTTACACCCCTCAAATATTTATATTATTTATTTTTCTAAAACTTTCATAAATATTCATCCCCAAAAAAAATCCGGCGTGAGCACGAAGCACGGCGTATTATGTCAACTAAGAAAATGTTCTTCACCCCTTTTCTAGGCTGGTAGAAAACCTTATTAAGGTTATTTCTTTTACGAGCCTCGCAGAAGAGTGGGGAAGAGGTGATTTAATGCCAGGATTAACGGTGAGATCTGCGGACCAACAGCCTCCGAGCACTTTGCCTCACTTTTAACGGACAAACAAATTGCACTTAATTAAGCTGTAAAATAATTTTATATATGCTGTTATTAGAAGTATTCAAACGAGTTGAAACTTTTAACTGTTATTTCGCATTTGATTAAATAAAACGGTAAAGAAAAACTCATAACGTTTATAATATTCAGGTTTAAATACCAATACTTATTAAATACAAAAATCATCTTGTTAATTTTCCTTAATATTTGAATAAATATTTAATATTTTCGTATAAAACAATCACTTTGTGGTTTGACATATTAAATAAATATGAAATAATAACTTTGTAAAAGGTATTCTTAATAATCAGTCAGATGTGTCCAGTAGTCCAATATTAGGTATATTTCCCATAAACTCATTAATTTACTCATTACTCTTTAATTACCGTCTCAGTTAACGTTTTTCCTCTTTTATTTCATATTATCTTTGTCTTTCTATTTGTTCCTTTGTTATAATTTTAACTGTTATTCTATTGTTTCTTACTGTTCTCTTATTTTATTTTGTAATGTATTCTCCCTCTGTATGGATGAGTATATATTTCCAGACACCATGTATTTTTTGTTAAGGTTGTTTTTGTACCCTATTGATGCTTAGGCTAAGCAAAACCGGTCGGTCGTAAAAAATAAAATCAAATGTGTGGTCTTATACAAAGTTATTACTTCTTTTTCATTAAATACATATTTAATGGGAATATCACGGAAGAGTGCATTAGCTTAAAATATATAAAGTGATAATTCAATTTCTAATAGCTATTCTCACCACTTTACAAATTTAAAAAGGTGAACACATTGTGTAATCGCTTTGGTAAGATATTGTAGTCATGAATATATTTTTAGAGTTTTTTGAATATTATATGCCATACAAGAAAACCAACTGCTCGAAATTATACGGATCCGTAAAACTATAGCATCCCCAAATGGGGTATGTTGTGAGACTTAAGGGAGTATAGAAGGTAAAGAGATGAGGAAGAAGAATGTTGGGAAGTACCTGACTGTTCAGATTTTGTCACTGAAGGCGGCTATAACAATTTCTAACAACTTTTTGACTAATTTGAATAATTTGTTCTTTATTTACTGAATGTGTAAAAACACATATCAATTTTATTTAATTGACTATGCAGGGTGAGATTTAAGCCGTTCGTATATCTATGACTAGAATAAACGATTTTACTAACTTGCTAATTTGACGGTATAGACTTAAAAATGCATATTATTTATTATACTTTCAAAATATATTTACTTTTCTGTAAATTCAACTTCATTTTTTTTCTTTTCTAAGAAGGTTTTTTTTAAAACAGATAAAAGTTCTGTAAACATTTCAACCTTTTCCTCAATTCTATATTAAATTTGACAAATATCCAGCCATATTCGAAAAAAAAACATTTTAGGCAAATAAACAAACTACCCTTCTGAAAAATAAACTTTACATTACAAAGAAATTCTCTCCACAGGAAATTTGACATTATATTTTAAGTAGACTGTTAAAAATAAGAAGTGCAGACAAGCCAATAGTCTAACTATGACATTGGGAGAAGATATCAAATATTAGATTTGGATCGGTTATTAGTCGCCCCTGAGGTGATTTCTCACAAAAACAGCGCTATACAAATTATCCAAATATTATTATTAGTCAAGTGGACAAATGCTTTTTATTATATTACCCAGGCGTTTCTCACCCAGGAGTTCAACCCTCTGCTGCAAGTCCTTCATAATTACACTAGCAAAATTTTACGTTTATAATGACGGAAGTAAAAGGAATTAAAATATAGTCAGGATATATTTACCTTACTACGAAAATATGATCACAATTAATACAACAGTATTTATGTAATCTTTTAAAAGATAAAGATATGTTTGGCTATATTTTTTTATTAAAAAAAATATTAATACAATGTAAAAATTTCAACAATAGCAATAACTTTCAGACAGGAGGCTTGTTTCCGACTTGACTTTTATTTTTAAAATTGTTAATGGTATTATAGACAGCCCTGATTTAGTTAGCTTAATTACCTTCTATGTACCTAACAGATCCACTCGATCCAAAATTCTTTTTAAATGTAACAACAATATCAGGACTGAGTCATTTAAATACTCGCTTGTACCTAGATTGCATGCAGTGAGTAATTCTATCGCTGAAATAGTACATATATTCAACTGCACTGAATCTAGTTACAAGAAGGCTATAATAACATACCTCTTTCTAAAATACTAGTGTTAATTTTCTTGGGCGTAGTCAAATCGTCGCATCAAATGTTTTTGGGTCCATTGTTATTTTTTATGTCATTGTTATTTTTTATGTCACTGTTATTTTATTTTATACCTATGTTATGTAAAAGCCCATGAGGGCGTATAAAAATAAATAAATAAATAATTGGTGTTTAATTAATAGTTTTCACTGTTGATAAATACAATGCAGCCTACATTTAAAAAAAAAACTAATCATTATTCAGAATTTCGAACATAGATTCAAGCTTAAGCCAAAATAGAATAGGTACCTACCAGCAGCCTTACAGGACCTCTTGTTTTTCATAGATATCACCAATATAATTTTATGTTTAGTGTATATACATGGCTTCGTAATGAAGCATTAGTATATACATTAAACTTATCACTTAAAGGCAATTTACTTGAAGAAAAAATATTCTAAAGTAATAGTTGACTGACTAGCTGGGAAGAAAATGTTATTACTTCATTGCTAGGAGCACCAACTAATTAAGATTCCAACGGTATGTTGATGATTATTTGCCTGGATTTTATCGTTTTTACCTAAGCGTAAACGTGTTCTAGAATGGAAATATGTTTTAACGCAGTTGGTGTTAACTTTGAGGTGGCTAACGTTTATACCCGGCTCTATCCGAGTTTTTTTCGCTGTATAACATCTTTCACTTGACCACGCACAACGTAATTTCATTAAGTTCTTTTTACATTTCCGCTCATACACTTCGAGAAACTTTATTGGATATATTAATGATAGTCCAAAAAAAAAACTAATAAATGTTTTTCAATCAGAGCAACACGTATGTTTTATGCTATTGGTACATATTTTATGTACAGTTAGAAAATAATGTGGATAAGCTTTCTTTATGCTATATATGTAAACAGCTTTAAGAAAGGTACCTACCTACCTGCCTTGTAATTAAACCCATAATTAAAATGGTTATTTTTTATTTATACGAGTACATAACCTTTTATAGGACGATTATTAAAGAAAGACGTTTATTTTTCTCTAAGTAACAGTATGTGGGTATTTTGAGTGCTTCACTCGAAGGATTTAGTTAGTGATTTGTTTAATTGTTAGAAGTTTTATCTTTTAGTTTTTGCTTTTGAAATTCTTAGCAAATAAAAGCACCACGAAGATGTGTTTAATTTTTAGGTTAAAGTTAATATTAGTATTAAAAAATACCGTTGGCGCTCTTTTTTATGACTTCGGTAAAAAACTTCCTAATATTATTGAGGTAAATGTTTTTTTTTCATGCGACAAAAAAAATATTTTCCGACATGAAATAAATAAGTTTCACCTATTGAAGGTTTTGATTTTTTCAGTAAATATAAAAAAAAAACCCGATCCTAATGGTTTCGTAATTAAAATATCGAATATAATACAATTTTTATTAACAAAACAAAATGCTTTTCAGGTTTGCTTGTCAACTTTTGCGGATTAAAAGTTAGCTTCATATATTCGAGTTTCTACTGATAGTATAGATATTAGCATAAAAATATTTTTTTTTAATTCATTTATGTAAGAAATATAAATCGAACTAAGTCTGAAGTAATAAAAACAGAAAACGTATTTGCAAATAAAGAAAAACCTTTTTTTTTTAATTCTCATCATGACCATGTTTTGTACTTCACGTGGTGTACAATTATATTACTGGATATTTTGTTTTGATTGTTTATTTACGGATATGCTTCTACATTTTAATTATATTTTCCATCGTGTTAAAGTAAAAATGTATCATTAGGTAGGTACTAAAAAATAGAATATAAAAAACATTTTGAAATATCGGATTTAAAATTTTTAAGATGTACAAAATATTAAAATAAGTTAAAAATCGTTAACTGTTTTATATTATATATTTACATAGCTCGCGATGGAAACATACAGAGAATCCGGACAAATTTCATGATGCTAAAGCTTACTATCTGAGAAATTTTACGATTACTACTTTTTTACTACGATTTACAGCTTACAAAAAAAAAATTGTAATCAGATAAATAGTCACTACCTCCACTTTTTAAGCCTGTCATACAATTTTAAGTTAATTAAGATCAACCATTAGAAAATAATACAATTCGATTCACCAAACACCTTTAGGTATTTTTCAATCACAGAGTAAATTTTTCAAATAATCCTAAGATATGTACTAATAATGTTCTTCTCAGTAATGTAAGGGTTGCAAAGGGCTAAAGTGCCATTTTGAGATGTTTACACAAGATAAGTTATTGGTTAGGTTAAGTTGTTTTTTTGTTTGGTTTACAATAAAATTCATAGGCCAAGTATTGGTTGAATTAAAAAAAAAATTAACTCAAGTAACTCAATGCTTTCACTTAGTTACCTGAAATGATAAAAAAACTTTTAAAATCCTCTTGTATCGCTTATGTCAAGCCTTTTCCCAAATGGTTAGTATATTTTAAATTGCTAAAGGGCCATGAAAGTCTTCAGAATCAAACGAGAGCATTCGACGAAGAAAAAAAATGATCAAAACTGTTTATTTAACTCATTTTTTACTAAAGTGTCGCTTAAGCCCTCTTGCCTTTCCAGCAACAACATGTTAAATAACCGTTTAAGTCAAAGTTCTTATCAACATTTAAATTAACAACATTTGTTGAATTAGATAATTACCTTAGATAAAGACTGTGAACTTCGTTTCTTCAAAACATTATTTAGTCTGTCACTTGAAATTATTTAAAAAATATATATTTACACAGTAATTCACATGATCCCGTGAACCGCCGTCCATCAAATATCTGTCACACGCGTTGTGTTCTTCAAGCCATCAAACCGTCTAACAGTCAAACCGTCAAAACAACGCCGAACAACGTCAAATTTCAAACTACGTCATATCACGTGCGCGGCGCAGAATGGGTTAAGCAAAGAAACGAAACAAAACAGAACCAGCCTTCTAAGCATCATTGCAAGCCTGCTCCCAAAAAAGCACTTTTATTTTGTAAGCTTTGAAATGTCAAGCTTCAAAGCAATATATTTTTTCTTTGTCCCTTTTTATTCGACACGCTGATATTTCGGCACTCTTTATACGAATCGCTTATTTTACTTGCGGCACTTTTTAACCAGGGCGTTTTAATTCTGACGCAAGCGAATGGGGACGTTTTAATTAATTCACTTTTCATCAGGACGCTGAATTTTCGACACTTTTGAATCAACGACGTTTTCGGCGAGTTTGAACCGCGACCCTTTGTTTGGGGAGTATTTCGCGCGTCCCGGAAGCACAGCCTTAGAGCGGACGCCCGCCGTCGCAAGAGGAAGGCTTTAGCGGAGGCTGTATTGACGCGTTATTCATAGGATCAAGCCTCAAGAACTATGGGGAGCGACTGAATATCTTGACTATGGAAGGCGTACAGCGCAAGTGGAGGCGCAGTGCCGGAGCGGGCTCCATGATTGCAGTAGTCCATACTATTTGCATAAAACTCATAAACAAAAACAATCCTTGGGCCTTTCATTTACTGAATGCATTGGAAATATAGGCACACAAATTAAATAATTAAACCTAAAATGAATTTTATTTAAATTTTCATTCATTGACTACGGAGAATATGTGGCCTGTTCAAAAGAAAAGGTGAATTTTGAATTTTTGCGGGCTGTGTACCTTTGACTATCGTTTTTTTTGTTGTTGTTCTGTTGGTACACATTTGTTTATCATTTGTTAGCATTATCAGCCATTTTGGATTAGTGGTTTGTTTTTGACAACTGGAAAGGTTTGTCACGTTTTTGTGTGTTCTACGATTTTTTACTTTTGAAAAAAATTCAGATCCGGTCACCAACCACGGCTTCAGCCATTTCAAGCAACGTTTCGATTCTTAGACTTTTGTCACAGGAACAGTTTTGTCACCATCTACAAATCTATTGGAAAGTATGAAGGTCCGCGCACGCAGCGACGTGACATTAGGGTGACTTTTTAATTCCACTGACCGGCGGCTTTTGAGTGACGAAACTGTCACCGTGTCTGGAGAGAGTACTTTTGTATGGGCGCTCGTGTACGGGTGACAAAATGTCGTTCGGTGACTCATACGTTTGTTCAAAATCCGTTGCCGGAATGAAAGGGTGACGGGTGACAGTCACTTGCCGTGTGCGTGCTTGCTTGGAAGACAGTGATAGTGACGAAAATGTTGCCGTGACAAAAGTCATCCGTGTCCGCCTGGCCTTAGTGGTAGTCATTCACCAGAGCGATACTGAGAGTATTTACCACTCTATATATTTGTATATTATTTGAAATGAATCAAATGTGTTATGACACATATTAATCAAATCGAAGTGGTTGGCGCACGCCGAGTTCGAACCCGCGACCTCTGGATTGGTAGTTGACCGACTTACCACTCGACCACGGAGGCCGTCAAAGTACTCATATATTAATTAGAGGCAGTAAAATAATCGGTTTTAATATTATTTTTGCGCTTAGCGATCATCGAACCCGCATCTTGCTTGTTCAAAATACATCACTTAGACCACCACATTACGGAAAATTTCATGCGTGGATTAATAGCACTACTAGTATAAGACATGTGTGAAAATGGAATACCCACACAAATGCACAAAAACCTAAACGCCCACATTACTAAAACAAGTGCAGCCCTGGCAAGAAATGCATTGCGAGCGTTCATATGGAGATTGCAATATCAGGGCTGGCACAAGACTAATTTGCATATATTACCAGATCGGAGTGACGCTTAAAAATGCGATATGAGTTATTGCACAGGTTCTCGCGGTTATTAATCCACTTGGCGACATAAAAAAAAAATTAAATTACGGCGTATCTGTTAAGTGTTGCGAATATTTATTTATTTATGATTTGGTTAGCCTCGACTGTAAAATAAATATGCATTAATGTAAACAATTATATTATTACACTTCTTTAAACAGTTTATTATGGTAATTACAGGTTTATTTACTGTCTCTATACGTTTTATTGCATTCCGTTCTAACTAATCTGACTAAACAATTAATAGTTAGAATGTAAAAAGGTCATTTTTTTTACTAACGGACTATTGTCCACTTGCAAAAAATGCGTATCATGAAATGGGAAAAAAGATCAACAGAAATAGTACAGCACATGCATAATATTTTTATAAAGCATTTACTAAAAATAGGACAACCATCTACATTAGAAAGAATATTCAAGTCAAAGTTTTGGCAGAGTCGTAAGGAATGACGAAAATCATTCAGACTGGTACCAATTTTTTGAAGAACTTGGCTTGAGTTAACAAGTCTCCAAATTCTGGACAGTGGAGTGTGATACCCATGATTAGTAGAGTGATGATTGAGGAACAGCAATTCATTGTTTCTGAGTCTACGGTAAGGTATGGTGAACTGTAATAAATATATTTTTTTTATTTATGGTTTTAAAGTTTATTTTGTAGAACTCCATTTTAATTTTTAGGTTTTTACTTTTATTTAAACAATAATTATTATTATTTTAATTTTTAAAAAACAGTTTTTAGTTAAAAGCTCTGCGATGTAATTATTTTTACGCGTGACAGCTGTTTCGCCTTCTGAGGGCATTATCAAACTGTGGAGAAGCCACATACAGACGGACTATTTATATCATGTTTAATGTTATTATTATTTTTATTTTTAACTACCAATGTCCCCATTAGGTTTTCCGATAAATTGTAATTATTGTTGATGTCATTACATTGGGGAGTTTCCTACCTAAGGGTATACTATTATTTGACAAAGGTCATTAAGGAGGGGGCATTGGTGTTTCCTAATTCGTTTTTAAGAAACGGGGTTTTTATTTTTATTAATTTGGTTGATAATTATATCTGAATTATTTTCTTAATTTTCGGTTTGAACACATCAAGTAGTGGTGAATGGATCATATTCTTTTTTGTTCATTTATTAACTTAAAGTTTGGATTATTTGAATTTTTATTTATTTCCAACTGCTCTAAAAGATTTAATTTTCGGCCTTTGTTTTCTAAATGCAGAGGAGTTATCTTGTTATTATTTTTAAGCGAATGATTTTCGTTTAAGAGATGTTTGGCAAATTGTGAAGCTATTTATTTTTGTTTTTAAATGCTCTTATATGTTCTTTATATCTTATCTTAAAGGACCGGCCGGTTTGTCCAATGTATACAACATTGCATTCATCACAGTTAAGTTTATAAATGCCGCTATTTTTTAATTTCGGTGACTTACTTTTGAATTTTTTAAGTGAAGATCAATATTATTTTTTGTGCGGAAGGCAATATCAAGCCACATTTTTTGAGAACTTTAGCAATTTTTTGTAGATGTTGGTCCGACAAATTCCAAACATCAAAAATTATTATTTATTTTTGTATTAGTCGTCGGGTAAATTAAGTTAAGGTTATTTTTATGTTTTTTTACTATTTATTATTTTTTCAATGTCTCTATCCTTGAATCCGTTATTTTTTAGCAATAGTTAAAATTATTTTTCTCTCCCTCTCATATGATGCTTTATCCAGTGGTAAATTAGTTGTCTATGTACCATTGAATGGTACAAACAGTTTGTGTGACCATGGATGTAAAGAATATTATGGATTGTAAACAAAGTTTTGGATTGTCGTAACTTTACAGAGACAATCCGTAAGGAATGACCATTTAAAATCATTCAGACTGGTAACCAAAAATTTTTGAAGAACTTGGCTTGATGTTTAAAACCGAAAATTGCTAAAGTTCTCAAAAATGTGGCTATATTGCCTCCAAATTCTGACAAATTATTTATAAAAACTGGAGAGCATTTAAAACAAAAAATAAAATAGCCAATGAAACGAAAATCATTCGCTTAAAAAACAATAGTATACCTAATGAATGATTATCCATTCACCACTATGTTCAGTAAAAATAAAAAAACCCCTGTTTCTGAAAAATGATTGAGGAATGTAAAATCATCAGAATATTACAAATAACGTTTGTTTTTTTTTAAACTTTTTTATACCATCAGACTAGACACAAGCTGGCGTTTTGACGGTCAAGTGTTATCATATATATAATAATAAAAATTAAAAATTGTTTCAAATGCGGCTCTTTTATGTATACCTTTAAAATTATGTCATTTATAAAAGTTTCTCAGCGAACACATGAATAAATGCTTTGAAAGATATTGAGATAAGAATGAAGAAAGATTATATTTTTAACAGGAACTTGATAAGTGGTTCCACGTGAACAAAATCACAAATATGCATTTAGAAAAAAAATTTATTCATTAAAACTAAAAAATATATGTTCTTTATTTAGGTACTATTCGAAAAAAACACTGTTCTGAAAAAGTGTTTGTCTCCAAAAAAATATAATTTAAAATATATAAAATTATCGTTTTTCAAATAATATGTTTGAGGGAAAAATCTTAAAAACCAAACGGTGTAATTGTGGACATGACCGCTCAGCAAGCGGTAGTTCCGGATTCCAATCCAGGTGCCATTAATTTCATTATTTCATCGCCGGAAAGACAAAACGGCTGAAGCGCTATTTTGAGAAGTGTACATCAGAGTACTTAAAAGTTTTTGTTGTTTTACGATAAAATTCATAAATCTACAGTACCTAGTTGGATTTTGAAAAAAAAAGTTAAATCATGTAACTCATTGCTCTCACTAAGTTACCTAAAGCGACAGAAAGCTAAAAAAGTCCCAAACTTGTGTCGCTCGAGTCAAACCGTGTCCCGAATAGTAAATGTATTTTAGATGGCTGAAGGTAATCACAAAAGTCAGAATCAAAAGAGAGTCAGAGCATTCGATGCAGAAAACAGAACTGATCAAAACTCATTTTCGACCAAAGTGTCACTTAAGCCCTTTTTGTTTTTCAGCGATGATGTGATTTTTTGAAGAATTATTTCAATAATTTATCAATAATCAAAGTATTTTGAACACCAAACAAATATCTATATTACTCAACAAAAAAGATTATATTTCTACCGATTCTTGCAAACATTGGAGATTTTTTTTTCGGGAAAAATATATTTTTAATGTCAAATTTCGTAAGTGTTTTTTTTTTTTCAGAATTACATTCTGTTAAAATATTATTTATCACGATGAATTTTAATCACAAAGGCCACCACCCACGGACATGCACTCGCTGTGCACCGTTTGCTGAGAGCCCTGCCTTACGGTCTATTTCGCATAGTGCCTACCCGTTCTCGTACCTAGTGCCTATACTAGAGGTCACAGTAAGTACTCCGCGAGCCGAGTGGACGTAGGAAGAGATCAGGGAAGGAAATGATTTGATGTTTTTAAATGCTTAGATTTTTTCATGAACCTACTCAATTTCTGATACGACGTTGACGATATCTCTGCCAAAAGAGTTTTTGCTCCTGCTTTTCAATCCATACGTAAGTACGAACAAATTAAAAGTAACCAAACTAAAACAAAAAATTAACACAACAGTTATAAAAAAATGTAATCTGTACCACTTTTTAATATGTGTCACGCGGGTGTATATTTAAAAAAATACAGTTATAAATATCGTATCATTAACTCATTCTGTTTTTTTTTTCATACTTTTAAACAGCAAAAAGGTTAAGATTTTCATCTATTTCACAAAAAGTTGTAGTTTGTAAAAAGCATTGTTGATTTTTACAGGAATTTAAGAGCAGGTACCTAGTTCTCAAATGCATTCACGCAAAGAAATTAAGGGTAAAAACTGGTGAGTAATTTAAAATAATGTTTTTATGGATTTAATTGCGATAAATTAAATAACTGTGTATAAAAGGGAGCACGCATTTTATTCTTCTGTTTTTTCCACACCGAGTTAAGAACCCGTAACCTTTGATCTCAAAACCAAGGACCATTCCGATCTTTGATCATGGCAATCGTTGAACATGATTTTTTCAACTCTTCAAAATAATTACAAAAAGTTTTCTACGATTTTTAAAGTGTTGAAATCAAAGGCATATATATAGTATTTATAATTAATTTATACTACTCCACTCCACTCAAATGTTTCAGTTTCTGGCATTCTGTCTCTCCTCTTTTCATACTCCATTCAAATTTTAATGTTTTCTGTTGTCTCTTGCAAATAAATAACTAGTTTAGAAAAATTCTCCCAACCCCAACTGCAGATAGTAATGCTGCATCAAAACATCAACACAGTTGCACAATAGAATATTGTCAAAATGTAGAAGAAAAGCATAGTTTTTTTATTAAAGGTCACTTAAAATTTTTTTTTTCTAAATTTCCATGCAATGAAAATCTAACATTTAAACTAGAATGAACTAACGCTTTTTTATGCTTTATTTTAATATTCATTAATTGGAACATTGTCAATATTTTTTAACAAAATATGAATGAGAAGAAAATATAAAAAATTGACAGATTTGGTCACAAACTAATCTTTTTTATTTTTTTTTCTATTGATATTCATTCAATAATTAATATTCTTAAGTTTTTTTTTTTAATTGAAAAATATAGTATGATCTAACATTAGCAGTATTTTAGACAAGTGAGTGAACTAAATACAATACATCTGAGTAAAAAAATCTTTTACATTTTGATGGGATTTGTGATTTATCCGTGTTTATTTACTAGTCAAAAATTTGTTATGTTCTCAAATATGACGTTTAAAAAAAAAAAATTTTTTAAACTAGTGTAACACCTAAAAATATTTTTATAAACATAGGAGGGTAAGTAATGTAAGGGGACATCAAGTGACTTATTGTAGAAACTTTACGATTTGGCAATATAATATGGTTATTATGATAACCAGATAACGTAATGCCTTAATTTTATTGTGAAATTTTTGCATGACTCTCAAAAGTAAAACAAAAAAACCAAAAATTTATATGAAAAATCCACCATGTTGGTTATTATTTCTTTATAATGATTTTACGACCTCCACAGCCGAGCGGTTAAGATCCTTATATACCAATCCAGAGATCGCGGGTTACAATCCTGGAATACCGCTAATATATTTAATTTAATTTATATATGTTATTACACGTATAACAAAAAAATGCTAAATTTGCGGCACATTTCAGTATTGCTTAAAATAGCTGGAGCTGTTTTTGGTGACTAGATTTGAATAGCCAGGTGCTTTCCAACCATAAACAATGGGTTATTGTTATGTACAAAGATAGCCAACAAATAAAGTTATTTAAATTGTCATAATTTTTTTTAATGCAATTTGAAAATGAATAAAACGCTTCGGATTTCCATCAATAATGAATGTTGCAATTCAATTCCTTTGCTAGCAAAGTCCTCAATCATTCCGCAAGCAACATTTTATGCTTATTATGATGGCAGCAGAAGTTTTGCAAATATTGTCAGGTTATTCGTAACACGGGATTTATTTTTTTATGTGAATACCGCACAAGAGCCTCAACTGCTCCCAACCGTCTAGAGCCAGTGAGACTATGGCATCCCCAATGTATGTTGTAAGGCTGAAAGTAGTGAGGAGGGGAAGGATATGAGGAAGGGGAAGGTTGGGAAGTACCTGGCTACTCAGATCTGGTAACCAAACACGGCTAAAGCCATTTCAAGCAACGTTTTAATTCTGAATGATGGTCTTTCACCCGGGCGATACTTAGAGTATCTAGTATCTACCACTCTGGAACGTGCCGCAAATAAACTTTAATTTTTTTTATATGAATTAAATGTGTTATGATACATATTAATTAAATAAAAGTTATTGGCGCACGCCCGGTTTGAACCCGCGACCTATGGATTCGTAGTCAAGCGTCTTACAACTCGACCACGGAGGCCATCAAAATGTTTATTTTTACTTAAAAAAAAAAAATAATTGATGGAGTTTGTCCTTCTCCCGTCTTGAGATAATTTATAACGAATAACAATTAAATATTTTTATATTTTATCCGTAGCTATCTAGCATAGAAACAAAAAGAGGTTCATTATTCTCAAGCGTTTCCATTACAAATTCATTTCTGCTTTACTATATTTAAAAAAAAAGTTTAAATAGTTTTAATTTAACGAAATTCATATCAAAATCATACATAACGTAGATTTCAACGCATTTAAAACTCACACGTATCCATATCATAAGCCTTGAAAGCTACATTTCTTAAATAAGTATTTCAACGCATTCGATAAAATTTGAATTAGAAAAAGTTTAAACACGAAACAAAATCAAAATGGCCGCCGTAGGCCACAAGCCTTATTTCTCCGGTCCGTTGGTAGGCCTGTCTGTTGGTCCGTCGGTTGGTTGAATAGAAAGGCTGTGTTTTAATATAGGATTATACACGAAATAAAATATCTAATGTTCCGATAGCACACGGCGCAGGCGTAGCTGGTTTATGTTGTGGGGCGAACATTGCGGCAGGGGCGAAGCCGAGTATTACCTTCAATTTGAAAAAAAAATATTATCCTTTTGAGTCAATTTTTGCGAAATTTGCAATAATATCAAGTGTTATTGTTACAAAGCTGGAATAAGACTGATATATTTGTGGTCGAGCAATAAAAGTTCACACGAGTGACACATAATACTTAGTTAATTTATATAGCGCCATTTTTGTGAAATATCACCTCAAGGGCGCTTAATGCTTAGGATAGTGTATATTGGTAATTTTTTTTTAAATATGATAACCGCACAAGAGTCTCAACTGCTCCCAACCGTCTAGAGCTAGTGAGACTATGGCATTCCCAAATATGGCATGTTGTGAGGTTGAAGGTAGTGGGGAGGGGAAGGAGATTGAGAAGAGAAAGGTTGGGAAGTACCTGGCTATTAGGTCTGGTCACCAAACACAGCTTAAGCCATTTCAAGCAACGTTTCGATTATGAATGGTGGTCTTTCACCAGGACGATACTTAGAGTATCTACCACTCTGGAACGTGCTGCAAATATACTTTTTTGTTATGTTTATATGAATTAAATGTGTTATTACACATATTATTTAAATAAAAGTTATTGGCTCATGCCGGGTTTGAACCCGCGACCATGGAGGCCGTCGTGGTGTACACGTATACATATCCGATGGAGTTGATTTTTCGAAACGTATTTAATTTGTTTTTTTATAATGATCACCACACAAGAGTCCTGCTTCTGCTTCCAACCGTCTAGAGTCAGTGAGACTATGGCATCCCCAATTAGGGTATGTAGTGCGATGAAGGTAGCGGGTAGGGAAAGGAGATAAGAGGAAGATTAAAAAGTACCTGGTTATTAAGATCTGGTCACCAAACACAGCTAAAGCCATTTTAAGCAACGTTTCGATTCGAATGGTAGTACACTCGTTGTCCCTTTTTCTCTACAAACAAAAAGTAGGCGTCCATTCAGAATCGAAACGTTGCTTGAAATGGCAATATGTAGATAAAGGCAATTATATAATAATAAAAAATCATTTTAAAATACTTATTGTCTACGAGTTATTAATATTATTTGAAACAGCGCGCTTGAAGTGATTTTTTCAAAATATTTTATTTTTTTAATAAAATTATTTTGGCTGATTTTGATGACGTGGGTGTTATTCCGTGTTACCCTTCCTCCTCCTTGAGACGTTTCAGACAGCCTTGCAGTGTCCATCATCAGAGCAAATATAAAAATATAGTACTTAACTATTTTTATTGATGTTACCAAAGTGCGTGTCTTTGTTCATAAGGCTTCCATTACTTCTCTTCATTACGACAGTACAAAGGAAAATAAATTTTATTTTTAATATTTTTTACTAAAGTAATTTAATTAATTATTCATTCCTTCCTGACTGAAGCTACGCCCCTGCCACAAAATAATGCAAGTATCTACGTCCTAGGCACATGCAATCGCATCCATGCAAGTTTGTATGCACACAATCCATGCAACTGCGCTCTGAACCGATATATAGATGTCCGTTGCTATAGCGACCGTCGCCATGGTGATACGGCCATCATATAGGAGCTTATGTAATCCGTGTGTCTGTCCGTTCATTACCATGATGCCGGTGTGTTAGTGTGCGTAGTGTTTGTGTGTATGTGTATCGATAGGGGTGTGGTACTAGAGGCTTTAACGGTGATATTGGATGCTGTAGTGCAGCGAATTACTATGTAATGATTTTAATAATACCAAATTTTAAACTTTATTCCACTATTTTTTATTTCACACCTGATTGGTTTAACCTTGTGACGGGCATCTTCAGAATAAAAAATAGTGGAATAAAGTTAATTATTTTGGGATTATAAAAAATCATTCAAATGGAGTTTCACCAAGAATTGACAGTTTCATAATTGAAATTACTGTGTATTTTTTTTATAACTTTGTATTGAAACGGGTTGAGGTAACAGTGGTTTAGTTAATAATTTTGTATTGAAATATAAATAAAACTTTAAAATAATTTTCATTTTAACAAACCTTGTGATTTTCATAACCATTCTTTTTTTTAAATGAAATTTATAGAATTTCGAGTGAGAAATTCACTATTTTTCCATTTTGCATTTAGGTGACAAATCAAATACACATCTCTGGAAATAACGGCCTTCTTAAGAATGACTAAATTTAATTGGAAAAGTTCTATAATTCAGAATAGGTTATTGTGCAATTATACATATTACTGTGAACAATATTTTTTGAATCCTCGAATTATTTCCATAAATATTGTAATAAGGTACTATTTAATTTAACAAAATCGCAAAAAAAGATCCCTTGAACTGTCTTATATCCTTGAATATTAGTACAAATAGCGAATGGACCGAAAGATAACTGTCTGGAGAATATTTGACGCGCAAGAGAGTGGAAGAAGAATGTCAAATAATTACTTCAGTTTGGGTCATTTTCATGATCGAAATAACAGAAAACTATATGCGAGATGAGATTGCATGAAAATCAAATAAGTAAGGATTATGGGTTTTATACATTCATACTCTTTACCCATCCTTGGTGGGAGGTGATAATGTTTTATATAGTGCCTTATTGGCATTTTTTTGGCACCAAGGAAGTGATGGGTATTTAATTACACATTTCATACCTGTTGACTTTGGAAAAAAAAATAGGTACCAATCGGCAGCCCTGCGGAAAGCCGTGTTTATAATACAACTGTATAAGGAACCATTCACATAACTACGTAATCAAGTCTCTTGGACTAAAATTATCTATCATCAATGAATTAAAGTGAACCATGAAACAGAAAATTTAATGTTCATAAGGTTGGTTAGCTCGTTAGATATGACATTTTATTTTATTGCCTTCTCAAGAAGTGAATTTATTTTTGTTACATTTTTAAATGTTGCCGACGCCAGTACAACGTTGTTCCCACATAGAGATTACAGCGTTCACACTAGCTAACTTCAGGTGGGAACACATTCCACTCCCAGTCTGCAAAATGTAAAATAGTAAATGAAACTGCACTGGGCGACGTACGTACGTATAAAGTTCTGTAAAACTTAATGAGTTTGTTTTATTCAAAATGGCATCCCTAATTAGCAACTATGAATATTCAAATACGGCTCCGACATACTACGTGATGGAACTAAATTATTTGAATTGATATTTATTTTGTTTTAAATTCAGGCCAGGCAACTCTTTGGATTGGTGGCGGGTTGAAAGAAGGTGTTGGAAATTGTGTTTGAAACCCACATGGGCTTGCAACATGGCACCTGGGTAGATTCATTCATGCAAGTGAATCAATTAAGTATGATTCAGCAATACAAATAAAGTTTCTATTTTAAATTTGAACAAAATCTCGCCATACTAATTGAAAATTTGATTTATGCGAGGGTAGTAGAGCTGCAATATTGATTTATAAAATGTATTTGTGTTTATTTTTTCTTTAAAGGAAAGACACACATTCCTTGGTTACAAATAACCTGACAATATTTGAAAAACTTCAACTGCCATCGTAATAAGTGGAAGATTTTGCTTCTGAAATGATGGAGGACTTAGCCAGCAGAAGAATTGAACCCAAGACGCCCGGGTGGAAATCCGACACGTTTGTCCACTCAGTTACTGACCGGTCGAAAAATAATAATATTTGGATGATTTGTATAGCGCCGTTTTTGTGAAAAATCACATCAAGGGCGCTGTACAGATCTTTATTAAAATGTTTGTGATCTAAGATTAAATGTAAGAATTCAACGTTCTTTTACAATGAAGAAGACTAGAGTGAAGGATTGTTAAAGAGCTGGCAGTTTCAAATATCTGGAAAGGCTCTGTTGGACAGGACACGTGGTAAGAATGAATGAAAGCTGACCAAAAAGGCTTCTCTATATTAAGACTGTAGGTTAAGAGAGAGTTTAGGGACCTGTACTGATTTATTTATAGTTTTTGTGTTCAATTTTTAGAACTCCATTTTAATTTTTATATAATTCAATTGAATTAAATTTAATATTATTATTATTGAGTTCTGCTATTTTAAGTTTTTTATTTTTGTTTTTAGTGACAGCTGTTTTGGCGTTTAAGACCATTGTCAAACAGTTGAACAGTCAAACAATGGCCTTAAACGCCGAAACAGCTGTCACTAAAAACAAAAATAAACTTAAAATAGCAGAACTCAATAATAATAATATTAAATTTAATTCAATTGAATTATATAAAAAAAGACCTGTACTGAATTTGATTTGGAAACTTAAAAAAAAAAAACATAAAACAAATTTCGTACAGCGAGTTTTTATTAATCGGTCATCAATTTGTCAGTATTCGTATTTTAACTATTGCTTTCTGCAAAATATTAAAAAAAAATAGAGTGAGACATGAAAATTGGAAAGAAACGAACTAAAGAGATTTGAATGAAGTGGATATGAGATCCTTGAGAAAATCATTTACCCCCGTTTTACGATAATAATTACGAAAAATAAATCAAGGTCCATTTAAACAAAATAAAATAGATGAAGTTATAGGCGCTTGAATTGGTTTGGTAGTAGAGCAGATACACAAAAAAAACAGTCAGTCAGAAGAAGTCGGGGATGTCCTAGAAATACATGATAATCAAAAGTACAAATGTTAGAAGAGTACGCCTGTGTGTGGTTGAAACAAGCAATGTGTGCCAAGAAAGAGATGTATGGTTTTCTATCATCTCTGTCTGATCCTGCGGAGTACGATTTTTGCGATTTGCGACTGCGGGTTTTATTTAAAATACGGTGTTGTTTGATAAGTAAGTTTTATAATTTCGTATAAAGCAATCACTTTGTGGTTCGATACATTTAATGTAAATTAAATAATGGCTTTTTTTAAGACCACAGATTTTATATAATTTGTATGACCAATCAGTTTCGCTTAGCTTAAGCATCATCAGGGTACAAAATTAAACTAAACAAAAAATGCATAGTGTGTGGTTATATATACTCGTACCCACAGATGAAGAACACAATATAAATTAAAATAACATAACAATAATAAAACAAAATAATAACATTTAAATCAAAACAAAGGAACAGAGAGAAAGACACATATAATATGAAATAATAGAGACAAAACGTTAACTGAGAAGGTAATTAAAGAATAATGAGTAAATTTGTGAGTTTTCAGGAAATATGCCTAATTTTGGACTGCTAGACAAATTTAACTGCTTATTAAGAATATGACTATTAAAATGAATGGTTTTTTATTTTATTTCTAGTGCTTCTAAATTACTTAATCTGTTGCCATGACCATTTTTTACTGTTAATTTTAATTATGGTATCACTATTATAACACGACACTAATTGCCTTTGGGAAGTAACTTCTCCATTCATAAGCCTTATTCCACAACGTAACGTGGTACTGTCTTATAGAAAAGTCAAGTAGAACGAACGATACGTGTGGGCGACCTTTTATATTAGACATTATTACGAGGTTGGGAGAGTGTACACTCCACAATCTACACTATATTCCGAGCCAGCAGGAAAGTATCGGTAAATTCAGTACCCGTTATTTTAAAACATGATTTAGTTATCCGAGATGGAGATTATTTTCAGCCAGCGTATGGAATGGGAGATAAGTTAATTATTTATACTGCGGTTTAATGAGGCCAGCGAGAAGAATGTGGGAAAGACGGAGTTGCGGAATCGAGCAGCGAATTGCGATCTGCCCAAAAGTATTTTCTTTGTTTGTCTGCCTCTCCTACTGCACGTTTGAATCCGTCAATTTTCGGCCACCCTAAGCAAAGAATTTGAACCAGAATTTTAAAAAAATTGAACCAAAGCACACCCACTTAAATTGTATTTACTTGCAAAAGATGAATTTACCAAAATTGTGCCGAAATCGAACCATTCTCGGAAGATTTTCATCTAAAATCTAAAGCGAAGCAAATAGATTTAAGCGATACCTACTTTACTGTGCAGTTAAAAATATTTGTAACTATTTAACATAATTTTTTTAAAATTATAAAGCATGACAATGCTTATAAAAATTGACGTTCAGAGATACAGTAAAAAGCATTGAAAATAAATAATACCGTAATATAATATGTTCATTTTTTAAATTGATATGATACCAAAGAGATTCAATTTTCTTGGTAGCCCACTATTGAAATAACCCTTTTTGAAAAAGTCGAGGAATAAAAAAACTATTAAAAATCTGTTTGGCTATTTGGTACGTATGTAAGAAATTAGGAAATCTTTTGTAATTGCTGATTTTTTGAAATTCCATATTTGTATGGTACAGATTTTATTTTTGGAACCATTGAGGGAAATTGTTTTCAAGGTCGTCTTCAGAGATGCTGCGTGGAGGGTCTTTTTAAGGAAAGGAAGAAGTGAACCTGGGTCTTGAAAATACCTTTATTATAGGAGGGAGATAATACAGAGGTCAATACATCATTCCATAGCCAAGAACGAGTTGTAGAAGGGACCTTTTCTCATTTAACGAATGTCAAGCATGTACAAATGTTGGACGAATGCTTGGCGTATTTTTCGGCTGGGCACCCGTGCCGAAGATTTTTAGGAGCATTATCCATTGAAATACCGGTAGAATAAGTACAGCATTTCCACGTGACGTCTAGGCTTTAGAGATTTCAATCCGTATGCTTAGATAGGGGAATCCGTTACTGTACCAAGTCAAGTATTTTGGGGCTCCAGACTGGAGGTGCCTGCCAAATTTAACAGTGGGGTGTACTCGCAATGCAAGGTCAGTAACTTTATACTATTAGAGTATCTCTGGATTCTGTATAAAGCCCCTAGATGGAGCCACCGTACCTGCGTAAGCATACTGTTCGAAGTTTTTCTTTTGATATGGGAAAAAATGGGTTTTTAATTATTATCAATTTTGTAATAAAAACGTAATTTTGAAAAAGCGAGCTCTAATCTTGAGTAATGTATGAATAGATCATCAATGTTTTCAGATAAAAGCAAGATCGTTGTAAATGAGCATGATTAAAAAAAAACTGTATTTTTTAGGCTGGTTTTTTTTTCATAAGAAAGCAAGCATCCCGGCTAACCTAAACACGTAGGAATTTATTCTACTTCCAAGCTGATAATATTGCTTGCTAAATGAAATGCCACGGTTAGTAACCGAGTGGATAAATGTGTTCCCACCCAGGCGTCGTGGGTTCAATTTCTCTACTAGCTACGTCCTTCATCATTGCAGAAACAACATGTTCCGCTTATTACGGTGGTAGTAGTAGTTTTTATAATGTTTTCAGGTTATTTCTAGCCCGTTGATCAAAAATATATAATGAAAAAGTTGATTGAACCCGCAATGTTAAGATGAGAATCAAACGCGTCGAATCACTTGGCTATTAATCAGCCAATAATTAAAGATAATGATTTAAAATTAGCGATGGATAAAATTAATTTTAATGATTAAAACAACAGTTAAGGCTGAGCGATACAAATAAGTGCAAAATCTGTTGCATTTATGCGTTTTGAATTTGCATGGCTGATCCTGTTAAGAAATAACGCTAGCAGACTCTACTAGCGAAATACGTTGCATAAAGTGCATTCGTTAATGCGCATTTTTAATAGGGCGTAGGTGGGTCTGAAAAATACAAGGAAACTCGTGGGCGGCTAGGGAATAACGCGATATGACCCAGCAAAGAAAGCTGCGTGGAAATCAGTCTTGCAATTTTGTGATCCTTCCACGAAAGGTTAAGACACGATCCAGTTATTTTATTCAAGTTCCTACCTATACAGCCATTTCGCCATATTGAATTTCGTATTCAACAACACCGTGTTCGAAACAATTGAAACTCAAAAGAATAGTTTTGGTTAGAAAAAACGTGATTGTTCGTTGGTTTTAACATGTTCATCGATTTGTCGTTTTGATCGCCAAATAATATAAAATAAGTGTAAGTGTGGTGTTTTTTGTGATTCGTTTCGTTAATAATACAACTGTGTAAAAAAAAAACAAGAACTTTAATTTCTATTATTATTACTACATCGGTGAGTGAATGGTTTCCCATTTTACCCTTATTCCATAATCTTTCTGAAGCTGGAAACACATTCGGTTATTTGGATCCAACAAGCACAAAAAATTACCTTTGTACAAAAATAAAAAAAAACTAAAATCGGTTTGAACCCTTTGAGTTAATTATTTGTTCATTGTCTGCTTAACCTTTTCACTTGTTCTGAGTATTAACTTAATGATTTCCTTTGTGAGTAAGTACGTATATATTATACATACGAGTGTGAACTTTTCTAATCTCTAACTTGTATTGATTGAATTTTTCAAATTTAAAATATAATTTTTCAAATCCCTGCCTACCTAATAAAACCCTACCTATTGTGTAATTCAGCAGACAGTATTCTGTATTTGAAATGGGTGGATTAATGCAACTTAAATTTTTTTCTTCGTAAGTTACGTTACATATCGGAATTCGTATATTGTATGCATTTATTTATTATATTATAACATTTCAATGCTTTGTATAAATTTAAAATACAGTTGATAATAAGAAGTAGGTAGTGGTTGGTATGTATAATAACATGATGATAGTATATAATATATCCTTATAAAATAAATATGATGCAAAGTGAATGAAAGAAGAAGTCGAACGCCCGAGAAAGACCTGGCACGATCAAGTAAATCAAATACTTGAATCGGGTCATGTGAAGAGTCAATAACAGAAGATTATGTATCAGACGATGTATGGATGTAAATAAAGCAAGGAGTGTGTGCCAAGACAGAGTTATATGGCAGTCCGTCCTCTCTGCCTACCCCTGCGAGGAAACGGCGTGATGGTAAATGATGATTAAAACAGAATTTCGGCCATTTGTCTCCGTTCTTATTATATTTGTTGAATTTGTGACGATATTTTGAAATATTAAGTGGAATATTAAATACCTATTGAAAAAAAAAGTATTCAAAGTTTTTTTAAATGTCAACATAGCACGTGAATAAAACAATGATTTTATTATTGTTAGATAATAAAAAATAAAAATAAATTATTCCAGATCTCAGAGAGGGTACGATTCCACATATTTCATATCTTATATAGAAAAATACAACAGTAATATAATTTATTATTATGACAGTAAGTCGGTCCAGAAAAATGGTAGAGGTGGGGATAGAACAACACAGATAAGTTTTTATGCCAACGCTGATGGCAAGGAGCCATAGAATTAAAAGAAGAAGGATGAAATGTCAGTGGTAGAAATTAAATATCTTAGGCTAATACGTGAGAAAACCGTGTATGACCGAAATGCGAATTTTTAGTTATTTTTTATAGTGAATACCGCACAAGAGTCCCAACCGTTTAGAGCCAGTGAGAGTATGGCATCACCAATTAGGGTATGTTGTGAGGCTGAAAGTAATGAGGAGGGGAAAGAGATGGGAAGTGGGAGGTTAGGAAGTACCTGGCCATTCATATCTTGTCACCAAACTGGGCTAAAGCCATTTCAAGCAACGTTCCGATTCTAAATGTTAGTCTTTCACTACAACTTAGGGTATCTACCCCTCTGAAACGTGGCGCAGATATACTTTATATGAGTTTAATGTGTTATGACGCATATTATAATTAAGTTATTTTTGCGAATACGAAAATGTAGCCTTAAACTTGACAAACACAATTAAAACGTGAACGATTAGATACTTTGAACACGTAGAGCGGATGAACGGTTAAAGATTCATGTTCCAAGAGTATGTTTGGGATTTTGCGTGAAAAATAGAAGTTGAATGTAGACCGAATGCATTTAGAATATACAATTTTGTTAACAGTCGGAAAATCAGAATTTTGTGTATACACGTTTTTTTTTTTTTACAATAATACCACACAGGAGGCCTGGAGGAAAACAATTTCCCTCAGGGCCTATGTTATCTTTGGAGATGCTGTGTGTAGGGTTGAATGTAAAAGACGCAATAATTGATTACAAATACAGAGCTGGTTTCATTGTAACCCCTCTGCTTAACCCTTCGGTGAAATGGAGTGATATTATTATTTTAGAAAAACTTGTTTATGCCAAGACTCTAATTCAAAATCTACACCGCTCCTGTTAGTTATATTCAAGTCAGTTATAATAGCATTATGTGTAACAAATAACTCATTGTTTCATTATTGTAGAAAAACTCATAGTGAGAATCTTAAAACCACCTCGGAGAGATGACTGAATTAAGATGTTGAGTGAAGAATTAAGAGTGTTGTTTTTTTTTTTAGTTTTCTGTGTTTTTTTGCTTTGTTTTAACAGTTTATATTTGTGCATCAATGTATTGTGCAAACTATATTGTTAAATGGATAATAATCTAGATCGGTTAGTAGCTGAATGAATGCACGTGCCGGATTCCCACACGGGCGTCATGGGTTCAATTCCTCTGCTAGCTAAGTCCTTCACCATTGCACAAGAAATATATTCCTCTTATTATGATGGCAGCAGGAGCTTTTCAAATATTTTCAGGTTATTTTCACCCGGAAATGTTAGTCTCTCTTTTAAATAAATAAAAAAAGAATAGAAGTTAAATATGTAAAGCCTAAATCAGGACGTAAATAAAATTAGAAAATAAAATGTAGAACTTGTTAAAATTGATGTAAAATATAATAACTCAATTAGGGGTAGTAAAGCTGCGTTATCAACTTTTTAATGATTTATAGCTTCGATTGAATCTCAAATTAAGTAATACTTTCATAAGAATATGGTTGCTCGGAGGAACGTTAATAATAGTGCAGTAATAATTTGACGGCTTCCATGGTCGAGTAGTTAGACACTCGACTACGAATCCAAATATCGCGGGTTCAAACCCGGCGAGCGAAAATAACTTTTATTTAATTAATATGTGTCTTAACACATTTAATTCATATAAAAATTTAAAGCATATTTGCAGCATGTTCCAGAGTGGTAGATACTTTAAATATCGCCCTGCTGAAAGACCACCGTTCAGAATGGAAACCTTACTTGAAATGGCTTTAGCCATGTTTGATGACCAGATCTGAATAGCCAGGTACTTCCCAACCTTTCTCTTCCCCATCTCTTTCCTCTCCCCACCATCTTTAGCTTCACAACATAGCTCAATTGGGGATGACATAGTCACTCTGGCTCTAGACGATTGGGAGCAGTTGGGACTCTTGTGCAGTTTTCACTATAAAAAAAACGATTGCTGTTTTGTGTCAAGTGTATCAAATATAGACCTTTTTACTATAAGCCGTGCGGCTGCTTCGAAGTTTAGTATTGGCCTAGGTCAGGCGAGACAGATATAGGAATTGCACGTATAAAGATGTGAGAAGAAATGCAAAAATAAATGTGGTGCATTCGTATGCAATATAAATTTAAATGTGTTCGTTGTTTGCGCGAGGACGAGTGGGGTCACTTCGGAAAGTAAAATTTATAATAATAAATTATTATATAATTCTCAACGCTCTTTTTTGGAGAATTTGAAACTTGTTTTATTATATGTATATACAAAAAAAAAGAATCATTTAAAAGTAATTAAAATGTGGAGGAATAATGAAGAGGTAATGAAGTAATAATATTGAAATCTCAGATGTAAGTCACTAGTTATAAGTTATACTCAGTAGTTAGTTACTAGCTATAAGTCCTCATTAAAAGTCACTAGTTGAAAATATTAGGTGCAAGCCATTATTAATAATTCTTAACTGCAAGTTTTTAAACTTTGTCAAGAAGAACTCACTTTGTGGTAAGACATTATTAAATTTTAAATAAAAGTAACTTTGTTTTGACACCACTTTATTAGATACATATACCAAGTTGTTTCGGCCCTACCTGAACCTTCTTCAGGGTCGAACAAATATGTATTAAATTAAAACAGAACTATAATGCTGAATGGCTTAGGTTATCTTCTGTATACTTCGAGTTGATTAACAGTTTACCCAAATTGTTATTAGTATAAAAAGCGGCTTTAATTTCTGATGGAAATTTAGACACACTCAAAGAGGAAAAGTTATTGTATTTTATGTTAATAACTTTTCCTCTTGGAGTGTGTCTAAATTTCCATCAGAAATTAAAACCGCTTTTTATACTAATATCAATTTGGGTAAACTCTTAATCAACTCGAAGGATACAGAAGATAACCTAAGCCATTCAGCATTACAATTCTGTTCTAATTTAAAAAAAATATTTGTTCAACCCTGAAGAAGGTTCAGGTAGAGCCGAAACCGGTTGGTATATGCATCTGATGTAAGTTTTTAGTTATAAACTTAAGTGATGAGTTGTAGGTTAGATAAATTAATTTGTAAGGCGCCCTTGAGGTTATTTTCCCACGAAAACGGCGCTTTGGTCGTAATATTATTATTAATATATTATTATTATCCATTTATTATTGTTATTATTAATACCCATTGTCCGTCAAAAAGTTAAATTATTATGTTCAAATAAGTTTCTAGCATCGGAACTGTAATGAAAATTGTATTTGGTACCTTCTCAAGATAACCGATTTCAGGAAGAAGTGATGAATAAACAGAATAAACGTCTCACATTTTCCTCTTAAATATAACAAATACAAAAAACAGATTCACACCAAAAAAATAAAACGACTTCACAAAAATTTTAATTTTAGAAATTGCATATTTTTTTTTTAATTTCTTTAACTGTTTGGCGATTGTACTTTTTAATATTTTATTCTGTTTATCTTGTGTTATTTTGGTCATTTATTATGTAAGTAGAATTAATATGAAAAGTTTTGCTTATCGTACAGTGTGTCTAAAATATAAAGTAAATATATTTATCACAGAATCGTGTTTTTTTATTTGAATATTTGATAGTCTAAAAATATTATAGGAGTTTTAGGTAAATGCTGCAATACGTGTCTTTACTTCAATTGGCCATTTATTAAAGCACTCAAAAATACACAGTTTTGGGGTTTCTAATAAAGCAATACTACAAATGATTTATATGTTAATTAAATGCAGGTAGTTAGGGAAATGTCTAAGGTGAATACAGTTTTAAAAAAATAATCTTTTTTTTTTCTGAAATGCATGCTAATATTTCATGTAAAACGTTCGAGAAAGCTGCACTGGTTTTTAAACTGCACTTTTTATTGATATTTTAGTATGTTTTTCAATGAAATTAAAAAACAACAGGTTAAAATTTGTATTCACTGGAAACCTTATATATTTTCCAAGCTGCTCAAGTTGAATAATAAATAATGTGCAGTATTGCTTGTATTAGAATGCCACAAGGGGACATTTAGCACCATTTTGAGTGTTAAGCCTTATAATAATAATAATAAATGGATAACTTTTATAGCGCCGTTTTTGTGGGGAAAATCACCTCAAGGGCGCTTGATAAAAATAATGTATCAGACCTGTAAAAATGCTTTGAAATGTCAATCTTTTACTTAAAAAACATTTTTCTGATTTTTTTAAATAGTGTAATGTTAGAAAAACAGTTCTCAAGAGAAAAATAAGAAAATATTTTCTTATTTGTGCCTGAGTTTTACAAAATAATAATAAAAACATACTTTTCGGCGATGTTTTTTTTGCACAAAGTTGGGATAACCGTAACAATTCATTTATATAGTACATACATAAATACACACGTTATTTGAGATACACTTATCATAGTACTACGTACTTATATGTACCTCCCTACCTATTTCAGAACATCAAAATATTATGTTTGCTGATTTTTTTTAAACTTTTAAAAATTCTTTTCAAAGTAACCCCTTCTTACATTTCGCTTCCCGGCGGAGTGTATGCAGCCTCGTTGTGTTCAACATCTTACGAGTGCACCAGCGCGGTGTACGAATGCACCTATGCATGTGTTTCGCGCGCGCATGTGTGCGTGCCCGCTGCACGTGCGCGCGCGCGCAGTGGTGTGTGTGTTTTTTCTGCAAACGACCGTTCTAAAAATATCACAGCACTCGATGCAATTAGTTGCATTGGAAAGGCGTTGGAAACCATTTCTCCACTACCGAGATCATGCAAAATAAATTGACAATTTAAGGTTATTTTCGTTTTTACACTGAACGGATTATCCTTAGAAGAGTGATGTTTTCCGATTTGAAAAAAAATGGTTATGACCAGTTTAAACAAGACCTATGGACTCCTAAGCCTCAGATCTAAAATTGATAATCTGTTCAGTAAAGCATTTTGATGTTTCAAAATATTTGATCAATTTCACAGGAAATAAGGTACAATTGAGCTTGTAATGGGCACACGGACACGCCCACTTATGTTAGTTTATTTCCTTTTTGAATATTAAGTACCAAAACAATATTAAAATCATAAATATAAAAAAAAACCACCAAAAAATTTGTTTCACCCCCTACGGGACATTGATCTCGGAGCTTTTCGTTATGTGGGCGTCTGCTCTAACCCCTAAGCAATCGGAATAATTTTCAAACCTTCTGAGATTATCAAATTCAAATGAATTTTAAAATATATATTATTTCAAGTTTTTCTCAGAATGCACCATTTAAACCTATTTTTTTTTTTTTAAGAAAGACAAACATTCCCGGGTTACAAATAACCTGACAATATTTGAAAAACTCCTACTACTATCGTAAGAAGCGGAAGATGCTGCTTGTGCAATGATGGAGGACTTAGCCCGCAGAGGAATTGAACGCACGACGCCCGGGTGGGAATCCGACGCGTTTGTCCACTCAGCTACCGACCAGTCACAACATAAAATGAATTAACACCTTTAAGTGTTTGATCCATACTAATTTGCCAAACAAAATAATTGAATCAAATCAAGTTTAAGGCGATGTATAAATGTGAATGAAGTAAGGAGTGTGTGTCAAGGCAGAGTTACGTGGCAGTTTCTCTTCTCAGCATACCCCTGCGAGAAAGTGATACAATTACATTTTGAAAAAAAAGTTATTAATTTTTTTACTAGTTATTGGATTTCAAAGTCATAATATGTTAGGTTCTTACCTTTATGTTTTTTCACCCAATTCCCTACCTTATCCAATCATTTCGCTGTATCGAATTGCGTATTCAACATCACCGTGTTCGAAACAATTGACAATCAAACAGAAGAGTTTTGATGTGAAAAAAGGTGTTGCTCGTTCGTTTTTTGCTTGGTCGTCGGTTTGTTGTTTTGATCTCAAAATAATTGTAGTGTTTCATAAGAAGACCAAATTAAGTGTGGTGATAAAAATACTTGAAGAACTTTTAACTTTAACTACATTGGTGAGCGAATGGTTTCGCATTTTTCCTTCATTCCGTAGTCTTTTCACAAGCTACAATTAGACACTTAAAACACTATCAAGCAGTAAAGTTTATCGTTAACTGTCCACTATTTTCCAAATTCAACTGAAGCTGAAAACGCATTCGGTGTTTTCAACACTCGTACTATCTTGTAGAATCACCTCTCAAAATTGTACTTTACTATAGGATACTTTGTTTAATGTAAAAAAAAAGAAAATGATTGCTTTCTGCGAAAGGGTTTTATTGATCTGATAAAATGAGTTCATTTTATCATTCGTCTGAAAATATTTCTTTAATTTAGGTTTACGACGCATGGGGTGACATCATTTTAAAACATGTAAATCTTCTTTTGCCGCTTCCATACATTAGTATCCTTTGCGAATAAATATACACTACTTCGGCTCAAAGAATATATTAGCGAGGTACTAAAAAAACTTTGATAATATTCCCACTTTATGCATAATATCTACTTGTGTGCTAAAGTTGAAAAATCGATCGCAAAATCCCTGAAAAAAATGTAGATTTTGAGTTTAGTGTCATCAAAGAAAGAGTATCAGAATTACAGTTTGAAAGGATTTTGTCCATTATATTTTTAATTTTAAAACCGTACAATTTTTTTGACTGCTCTCAACTATCTGGAGCCAGAGGCTGAAGGGAGTACGAAGGGAAAGAAGATAGGTGAAGGAGAAAGACGAAGGTGGGGAAGTACTCTAACAGATGGCGTTTGATTTCGTAAAGTAATTTTATAAAATTTTTTGAACCATTTTATACAGCGTTTCCGGACACTGAGCCAAGTATTAGTCATGGAACATGCGCTTTCACAAAAACACTCTGAATAGATATGTGACTAAATAGCTTTGTATGGCCAACAACTGCGAATTTGATACATTAGTCACATCATGATTGGTGACAAACGTAAGAATATCAAACTGATAATTTAGGGAAAGATTGAAGGAGATCAAAGAGGAAGGATTGAAATGATCCGACTCAAGTATCAGATCGTCGCTGGAAAAGAAAAAGGGCTTAAGCGACACTTTGGTCAAACATGAGTTAAATATGCAGTTTTGATTAGTTATTTTTTCTGCATCGAATGCTCTGACTCTCGTTTAATTCTGAGCATTTTGTGGCCTTTCAGCCACCCAAAATATATTCACCATTTGGAAGAGTGCTTGACTTAAGCGACACAAGTTTGGGACTTTTTTGTTTTCTGTCACTTCAGGTAACTAAGTGAGAGCATTGAGTAACCTGAGTTTTATTTAAAAATCCAACCAAATACTCAAGAGTTAATCACCAACCAGGTTTCGCTTTTCTCAAGCTTCTTCAGGGCTTTTACATCAACAAACCAGTTGATGTAAAAGCCCTGAAGAAGCTTGAGAAAAGCGAAACCTGGTTGGTGATTAACTCTAATAAAGTGGTGTTTTACAAAGTTTATTGTTTTATTTAATATACAATGTCACACCCCCAAGTTTTTGCTTCCTTCGAAAAAAAAAAAAATA
This sequence comes from Drusus annulatus, assembly GCA_022651775.1. Classification (NCBI taxonomy): domain Eukaryota; kingdom Metazoa; phylum Arthropoda; class Insecta; order Trichoptera; family Limnephilidae; genus Drusus; species Drusus annulatus. Next base: position 1,509,955 of record JAGWCC010000049.1, on the reverse strand, counting down.
AAAAAAAAAACTCAAGACTTGTATTTTTTTATGTAGAACAAAAAAAAAACTTTAAAGTGTTAAGCTGGTGTAAGCTTCCCAAAATGGCGCTTCAGTCCTTTTGCCTTTCCAGCGACGATATAATCTCTGAAACCTCCTTCATTTCTTCGTTCATTCTCCCATGCTTCTTATAATATTCTTCTGACACTCTCATTAACTCTTTTCTATGTAATACATTGACGATTTGGTCACTTATCACCTATTTTTATTTCCAAATCGAAATAAACCATGTATGGTTAATTCATGTCCATTGTAATTAACAATTTTGCATTCTTAGAAACTTGTAAATTAATTTAAAACTGACTACTCTTCCACCTACGCACTTTGTAACTCAATCCTACATTTATACCGTTCGAGATATTAACAAGCTAGATTGATGGAAATAAAGAGGGTAGATGGATACATAGACAGACGGGTGGATAGATCGACCAAGGCCAAAAGCCCGTTGCGCCAAGCTAAGAAAATAACATTATGTTTTAAACTCGCTGAAATTTTCAAGATTGAATATATTAACGTTTAAAAATAGCCTGGAAATTTGCATTGGATGCATTTTCCGAGGTCAGCTCTTGGGTAAACACAACTGTGGTCTGTTCACAAAACGCTGCCAAGTTTCTGTCTTTGGAGATCGAAGAAAAATAGAAAAAGGTCCGAAATGTTTTGGTTTGGAGGCGGGGTAAAGAATGCTTGCTTTGTGCCGGTGTGTTGGTGCGCTGTTGCACTATTTGCATTAAATGCAAACATGTGCATGTGCATTTGAATGTGAACGTGCATTGGGCAAGGTTAGTCCAAGCTGCATTGAGCCTGTGTTGATTGTTCTTTGAGTGTAAGATTTCAACATTTTTGTGAAAATATCCGCGTCGGTAATAACGCCATCAGAAATGTAACATAAATTGTTAGCGGCTATTTTTGTTGTAGCTTGAGTAAAAACACGCAGTAACGAAGGTTAAGTACTTTTTTGTAAAATATATAATTTGGATTAGTGGTGCTTTGATTTCAAATGAATGTACGAAAAATGTTATGTAATCATATTATATATTTTTCAAAACTAACTAATCAACCATCACGCCGTTTACCCGCAGGTAGGCAGAGAAGACGGACCGCCATACAACTCTGTCTTGGCACACACTCCTCGCTGCATTCAAATTCATTCGCCGTCTTATACATACTCTTCTGATATTTTGACTCTTCACATTGCCCGTTTCAAGTATTTCATTCACTTGATGGTGACATGTCTTCCTCGGGCGTCCCCGACTTCTTCTTCCATTCACTTTCACGTCGTATATTTTCTTCGCACTCCTTTCTTCGTTCGTTCGCTCTACATGTCTAAACTATCTAAGCGTCCATTTCTTGATCCTATTCATTGCGCTTACATCAGCTTTGCATTCTTTCCGGATATTCACATTTTTAACACGGTCATATATGTTTTTATCGCACACACGCCTCAGAGATTTCATTTCCGCAGCAGTCAGTTTACTTTCATCATTTCTCTACCAGTTCCATGCCTCACTGCCATACACTGGTTTGGTATAAGCACTCCATTGTCGACTGCTAGCTTCGCTTCATTGGACATTATTTTTATTTGCGCCAACAGCGTTCAGTCCTCCATTGATGGAGTTTCCTGCATTCACCATTATTTATTTTATTGATGGTTGCCATAATTTTGATATGCCGTTGCTTCGAGAAGAATTTTTTCGGAACCCTTAGCAGCATACACCTATATTAAAATTCCGACTTTCATTCCTAATAGTTACGTCCTTTTTAAGGGTAGCTTGTGATTTCCGAGCTTTGTATAGCCCTTTGTATATTTAGTCCAACTGCATTCAGTATTAGAAGTTGACTAACCATTTATGAATAGACAGCTTCTTGCAAAATCTCTAAGCCCTTCTCATTTCTGTTAAATATTACGATGATTTAAATTAGCCAAGTATTTTTACTTTTATATCGATTAAAAAAGAAGCTTTTTCTAGTTGAGAATATTTTGTACTATGGACGCTGTTGCATCCGAAGCTGCAATAAAACACCGAGTGTGTTTTCAGCCTCGGATGAATTATGGACTGTAAAACGATGAACTAAAATACTACTTGATGGAAGTGTGATTATATATGTGATTCACTAAGCCAATTCACTCACCGATGAAGTTATTTTTGGAATTCTTGAAATCTTCTTAAACCCTTGTAATATTGATCAACGCGAATACACCACGCTGACTTAAGTCTTCTTAATTTACAAAACCACATTTATTTTAAATTATTTTGAGAGCAACAACAAAATCGACGAAGAAGTGAGAGCACCAACAAGCAACATGTTGCTCACTAATCTTCTTTTTCTATTGTCACGTATTTCGATCACAGTGTTGTTGAATACAAAATCTAATGGCGAAAAGGCGGCACAGGTAGGAACTGGATGACAAACAAAAAGGTGATAACCTAACAAAATGTCTATTTGAAATACAACAGGCGCGCTACTTAGTTCTATGAAATTTTCTAACAAGCTAAAGGTAGCAAGATAGAATGTAACGCCACACAGCTCTCTCGTGATGCACACTCTTATCTACATTCATTCATCGTATCATACACGCTCTTCTCTCACTACAATTTTTGACATGCTCCAACAAAATATGATTGACTTGGTCGTCATGTCTTCTTCAGGCATCCTCGACTTCTTCATCCATTCACAAAGCCATAATAGGTTTTATAAGAAATTTTATTTTATTAGACGACCTCCATGGTCAAGTGGTAAGACGCTCGACTACGAATTCCAAGGTCACGGGTTCAAACCTGGCCTGCCCAAATGGCTTTTATAATTATAATTGATATGTGTCATAACACATTTATTTCATACAAAATGATATATAGTATATTTGCGGCACGTCCCAGAGTGACAGATACTTTTCAGTGAATGGTGACCAGATCTGAATAGTTAGGTACTTCCCAACCTTCCTCTTCCACATATCTTTCCCCTCCCTACTACTTTCAGCATAACGAAATACCTCAATTGGGAATGCCATAGTCTTACTGGCTCTAGACGGCTGGGAGCAGTTGGGACTCTTGTGCGGTATTCAATATATATATATATATATAGTAAATGTATAATATATTTTTTAAATACCAAAATAAAGTTAAAAATATAAAATGTAGTTAAAAGCAATTAAGTTAATTACGACACCAATACCGTTTATTATTTGTCCCATTATAACTAACTAATTTTCCCTAAAAATTGATTAGATTGAAAATTTCGACTTCCTGTTTATATTTGAACGGTATTTAATATGTAAATTAGACAACGTAATTAAAGCAAAATATGAGCAAACATAAATGCCAAATAACTTCATGTGTGGTTAATAAAACCATGCAAATTATTCACAAACACCATCACGGCGAGTCGAGTTTCCCATAAAGCCTTATATACTCCGTCTACATAGTTCATTATGTATACATAACGAGTGGCACATAGGCCTCATATAATATACTACTTTGTCTGGTGTTGGTAGACCCATTCCACTAAAACTACCCCCGCCCCTTTGTTAAAAACACCCCCCGGTAACAACCCCGACTGCGTACGTCCATTGACATCTCTTCAGATAAGGGATGGATAATATTTCGTGTTTTAACGTTAATTGCATTCACTCAAAAGTGGTAAAATAATTTAAAACTCATTACAATACCTTACAAATTTCTAGTGGAAGTGAAATTATTTCTAAATTCAGTAAGATATTGTTATAAAATAAATTAAGTAATATAAGCATCTCTTCTGAAAATTTGTTTTTTTTATAATGAATTAGGTTTCCAACTTTGCTTCCACCGTTTTCCTATAGATGGATTTAGCTGTAAGCAGTGGTCGAAATTAATATATCAAAGACATTGTGCAAAAAACTCAGGCATCTGTCAATTTAATTCCATAGAAACATTAGTCGGTTTTTGTCTACATTGTAAAGTTATTCTCGATTGAAACTGTCAGTTTACGAGCCAAATTCTTAACATTTGCGGGAGGTTTTGATTGACAATGCTCGACCCCATGTTGCGAGAGTGGTCAAGACATACTTGGAAACGTTAAAATGGGAAGTCCTACCCCACCCGCCATATTTTCCAAACGTTGCTCCTTCTGACTGTTATTTGTTTCGAGAAACGGCGCACGACCTGGCTGACCAGCACTTCCGGTCTCATGGATAAGTAAAAAATTGGATCGATTCCTGGATCGCTTCAAAAGATGACCAGTTTTTTTAACGCGAGATTTTTACGCTACTTTAAAGATGGAAAAAAATAGTAAGCAGCGATAGACAACACTTTGAATCATAAATGGATAGCCAATTTTTTCACAATAAAGCCTCGAATTTCGGAAAAAAACGACGTAAGCAAAGTTATACACCAAATAATATTGCACGAGAGCTTTAAATAACTGTTGTTGTTTGCATAATTTAGTTGAACTAAGCTCTTCTGAACAAACTGCTTGCAGTAGCTTATTCGCTACAAATTCCAATTTGTAAAAATGTGATGCGAACAAGTAAAGAAAAGTGCTGTTGGGAGCTAGTAATACTATGAAATTTTCCATTTAAGGTAAGTTGTGGGGTTGCAGCTGGAAGGCCAGTTTTAAACAACGTCCTTTTTGTAGAAGGTGGTCTGTTTCTGGAACGAAGTGTAATAATCCATATTCGTTTATGACCCTTGACCTCTTAGTCCAGAGAAATAGAGCATGAATCATTGAAGTTCATCGACCAAATTATTTTAAAGCACGTGCATCATTTAGGCAACCTCAAGAAAAAATGGATTTTTACCTAATTATCAATTCTAAGCTAATCCCACTGTGGAAAACTTAGCTCGCATAGGAATGAACACGCGACTTCTGGGTGCAAACCAGACACCTCGGATTACTTGAGTACAGACCGGTCATCCATTCAACTACTTGAATTACTGTTCTCGTGGTTACTAAACAGTTTTTTTTCCTGTGAAGCTGAAAGTATTCTCGACATGGAATATCTTAAAATATTCTTCACTATAGAAAACATTTGTTTATAAAGCTATGAAACCTCTGGTTTTTGATAAATCTAATAGCTTAAAAAGTTTTAATCTAGTAAAGCTTTATCATTGAAATATAAAACTTTATACATTTTCAACGTCTACTTACATTATGTCATCTGTTATTAGACATGTGGTTACATATGTTTTAAATCACGTAAGGGTTTATTCTTACAAATCATCCGGAGGTATTTAAACATGCTGATTTGAGGCGTTTAAAAATGCTTTTCACAATGATTTCAGGATGGTTTGTAAGTTTTTTTTTTTGAGTTTTCTAATGCTGAAAAATAATCATCGGAATATGGATTGGTTTGTTTCTCCTCCCCTGACTGTTGCACACAGTTGCATCTCAATTGCATAGCCTTTCTGCCCATGCCACCCGTCCAGCGCCCACCTCCCACCCGCGCCTGGTGGAGATGCAGCCCCCTTAAAATTTTCCGCCCCCCCTTGGAAAACCCAACATGGCCGCGATCAATAGTTGTGCAGGGGATAACTACCATCGCGATGATTTTGGCGGGGAGGGGGAGGAGGTGGTGAGGGAGACGTCATCACGCAGGCGCAGTGGGCGAGGCTTCACGGTGCGTCTGGCGTCATCGTCATTAAACATTGAAAATGTTTAAATTATTCCAAATTGTAAACAAAAATGATGAAAATTGATTCAAAATTGAAGGAAAAATTTTGAAATACTAAAATGATGACTATTTTTGTAATGATTTCAATTGAACGAACTAAAGCTTCCAATTTTAATGTAATGTAGGTAGATTTTACAAGACATGGTTCCGACGGCTTTTTAAATGCAATGGTTTACGCACCATGCTAAAGCAAATGGTAGAAGAAGTCAGGGACGCCCGAGGAAGATATCAAACGAATCAAATACTTAAGCCAGGCAATGCCAAGAGTCAGAATAACAGAAGAGTACGTATGAGACGATGTATAAATGTAAATGAAGCTAAAAGTTGTATGCCCAGACAAAGTTGTGTGGTGGTATTTGCTTATCCTTAGTTAGTTAGTTAGTTACAGTCGGAATCTGCGTAATACGTTTTGACTGTAATTGATGAAAGATGATTCGTTCAGAAATATTTACGGGAACTATTGTCGGTATTGGTGTTGTTGTGACGTTGATTGCTTAGTTTAATATACCTTATAAAGAAGGCGTTGGAGCTCTCTTAATGAAAGTTGAAAAGTATATTTATTTTGTACACTATCTAAGAAGCTGTTTGATTGTGAACGTGAATAACTAATGAAGGTATCAAAGGCAAGATCGGATTTTCAAAATAATTCATTTTAAAAATCTTTCAAAAGTTGAAGGTTGCATTGTGCGAAGAAACTATGACAACCTTAGAAAACGTGAAATCTATAAAAAAAAACAGTGAAAATGCAGAAAATAATAAATATTATTAACTTGTCTTTTTTCCTTTGCATTTTTGTCAGGATTGCGGTTTTTCTAAATGCCTTAAAAAACAGTTACGAAAATAAAGTTTAAATTTTTGTTGTAATGAAGTGATCATAATTATATATATGCGAGTATACAGATTTATTAATTAGGAAGGAAAGCATTCCAATTTTTTAGAGACTTATTTTTTTAAATCTTCTCATTTAAGGCTGTTTATATCAACGGTCTTATTCACAACGACTTCGTTGTATGAACAAAGCGAGAAGCCGAGGCGAGTATAAAAAGATTAGGGAGGCTTTCATTCAGCAGTGGTTGATAGTAGCTGATGATGATGAAGGACCACATCAACAAATTTAGAAAACCCAAGACAATAGAAAAATCGCTATGACGACAACATATTACTGAGGTCGTTAAGCACATTTGATATCGAGACTACCCTCGGGGTGGACTAATCCAATTCAATTGAATTAAAACGCTTACAATCTAAACTGCCTAAGACTCAGGCGTTTGGATGGTAAGAAGGCCGACAAAAAGTTAGAGAAGGCAGAAGTGTAGGCATTTTCGAGAGGTGATTAGGGTTTTTCAATGGTTATAGCGAATGGCGATGAAAATCATACACTTCTAAATACCTAGTTGTGATGCCAAAAAAGCTTAACACCATCTTCATTTTGAATAGGCAGTAAAATGAGTTCTTAAACACAATGTTAGTTAATAATCATATTTTTAGTTAAATATTCAAGAAGATTTCGTTTAAATAAATGACATAGCTGTTCGTTCCCAAATGCGACGTTACTACGTAAAAATATATCATCTACCATTTTACAATCAAGGGCAGATTCCGGTGAAATTAAATAAGGTACCTCTAGTACTAGCCTGGTATTTTATGAAGGAATGTCTTATCGCTTACTGCAAATCGTAATTTTATATGTTTATGTTTACATTTGTATTATAGTGTGATTTATGTTTTAGGATTAAGCAAATCTGATTAATGTTCATTATGTCTATGAAATAATGTAGTGAATTCATTATGCTAGCTGTAATGGGCCATGCAGTTGCGCCCATGTAGGGGCTTATCCCCTGTAACCTACCTTTCAGACCAAGGTCCTTTGGCATTTCTTAATTGCCTCCCATAATGTTTACTGTTTCTTAAATCCCCTGTGATCTACCCGTCAGACCAAGGTCCTTGGGCATTTCTTCACGAGAGTAGAAACAATAGCCTTAAAGATAAAATTATCTTCTCGAGTCGGTCAATTTTTTTAAAATTTGAAATATTTTTTATTGTGAATACCACAAGAGTCGTAGCTGCTCCCAACCGTCTAGAGCCAGTGAGACTGTGGCATCCCCGATTGAGGTATGTTGTGAGGCTGAAGGTAGTTGGGAGGGAATGGCGTTGGGGAAGAGGAAGGTTGATACCAAATATGGCTAAAGTCATTTCAAGCAACTTTTCAATTCTGAGTGGTGGTCTTTCACCAGAGCGTTACATACAGAGTATTTATCACTTTGGTTCATGTCAATTATATTTAACTAAATTTTATTATATTAAATTGCATTACATGTTCCTAACATGAAAGCTACAAGACAGTACCTACCGTATTATTGTGACAATTCTACTTCAACCTCACAATATTACACTCCTATGCGATGAATTCAACATCTAGGAAATAAATACTACGACGTTGTTGATATATTCAGTACGTCAATATAACAATAAATAGGTACACTTTAGTACAGTTTTTGTTCATTTAGTAAAGCTAAATTAATTGAAGAAATTATTTAACTCTAGATATATCTGTTATTCAATACTTTTTTTTCTTTCTTCCACAATATTGTTTGCACTGTTTGTGACTATATCGTTATTTAAAAATTGTTAATATATTTTTGCAAAAAGCCTTCTACGGGCGTATACAAATATCCGGTGTAAATAAGAATGTTCATGACTTTTATGAGAAAATGCGTGAATGGGATGAAACACAGCGAGTGTTTGGTGGAGTATAGTGGTGCAGACTTCCCCCTCTTCTGCTTAACCCTGAGAAGAAATAGCCTGATCGTAAGTAACTTTAACCACCCGAAACATTCAGCGTCAAAAACCCAACAGGTGTCTCGAGCTTTGCAAAAGTTGTTCTTTGAGATCTGAACTGGTATTGCACGAAACATGCATATTCTTTTGTATCTGAGGATACATTGTTCAAAACCAGATTTTCGCAGACACCTTTTGAGCTACATCCAATGAAAGACAACATTATACTTTTATTTAGTTTTTTAGCCCGCTTAACGATCATCTATTTTTTTATAATACCACGTTGCAACAGGAATCGAATCCGAAAATTCCTGATTTGAAAATTGTATAGATCATGACTCATGACTCTACGGAGGCTGTTCGGGAAGGTACACCTACGTGCCATTATAATGTAAATGATTTATTGCACATATGCCAGCTTTTTAAGCTCACTTATCATATAATTTGACTGTTACTGCACTGGTTTGATTTCGCGTTGTTTGAAAAGTTTGTGGGACAAAACACCCACAATATGCTCAAAATTTAACTAGTAAAATATCGTACTATATATAATTTGAAGAGAGGATATTACGAATTAAGGTTTTAAAAACCAGATTGGCAAGCATACAACCTATCATAACAATAATGAAAGTGAACTTATTTGGCGCAGTTTTGTGATATTTCATCTCAAGTGCGCTTCATACTAAATTAATTATGCTAAAAAGACTAACTAACAATGAGAAAATAATATATAATATGTATACAAATTAAAACTATCTAAAACATGATCGTTATCATAAATCATGTGAGAAAAAGGTTCAGATATGGGTATAACATTGCATACGTACATCAACAGATTTAAGAAAACAATATAGATGTTGAAATATTCAATACTTTACAGGGAAATTATAAAAAGTAAAACATTTTAGTTTTTTTGTAGATATTAGTTAAAATTGTGAGATATTCGGTGAGCAAGCTTTTTAAAGTTTTAAATACAAATAGAGCAGAAAAGGAGTAGGTAATTTTAGTATTAATCGTAATAAAGTTTTTTTTAAATACTCTATTGGATACCGAATGGGCTATTCTAGTTAATAATTCATTTGTGGTATTGTATTGACATTCTTCGTACCAATTGGATTGATAAAAAAAGGGAAAATATGGAAACAAAAAAACATATATCGTCGCTGGGGAAGCGAAAAGGCTAAATCGACACTTTGGTCAAAAATTAGTTAAAAATGCAGTTTTTTTGTCTGCATCGAATGCTTTGATTCTGGAGACTTTTCTGGCCCCTTAGTCATCTCAAATACATCTACTATTTGGAAGAAGGCTTGACTCAAGCGCACAAGCTTGGGACTTTTTTTTGCTTTTATCGCTTTGGGTAACTCAGTGAGAGCATTGAGTTTCCTGAGTCAACTTATTTTTTCAAAATCCAACGAGGTACTGAAGACTTTTATTGTAAAACAAAAAAATACTTCAAAGTGCTCTGGCGTGAACTTCCCGAAATGGCGCTTCAGCCCTTTTGCCTTTCCAGCGATGATATTGTAAGTGATTGCCAACATGAGCCTTCTCCTTTTATCATTTTTTCCAATTAAAATGATATTCTGATAAATGTGTTAAATATGTGTGTAAAAATAAAATATTGTTTTATTTGGTGCAATCGAGAAAGCGCCTTGTTTTCATGGCATTTAATCTTAATGCTACGCGTCTTGCAGCACTGAGGCGCTTTTAAAAGTACTTTAAGACCGTTTAGTGCTCGCGTATATGGCATCGGTATAAACTTATGTTTTCTACTTTATAAAAAAAGTTAATATTCTATCAACTACATATAAACCATAAGATACAAAGTAGGTATTTACCTACCTACTGTATTTTTTCTCTCGGTTAGGTACGAAATCTTGCTTTAGCGATTCAGCGCGCGGTTATAAAAAAATTGAAGGTCCTTAGCATATACTCTAAAGTAATATAGCATTAAAGTTTCCTTATTTGTAACTTTTTTTAGTTCGTTGGTTAGAGGCAAAATATGAATTTGAATAAAACAAGGAGTGTCTGCCAATGCAGAATAAGTGGCGTTAAATTCTCTCTACTCACGTGAAAAAAGCATGATATTTAGTTAGTTGGTCGTATGTTATATTCGATAAAATATTATTTCCCAGATATAAGCAGGTGGGACACAAACAAACGGCTTTAAACGTAGTTTTTCAAAAGCACTAACTAACTCACTAACCGTCACACCGTAGGCAGAGTGAACGGAATGCCATACAGCTCTAATAATAATAATAATCATAACAATAATAATAATATTTGGATGATTTGTAAAGCGCTGTTTTTGTGAAAAATCACCTCAAAGGCGCTGTACAGATCTTATTTTCTATTATGAGATATTAATTTCTAGTTTAAATGAGAAAATATACAGGAACATACTTACCTGGCAGGTCCCATCAGGAACTGCCTTAGCACACACTCTTTGCTTCATTCACATTCATATATCGTCTCATAAAAATATTTTTCTGACAAAATTATCTACAGTGTTAATATTCACAGACATAACATGGGAAGAAATCAGACTATCAGAAAAAAGAATAAAGCCAATACATAAAACAGCTAACTATATAAAGGGATGAAATCTTATAATGCGCTGTCGGAAACCATCAAAATTATGCCTGTCAATAAATTCAAAATAACTTGTAAGAACTATTTAAAATACATGTAAATCAACATAATAAGTAGAATATAAGCCAAAATATTATTAAGTCCAAAATTAAATTAAATAATAGATACTTTGTAAACTTTAACGTACAAGAAACTGATATAAAATAAATAAAACTAAAACTAGTACATTGTATTCTGTTATTCTGACTCTTCACAAGGCTTGACTCAAGTATTTGGTTCACTTGGTCGTGTATTTATTAGAAAATACACCCTTACCATTGGGAGTACTATATATTGTTAATATTTATAATATTGATTCAGCCAAAATGCAGTTATCTGTTATTATCCATAATATTAAATCATCCAAACAGTGCCAAAATGCAGTTATCTGTTATTATCCATAATATTGAATCATCCAAACAGTGCCAAAATGCAGTTATCTGATATTATCCATAATATTGAATCATCCAAACAGTGCCAAAATGCAGTTATCTATTATTATCCATAATATAGAATCATCTAAACAGTGCCAAAATGCAGTTATCTGTTATTATCCATAATATTGAATCATCTAAACAGTGCCAAAATGCAGTTATCTGTTACTATCCATAATATTGAATCATGCAAAGAGTGCCGAAATGCAGTTATCTGTTATCATCCATAATATTGAATAATCCAATCAGTGCCAAAATGCAGCCATCTGTTATTATCCATAATATTAAATCAGCCAAACAGTGCCAAAATGTAGTTATCTGTTATTATCCATAATATTGAATCATCTAAACAAGGCCAAAATACAGTTATCTCTCACTATCCATAATATTGAATCATCCAAAGAGTGCCAAAATGCAGTTAGCTGTTATTATCCAACAACCGAGCGGATAATGATAATTTTAATATTCTTGTTGTGGGACTGTGTGTACCTTTGGGATGAATCATTCAACAAATGGCACCTGGAGTCCCCCCTTTAGATTTGCATTATTCGTTGCATTCTGCCCGCTGAATGCGATATTCATGCACCTCTTGAATGCAGTGGACACTCGGTTAGTTGTAATTCTGTATACCCTCGGCAGAGTCTTTTTTCTTTATTTTTAAAGTATTCATTGATTTATGTTTGCAATCAAACACAGAGAAAGCTTACTCGGAGCAAGTGGATGGGTTTGTGTATTTGGGAAGTATGTTTATGTGTTGTTATGAAAGAAGGGTGAAAACTCCATTAATAAAGGACTGAAGGCTGTTGGCGCAAATAAAAAATGACCAAAGAAGCGAAGCTAGAAGTCCACCATAGAGTGATTATACCAAGTCTGGTGTATGGCAGTGAGGCATGAAACTTGCAGATAAAGGATGGCAGTAGATTGAATGCTATAGAAATGAGATTCCTAAGGTGTATGTGCCCTAAACCAAGAATGCAAGGCTGATCTAAGCTTAATGAATAGAATCAAAAAATGCACGCTTAGATGGTTTGGGCAAGCAGAGCGAATAAACGAAGAAAGGAATGTAAAAAAATATTTAAATGACGCAAAAATGAATGAAAAAAAAGTCGTAGACGGACAAGGAAGACATAAGACAATCTAGTTAATCAAATACTTGAGTCCGGTCATGTGTAGAGTCAGAAGAACAGAAGAGTATGTATGAGAAGATGTATGAATGTGTGCTCAGACAGAGTTGTATGGCAGTCACTTTTCTCTGCCTAACCCTGAAGTGAAACGGCGTGATGGTTAGTTAGTTTTTTTTATTGGCAATTGAACATTTAAAACAGTCGTTAAAGATACATGTCTTCCAGTGGAGAAGCAACAGGCGAGGAAAATAAAAGAAATGAAGCAAAATGCGGGTGGAAATAAACTGTAGTTATCTATTGAATGGGGTTACTTGGTTAATGATTTGTCACGCTAAAGAAATTATTGGATTTCTGATCAGATCACAATTTGTATCTGTATTTCAAAGATAAACATAGACTGACTAACCATAATAATGTTTCTCTGTAGGAGCAGTTAAACACCATGAAATGCAACGCACTTGGCGCATACGAGTACAATTTGTTCCATCCTTAATCTTAGACACTGGTCTGTTATTGGAACCAATTGTCTCAAGTATTTGAAACAACTTACCGGTTTTTAAAGATTTTTCTTCTTTAGTTATTGTGAAATATACTGAACCCCTTTTTATATCTATTCGCTCTAGGTTTCCAAATAGCAAAAGGTCTGTTACTTAATCCTGATTTTTGTGCTAACATCGGTTTTGCTTTATTTTAGGATCTTCTCGTTCGTACGTTTGTTTTGTTTTTATTAGTATGCTGCACAAGAGTCCGAACTACACCTAACTGTCCAGAACCAGTCGGGCTATGGCATCTCCAAATGGGGTATGAGTGGGGAGTGTGAGGAGACAGTAAAGAGGAAACTAAGAAAGTATCTGGCTATTCATAGTTGTTCACCAAACACGGTTAAGGCCATTTCAAGCACCTTTTTTGATTTTGAGTGTTCTTTCACCAGGGGGATAATGGTAGTATTGGACATTCTGAGATATTTCGCAAATATAGCACGCGTACATGATTTTGTATTAATAACATGTGTAAAATATACATACATCATTTTTTGCACACGCTGGGATTGGGACCAACGACCACTGATTTTAACCGCTCACCTACATATACGCCTTATATATTTAATTTGTATTGCATTCAGTCTACTTCGAATTTCATCTGCAAGTTTCATGCCTCACTGCCACACATCAGAGATGGTGTCAACACCCCATTGTGAACTGCCAGCCTCGCTTCTTCTGACATTATTTTTATTAGCAACTATTGCATGCAGTCCCCAATAAAATTGATTAATTTATTGTTTTAGTGAATTGATTTCCTGCAGTCGGCCATATGAGTTATTTGACATTGATTTGTTTAAATACGCTTTAACAACTTATATGCCTTAGGGATCAAGACATTTTTATCAATTTCCGTTCTTCATCTAGAAGGTAGTCCTATATCTTATTGCTATTTGGGTAGGCATCAGAATGTTGTTGTTTACTTTTAGTCTGGCTTCCTTCGACAATGTTTTATTCATAGTAAAATAAAATAGCATTTTTTTTTTCGCATTATCTGTTTTCAGTTTTATTATGATGGCGTTGTGCTCGTAATTTTTGCTTTCAAGGCAAGTTGGTAGGTATCTAGGTATATGGTGTTACTATGTTTTAAGATAAGGAAACGGTTTGCATGAGCCACCCTAAGCAAACTTAGCCGAATTTTAAAAACAAGAATTTATCTAAGATATAAAACATACGCAAAAACGTGTATTTAATAAATGCATGATACCAGTACTGATGTCTGGAGAACAAACATGGACTCTCACAACGAGCATTAGAACTTAAATGTTTATCGTACTAAGAGCCATACAAATAGGTATCTTTTTGTGAAATAGAAAGACTAATGAGAAGGTGCGTATGAGAAGGTACAAGGATGTTATCAAGGTAGCCGATAACACTGTCATAATATGTACACACGTAAGTGGTACAACGTGGCGCGTTGTACAGGTAATAGATAAAGTTTGAAATTTCAATGCTATCGAATGGCATTCTTAATTTCAATTGAGAAACAGACGTTTCAGTTAGATTCGATGGGCTGACTACCTGAAGAGACCTGCCGGCTTCGCATGGGAGAGAGCCGCCAAGAATCAGGAAATTTAGAAATAGATTTATAAATATGACGGAGAACTTTGATTAAACTGGACATCGGAAGGCTTTTGAAGATGAAGGAGTATAAGTAGCAAATATTATTAAATACCTACATAATAAACATCCTGCTGAAAACAGTTGTAAAATTAATGATGAAAACGAAAGTAATAAGTGATTTTCTTACTTGAGTCCTGTGATGTTTGTTTCTTCTCAGGTATCCCTCGGGGAATTGTTTATAGACCTCTTCTATGCATATCTTGGAGTGTTATAATTGTTTATGCCTTATTATTTAATAATATACAATTTGTTGAGAATAAACCGTCTTCACAAATGTCTGTAATTTTGTTAAGATGTTGATTTGCCCGTAGAATATTTATTTATGGATAATATTATAATACAAGATAATATTTATACAAAACATGAAATTAAATCATTTTTCTTTGTACTTTTACCATAAAATTTACTATCGAATAATAGGAATCACAAATCGTCTAAAATATCTTTAGTTTTTTTTTTAACAAAGTAAAGTAGGGTTTTTTTTTAGTTTTTTTTTAATGTATAGTAATAAATATAAATTTTAAGGCCGATTTAAGGCACGAGTTTTATTTTGTTTGCTTCAGATTTTTTTATGTTTGTAAATTGTTACAAATATACCGAAATCACGAAATGTTCCAAATGTTTTAGGCCAAATTTTATTTTTTATCTTCTCTCTTCTTCGTTTTCTTCTTGAAACTGATGTTTTTAGTTTAATTTTTTGTTTTTAAATTATATTTTTGTCCGAAATTAAAGTATGTATGGTCGCACAATTTAAATGAAATACGTAAAGAGATCAATTCTATTGTTTTGTTTATAATAATCGATATAAAATGAAAACCTGTTATCTATTGCAAAAAACTCGTTGCTTTTTCGTCAAATGGTGACGGCTGAGTATTTATTGTTCTAAAATAAGTATTTGTTAAATGGTGGAAGTTTTAAAATTAAAAAAACTGTTATTTATTTTAACGGATAATTGTTAAGTTTGATATTTATATACATTGATTAATAATTTCGACTCTTGATGCCATTAAGAGCCAATAACCCAGTTATATTAAGTGTCCGATGTTGTTTTTTCTTTTCACTTGATTTATTTATTTTCTTGAAGATTATTAGATGGATTTTAGCGGATTGTCAGCGTAAATTAATGAATGCTTTGTTTCTTCTGTTTTATTGATGTTGTTTGATGTTAATTATAGCCCTTATTGTTAAACAGAATCAACAAACACTTGCTGTTGCCGACGAGATGTTGTGATATTATATTAACTTTGTTTCGAAATAATACGTTTTAAATATTTTTAATTGGATTTATAAATGAAGAGGGGTGTGGGAATTATTGTTTGCCAAAAGTTTATTTTTTAAATTGGTGTGCTTCTGTTACGATGTTACGATGTTATGCTGATTTTTTGTATATTGACTTCCTATGCCTGATGTTTCTTGATACTTGATGGAAGGCTTTTCTTTGCTCTCAGCGAGAGCCCGTTTGGTGTATTTTCCACTTGCTTGCTTTAGAAAATCAATTATATTTGCTGCATTTTTGCCGTCGCTTGTTCGAATGTCTTTTGTGAATCCTTTTGCCGAATTCGCACTTTTCCCGAAACCGAAACGTTAAGAATACCGACGACGAGGAATATCAATATTCGACGCACTTTCGAAACGTGTACGACGCCGTGTAGACGCGATGCAGCAAATTTCTAAAAAAAGTCCAAAGCTCTGAATAGTTGAAATATTCACACATTTTTAGATTTTTCTAAAATAAAAAATGATAGTTTTTATTGTTGTGGATTTTTTGATATTTTAGCAAGCGTGGAAGGGTCGATGGAAACACGCTATACACCGGGCCCCGCTCTGCACACTGAGGGTAAAAGCGCCCCGGCCGCTTCAATGTGCCCATCCGCCCCTCCTACCCCGCCCTGTCCACCCCGTTATCGTCACGCATTTTCCGATGATTTTCCGGACGCAAATGCAATCAACAACAATTAAAAAATTTCCTTCGAAATGCATTATTCTGTTCAAATTATATACAGATCATCAACAGATGATTTGTTAGCATCACATCAATTAGCCAATAAAAAAAAATACTCGTCTTGCGTTCTCGTCTTTTTAATTTATTTTTTTTATAGTGAATACCGCACAAGAGTCCCAAATGCTTCCGTTAAGAGCCTGTGTGAATGTTGTGAGGCTGAAGGTACTAGAAAGGGGAAGGGAATTACGAAGAGGAAGGTTGAGAAGTACCTGTCTATTCAGATCTCGTCACTAAACACGCCCAAAGCCATTTCAAGCGCCATTTTGATTCTAAATGGTGGTTTTTTATCAGATAATTGGAGTATATACCACTCTGAAACCTGCCGAAAATAAACCATTTATTATTTTATGTGAATTGAATCTGCTAACATATATTAATTAAATAAAAGTTATTTGCGCCCGCCGGGTTTGAACCCGGGACCTTTGGATTTGTAGTCGGGCGTCTTACCCCTCGACCATAGAAGCCGTCAAAACATATTTTACCATCATCATCTTCATCAAGGTGTTAGGCTTCAGGGTAGGCTAATTATAATTTATAAGTCAGGAGAGACCGGTCGGTAGCTGAGTGGAGAACGCGTCGGATTCCCACCCGGGCGTCGTGCGTTCAATTCCTCTGCTGGCTAAGTCCTCCATCATTGCACAAGCAACATCTTCCGCTTCTTATGATGGCAGTAGGAGTTTTTCAAATATTGTCAGGTTATTCGTAGCCCGGGAATGTTTGTCATACTTTAAACAAAAAAAAAAAAAGAAAATTCCATCCTGATTTAAAATGAATGCTTCCTACCCTCAACAATATTGAATAATGGCAACATATTAAACGGTTTCCATTAACCACGATGCGTATTTTTTCCAAAGTCGCCATTTCCTTTTATATTCTTCCCATCCCCATTTTTCTTTCAGCTTTAAGAAGTGTCTAAACATTTTAGATGCATTCTAAGAAAAGCTATTCAGGTTTATAACTCTTGGCATCATCTCTGCGCTAGATCACAGGGTGTGATTTGGCTGTAAATATTCGTCTATTTGTTTCTTGTTACATTGTTCTTACAACTGCTTCTAAAAGCTAATCTGTTAAACCAAAAAGAAAGCTGAAAAACCATAGATTTTAGAAATTCTATCTGTGCCATTAACTGTTCCATACCACATATAATAATAAAAGATATAACATGGAATAGCCGAATCAAAAATTATCAATGTATCTGGTCATCATGTGAAAAAAAGTCGTGTTTGATAAAGTTAATGTTAATGTACTGTGAAAAATTGAAAAAGGTACGTTTTAAGTAAAGGCTTTAGAGGAACAAAATCCTTAGGCGGTGAAGCCTTTTTAAGGAAATTAAACGCAAGGGTAGGCAAGACACCTTCGAAATATTTAACAGTTTCATTATATGAATTTACTAGAACGAACTCTTTTTAGAATGCATCTCTAGTAATATTCATATAATTATCAGTAAAAACTTGACTATTATTATGTTTATATAGAAAACAGTTAATATAGAAACATACTTTTTCAAACGCTGTTTTTTGCATGTTATATAATAAGAAATTTACAAATACAAAATAAACTGGCTTAATTACTTTAAGGTTTGAGTTGTTTATAAGTATAATTTTGAAACCTGCGTTTTACGAAAGTAAAAGTTTAGTGATTGGGATGTTTTGATTTTTTCGTTTTAATATTAAACTCAAAACAACGTATCTATCCCAACCACTGCACCTTTAGACCACTAGGCGAATGATCGCGCGTTCAATTGCATCTACTATGCACTCCTGGCCGGGCGGGAAGGAATGGAGAGGGGTGGGTGGAGGGGAGGCAGTCGGAGGGGGGCTGGAGGCTGCATCATACAAGCCAGGGGCATAGAATTAATTCTAAAGGGGGTTTGCGGGGTGACAAACTGTTTGTGCAGGGGTAGGTAGCCGGCGAAGCCTGCGCACTGAAAACCACCCCGCCCCGTCGCCGCTACGTGAAAATTGTTGATATTGATGTATCTGAACCGGTAGCATTTTGCTAAAATTATTATTGGCCGGACCCTAGCATGAAACGATATTATTCAACAAATTAATGGTGCTAGAAGCTTAGTGGTGGTTGTGGCAAAGTTAAACAGTTCATTATAACCATTAGTAAAGTATTGGAGGAGATAGGCATTCAAACAATTTAAACAGCAAGTCCAGAGAGAAGACCACAAGAGAAAATGTAAGACTTTTATCATTCTCGAAGATATTATTTGGACGGTCTTTTCAAAGAAAGGAAGGAGCTAACCCTGGTCTTGAAAAGACCAATGTTTTTGAAAGAATTATTATTAAATTAGTGGCGGTAATGATAATTCTAGGCAAAGCTGAAAAAAAAATTGTAGATGTACAGATTTTTTAATACATTTTCTCCGGAAAGAAGAATTTGGATTTTTTATCAGGCCTTAGGCCAGCTCTGAAGGTACTTTGTGGAAAATCTTGTCAAGTTAATGATAAACTGAGCCCAGATTTTATTAAAAAAAATTATTTAGGTCAGTAGAATTTGTTGTGAACTCGTATTGATATTATTTTATTACAAACATGGAGATCCAAAAATAGTTGATGTTGGCTTAGTAAAAGAGAATAAGAAAAGAACTGTTAGATTTTTGAAAAGTATATCAAGAGAATATGTGTTAATATAGATGTGGAAGTAGAATTTGGAGATGTCTGAAGAAGACATTCCACGATCAAGGGGAACAAATACTAGAGTTGGGTGGCTCTCATGGTGATGTCTAGACTCTACAATAAAAAAAATAGGTGTTGGCCAATACATTTCATTGTTTATCAAGACAGATTTGTAAAGCGGTCCGTCTTCTTGATTATGAAAGATCAACAAGAGTAGTTGCCCGCAATTGAGATGGGCTGACAATCTAAAGAAAGCTGTTGGAGTTGAATTTTGCCACAAAGAAGCTGCGAAAGTGGAAACATTTTAGGCAGACCAAATATTTAAAGCTGGTCGCCTAAAGTCTCATAAAAGGGTTAGGAAAATTAATCATATCACTAACTAACAAACTAACCATCACGCCGTTTCGCTGCAGGGGCAGGCAGAGAGGACGGACCACCATACAACTCTGTCTTGGCACGCACTCCTTGCTTCATTCACATTCATATATCGTCTCATACATACTCTTCTATTATTTCGTATTTGATTCACTTGATCGCGCCATGTCATTCTCGGGCGTCCTCAAATTCTTCTTCCATTAACATTTGCATCATATATTATTTTCACACTCCTTTCTTTGTTCATTCGCTCTAAATGATAGCCTACATAGTCGAGTGGTTAGACGCTCGACTACGACTTCAAAGGTTGCGGGTCCAAACCCGGCGTGCGCAAATAACTTTCATTTTATTAATATGTATCAAAACATATTTGGTTCATATAAAATAATAAAAAAAAGTACATTTGCAGCACGTTCCCGAGTGGTAGATACTCCAAGTATCACCCTGGTAATAGACCACCATTCCGAATTAAAACGTTGCTTTAAATGGCTTTAGCCGTGTTTGGTGACCAGATTTGTATAGCCAGGTACTTTCCAACCTTCCTCTTCCCAATCTCATTTCCCTTTCTAGTAACTTTACCCTCACAACATACCCGAATTGTGGATGCAGTTGCTCCAAGTATTAATCATTCACAACTATATTGCACGCTGTTCTTGTACTCTTTTTTTCAAACACCATGACTTTAGACTTTTTTTACATTCATCATCAACTCACTTTGCATACATATTTGTTCCATACTGTCAGAAATCAGCACCGCATCATCAGTATACAATAGGCAACATACTTTCAAATTGTTAATTTTTGCGCCCAAGCCCACACCTTTATTATAAAATATTATTTTTATTGCGCTACGAAACATTAAATGAAAAGCAGAGACGACACACATATAAATCTAAAAATTCACAGAGAAATCGAATTATTTAGAGTGTCAAATAAAACATAATTTATTTATAATTTGTTCTAATATTATCCACCTAACCTCACTTAACCTCAAAAATTGACTGTAGCTTTTTCAAATTAAGAAAGGTTTTTTCGTTTTTTTAACAACCCAGGTCTTACAAAAGCGATGTATTGTTTCAACTGTCTGTCTATGTAACGCAGAATATTCATTGAATCCACCGAAATCAAACTAATAGAACCTTTTAAGATTTTTCCATTACATATAGTATCTTTTTATTTTATTTTATTGATGACAAAAACATAATAACTGTGTAATTTTTACTTATAATATGTTTGGGTGTTTTTTCCATTACTTTATACAAGTACATAAACAGAGAAAGTACTTAACCCAAAGTCTCATCACTTTTTGAATCACCCAGTATTTATCCGACCGGCTTCATTCGACTAAAAGCACTTTGCATAAAAATACACCATTTTGAACTGCAAACTCAAATTTGAATATATTTCGCACATGGAGCTTTTATTAAAATGTAGATATATTCAATGCTTTGAGGCTTTTTGACGGCTTTCCTGCCAAATTTTCAAATGATGAATTATTGTTTCGAATTACGCTACGGTATATTTTTCGTACATTTCAATACTGCAAACTAGTACCACGTCATATACCAGTAAAAAACAAACATTCATGGATAGTAGAGAATAGATAGATTCGTAAAACAATGTGATTAATGAAGATAGTTGTTTTTTAAGGACATCAGGGATAATGGCTCAGGATTAAGTAAACTGATACGAGACCTTTTTATGATATTTAATTTAATCGATCGTGAAAAAGTTGATAATATTTTTAAAACTCTAATAACTTCAAATGCATTCTCGAGGGCCTTTTGATGAGAAGAAAGTCAAATTGATAACTATCGAAATGTTATTTAAAATTTTGAAACTGTTAATTCGTGGTAGAACTCCATTTTAATAATACAAGTTTTTAAACTTTATTCCACTATGTTTAGTGGACTAGTCATAAAATCAGTATCGAAATGATAATCAGAGGAAAGATTGATGAAGATGTAGTAAAATATGACGTTAAAAAAGAGTCCAAAGTTGCAGTCTGCAAGGTTAAGTTTGCCTTAGTGACAGCCAACCTCCCATAGGAGAAGCCACCAACAGGAGAAGATGACATTTTTGTGGTTGATACTCTGATTAATAATATACAAAAGGTAGCGCTGCTGTTTTGCCGGAGTCAGCTAGACCTGGGCGTGGCAAGGACTAGGACTAGGGTATTTATACATCCATTTATAGCACATGTCGACATAACGTTTTTGTTTATTCGTATAACTACTTTTTCACAGTATTGTTACAAACAAAAATAAAGCACATAACCTAAAAAACTAAAAATGTCAATGTATGTCACATATCGAAACGTGTGGGCGATCTCAACGGAAATGCGGGACACGAAAAACATTGTTAAAATACTTTAAAACGGTGTGATAATTTAGGAAATTTTGTTGTCTCTTTCTTTCTCATGGTGTACGACGTAAAAACCCGGAGAAAGTGATTTATCCCAAATGAGTATAGGTTGGGTAAAAAGAATTAGCTCTCTCTCCATATACTTTTACTCCAAGGGTTGATATTTTGACACAAGAAAATAAGACAGAACCATCTTTTTTTTTTGATTTTCTTGTCAAAAAAAGCCTCAAAGTTAAGGATAAAACTTTTTTAATAGCTGAAGTGTGTAAATAATCTAAATTTAATCATTCAGATCAAGGTTGTGCTGTGCTCAAATATAAAACAAGAATAATAAACATTAAATTAGGCTATTTTTAATTTGTTACTTAGTATAATTTTCATGGTTTCCGGCAGCACATTGTAAAAAAATCATCTCTTTATAGAGTAAACTGTTTCTGTTTATTGGATTTATTCTTTCTGGTAGTCTGATTGAATATCCACGTTGTAAATAATTTGGTAATAAGTTGGTTATAAGTTTTATTTTTTACTTTTATTGTATATGTAAAAATTAATGTTTTTAATGTTAGCATCTATTTCACTGTTAGGTACAAGCTATAAGTCCTTATTGTAAGTCACTGGTTGAAAATATTAGGTGTAAGCCATTAGTAATAAATTTTAACTGTAAGTTATTAGTTATAAGCTTAAGTGATAAATTATAGGTTAGATAAATTAATTTGTAAAGCGCCCTTGAGGTGATTTTCCCACAAAAACGGCGCTATAAAAGTTATTCATTTATTATTATTATTATTATTAAATGATTTGAGTCTTTCAGAGACTCGTTTGTACCTGAATTGCATCTAGTTGGTAATATATACACAAAGGTGGCCTATCTATTTAACTTCACGGAATGTAGACACAAGCAGGTTATGATATCGTATATTATATATTCAATCGAAATTAGTTTGATGTGATCAAATGACGGCCTGCATGGTCGAGTCGTAAGACGCTCGACTATGAATCCAAAGGTCGCGGGTTCGAACCCGGCGTGCGCAAATAAATTTCATTTAATTAATATGTGTCAAAACACACTTAATTGATATAAAATAAAATATAGTATATTTGCGGCACGTTCCAGAGTGGTAGATACTCTAAGTATCGCCCTGGTGAAAGACCACCATTCAGAATTGAAACGTTGCTTGAAATGTCTTTGGCCGTGTTTGGTGACCAGATCTGAATAGCCAGGTACTTCCCAACCTTCCCCATCTCCTTCCTCTCCCCACGACCTTCAGCCTCACAACATACCCCTATTGGGTATGCCATAGTCTCACTGGCTCTAGACGGTTGGAAGCAGTTGAGACTCTTGTGCGGTATTCACGTAAAAAAAAAAAAATACAATGCAGGTAATACTAATTTTAACTACCATTTTTTCTTTTCGAATGAGCAAATAATTTACTCTTGTATCACTGTAAGTGTACCTTTATATTATGTAAAAGCTCACTTGAACCTATACCTGCAGTTAAATAATAAATACTGCAAAACCTGATGAAGATGAAACAGATCTACTTGTCCCAGCCAGAGAATAAGTTAAATACCATCTATGAATAAATTCATTTATTCGATGACTTCAATACATTCGAGTTGTTTACATGTCGTAATATTAAAAAAATTGCATTGGAAAGGCAAAAGGGATGAAGCACCATTTTGGGAAGCTTACATCAGAGAACTTTTAAGTTTTTGTTGTTGTTTTACAATGAAATTTATAAGTCTTCAGTACCTGGTTGGATTTTGAAAACAAAGTTACTAAGTTAATAGATACAACTAATCATAGGTAACTCTAACTGAGTTACCTGAAGTGACAAAAAGCTATAAAATTCCAAAATTTATGTAGCTTGAGTCGAGCCTTCTCCCAAATGGTTAAAATATTTAAGAGGGTTGAAGGGCCACAAAAATCTTCAGAATCAAACAAGAGTAAGAGCATTCGATGTAGAAAAAAACTAAATATTTAACTTATTTTCGGCCAAAGTGTCGCTTAAGCCCCTTTGCTTCTCCAGAGACGACATATAACAAATATTTCATCGGTTTTAATTCATTTTTTGCCAAATGTTTTGTTTTGCAATCTAAAAATTGCCAAACGAATATGCATTAATTTTTTTATAAAATTTCCCTCGAGTTTTACTGACAGAGGTGATTTATTATTATTCCACTAGACATTTTCGAAATTCGAACGTAAATTTTAATCACTGTTCGAAATTTGAGTCTGTAAAATATTGCTGCATTTGTCAGGTTCCATAAAATGTACCTTTATTGTATATTTCCGGGTAAATACATACGCATACATGCACAACGTTATGCATTTATACAAGTACATACACATATGCATTTGTGTTTCATGTATAGAAACGTTTTGTAGATGTAGGGTTGGTAATAATATGTAACGAGAAACAGGGCGTAAAAATTTCATTTTGGACCTAATCATAAAATTTTGACCTAAGCCTACACAAATGCTATAGTTTTTTAATGAATTGCGATTTTCTTCAGTACAAATTTTGATTTGACAAAAATACTGTTATTTCTAAATCGTCAATAGTTGCTCACATTATGATTGATGACAGCTCTAGAATTATTTAATTTTTAATTGAGGGGAAGAATGATTAAGGTAATACCGAATTACGCCATGTAACAGATCATACCTACATGGCTCTAAATCTTACTTACATGAGTGGTTGATCCGCTGTATTGTTCCAGGGGGCAGTCTGATGACAGACAACTTTCGATAAGAGAGAAGGCGAGGGAGGGAAGAATAATAAAGGTTGAAGTCATTGTTTCAACAAGTTTCAGTCGATGTTTGAACAAGGTTGATAGTTGTAAAAACAAGTGGAAATTTGCTTTATTTATACATATGATTATATAGAAAGGCAACGCATTATTTTTTTCTTAATTTACTAAGTAGGATGAAAGTGAACCTAGCAGGTTACAATGGATTTATGATACCAACCCCGATAAATGGCAGATAGTCAAGCTGGCAGAAAAATAACCAAATCAGACTGAATGCTATACTAAATGAAAGAAATAAAATCCTTGAAACGTAGTACCTAGTCATCATATAATAAAATATTAATAATTTGGTATTATGTATAGCGCTGTTTTTATGAAAAATCACCCAGAGCGCTGTACAAATTATAATTCCTAGGCTCTATCTTAATCTTGGAGAAACAATGTATGGAAAGAGAGCTAATTAATTTTTTCCAACTGATACCAACTTGCCATAAATCACTTTCTCCGGGTTTTTACGTCGTACACCACGTCGCGATGATCTTGGGCTCCTGGCTCACCGCGGGACTCCACCCACATTTTTTTATTATGCACTAAACTTGACACAACTAAACGGTTTCTTAGGTTAGATACTATATTTTTGTTGATATCAATCCTGTGAAAATGTGGTTATACGAATAAACAAAAACATTATGTCAAAAATGTGAAATGAATAAATGTAAAAATACCCTAGCCTTAGTCTTAGCCACACCCAGGTCCGCCGAGTCAGCTAAAAATCATCAAAAACTTACTACACTGCCTTGGATTGATGCCACTCTATACACTCTTAGAGATCTTAATACTTACCATATATAGTATGTGTTATATTTATATCTATTTTTATTGGATACAGAGATAATATACAGAAGCAAACTAACTTAGCAGGTCACTTCAGATAAACACTATTATATGTGGACTAAAATTGTTCACAACCGTATACGAAAATAGTTGCGAAGATTTATAGCAACACAGAGTTGTTTCAACCTATTTTTTATAGTGAATACCTCACAAGAGTTCCAACTGCTCTTTAACCGTCTAGAACCAGTGAGACTACGGCATTCCCAATTGGGGTATGTTGTGAGGTATCCTTAGGTACCCTTGGCGATGACCCTGCGAACTCTCCACACACTGCCTACCTACAATAGGGGTGAGTTAGTTGCAGGCTGCGTTTTGATGAATGCAGCTTCGCCTGCACGTGTGAGCAAGGGCGCGGGCCGGGGGTGGGGGCAGGGAGCTGGACTGCGACGCTTCTGCTACGGGAGAGCTGGCCGTAGGGGTGAAAATCCCTAGCTAGGTGAATTCGTATGCCAGAGTGGATTGCGTTTTTTGTAACGGGCAGATTTTTTATCTACATGAAATACTAAATTGTTGTTATTGTGATTGAAGTGATTGTAAATGATATTAAAAAAAACGTGAAAATACATCACCTCTGATTTTGAAGCTGGTGAACCTACATGCCTGAAAGAAAAACCTTTGAAAATCGAGCAAACTGTCTGATAGATTCCCTCATCTAAATCATCACACGTTCCAGAGTGGTAAATACTCTAAGTATCGACCTGGGGAAAGACCACCATTCAGAATTGAAACGTTGCTTGAAATGGCTTTCAGCCGTGTTTGATGATCAGATCTAAATAGCCAGGTACTTCCCAACCTTCCTTTTCCCCATCTCCTTCCCCTCCCCACTACCTTTAGTCTCACAATATACCCCAATTGGGGATGCCATAGTCTCACTGGCTCTAGATGGTTGGGCGTAGTTGGGACTCTTGTGCGGTATTCACTATAAAAATAAATGAATTTAAATAATTCAATCGTCTGAAACACAAATATGAAACAGAAATAGCCAGAAAATAGAAAGAACAATAGTCATAACCAAGACTCAAACTCGGGACCTCTACTCTACCCAGGAGCAACACTCTGCCAATTGAACCATCAGGACCTTATGAGAGAGCGGTATTTTTAAACGATCAAATACTTGTATTGAAAGTTATTTAATATTTTAATTTCTTTCGGTTCAGGCTGCCATGAATTAAATTAAGACTGTATTTTTTTATACACAATGGAACGGTCACCTGTGCAATCTCTTTGTACGTATTTACGATAATTTTATTACAATATATCAAAGAGTTTACAGTGCATCATGCATCGACATTTTCAAATTAACGCAATTTTGTTAGATCAAATATTCGAAAGCTCGCTCAGCCAGATTCCTCTCGCTATTTTCGCATGGTGCATGTTTTGCATTTCAAAGTTTTATCAAAAATTCAATCAGTGCGGAATTTAAAAAAAAAATACATATTTGTAATTTGACAGTTAGATGCACATTATTATCAGGTGTCACTTTTGCGAATGTAAGAAATATTCTGTTTAAGCTGGATTAAATACTTAACACTGAGTTGCTTATTTACAAAGGCCATAGATTTAAGGGTCAGCACTCAAAAATACACACTTTTTGGCTTTCTAGTATAAATAAAACCATACAATATTTAACTGTTATTTTCTATTTGGGTAGTTAGAAAAATGTATAAAGTTTCCAATGAATACAGTTCCTGAGCAGTAATATTTTAATTTTTTTATGAAATGCTTACTGGAATTTGAGGTAAAATGTTCAAAAATGCCTTTGCTGGTACCACTTACTGAAATTTTAGTATGTTTTCATAGAATTCAAAGATTACAGCTAAATGATTGTATTCACTGGAAACTTCGGACATTTTTCTAATAACCCATAAAAAATTGTAGTATTGCTTTTATTATATTGCTACAGATAAACGTCTAGCATAATTCTTGAGTTATGACCCTTATTCACAGCTATCTAATTCCAAGCTTTATCCTGCCATAAAATACTTGTTTTCCAGCTAGTAGCCGAGTAGGCAAATGCGCCGGGTTTTCACCAAGTAGATTCAATCCTCTGCTAGCTAAGTCTCTCAACATTGCCCAAGTAATTTTTCCCCTTATCCCGTCAGATCTCGAGTTCAAGCATAGAAGCGCATTGGAGTAAATTATTGACCCCATCAATTTTAACGCTGCCAGGATGGACTCCCTCTTGATGGCGTTTTGCAGTAATGAGGCCTAATATCCTCCATTAATAATTTTTACTTGTATTAATTTATTTTTTTCTCATGAATTTCTGTTAATTTTTATTAGTTAATATTAAAATTACTGTACATTGATTTCAATTATGGAAGGTATTGCATTGCACTACTCCTGCATACCTTCTGGAATAAAACTTTATTATTATTATTATTATAACGATAAAAGTAGGATAAATTCAAATATTATCAGATTATTTGTGAAAAAGAGTAAGAAAAATACAAATATAGAGTTTATGGCATAAAATTATAGAAGATTAGTTTATAGTTTAATGTTCAATTCATGTCAATTCATATGTTCAAACTCCATTAAAATTTTTTATATAATTCAATTTAATGAAATTGAATATTATTATTATTTAGTTTTCCTAGTTTTAGTTTCAATTTTTAGTGACAGCTGTTACTGTATTTAAAACAGTTTAATAATGGACTTGAACGCCGAAACAGCCGCAGTAGAACTAAATAATAATAATTTTAAATTTAATTTGATGATAAAAAAATTTAAATACTAGACTAGATTTAGTAATTCTTTCCTCAAAATGCTGTACTTTGTTAACCCTCAATACCATTTTACAAACCGAAAAAAAGTTTTTCTCTGAATTATTAAAATTTTAATAAATCAGAACTATCAAAGATGTAATAATTAAATTCATCGAAAACGACTTCGGTTTCCTTCCCTTAAGACGCAGACTTAAGACCGTCTATTCACCATGGTGCTTTTAAATACCCACTCAACTCTATGAAAATCAAACGAAACACCATATTTTTTGAGAAGAGAGTTTTGTTTTGTTTTGTTTTTGTAAGTGCGAAGATAAAAAAAGGTCCAATGAGCTCTCTACAGATCGAAAATCTGAACTGTAATGTTGTTATTATTTTGTAAGCTGTGTGTTAATTTTTTGGAACAAAAGTCGTTGTTCAGTTACTTTTTTTTTTTTTATTGTGAATACCGCACAAGAGCCCCAACTGCTCCCAACCGTCTAGAGCCAGTGGTACTATGGCATCCCTAACTGAAATATGTTGTATAGTCAAAGGTAGTAGGGAGGGGAAGGAGATAATAAGAGGAAGGTTGGGAAGTACCTGTTTATTTAAATCTGGTCACACCAAACACGGCTAAAGCCATTTCAAGTAACGTTTTAATTCTGAATGGCGGTCTTTCACAAGTGCAGTGAATATTCTACACATAATTTTATATGAATTAAAGGTATTCTAATACATACTAATTAAATCAAATTTATTTGTGCGGTAATTCGTCAATAACAACCCCGAAATAAATGCATTACGTTGGGTGAATTCGTTTCTACGAAGATACTTTCAACTGGAACATAAAATAAATGGTAAGTGGTTAATATTTATCAAACAAAAAATACATTATTTATTTTTTAATTTAATTATGTTTTTGCCTAGTTGCTTCATAATATAATCGAGTACCTGGCAAAACATATTTTCTCCACGAATCTTACTAGTGTTTCTGAAAAATAAAATAATTCAAAGCAATTTCATGCTAGTAAGCTACGCTGTACTGATTTTCATCTAAAATGCAGGGTGTTTTGAAGAAACCATATTTTGCTTTCAGAGCTACTAACAAATAATTAAATTAAATAAACGAAAACTAAATAATAACTTTGTGTAGGACCAAAGATTTAATTTCATTTTTTATGACCCATCGGCTTCGATAAGCTTAAGTATCATCAGGATACATAGAGTGTGGTTATATTTACTCAAACATACAGAGGGAGAACACAATATAAAATAAAATAAGAGAAGAGTAAGAAAACAAAAGAATGACATTTAAATTATAACAAAGGAACAGAAACAAAGAGACAGATAATATGAAATTAAAGGTGATTAAAGAATAATTAGAAATTTTTTGAGTTTATAGCAAAAATACCAAATGTTGAACTACTAGACAAATTTAACTGATTTTTAAGAATATGACTATTAATTTTAATGGCTTTCTTTATTTCTAGTGCTTCTAAATTATTTAATACCGTGGTTACTTAAACATCTAAGATGTTCTTTGAAAAATCAAAGTGATTATTTTCTACAAAAATTTAAAAATAATTATCTAATGTGTATCAAACAATCATAAAATTGAAATTTTGTAACTGTTAATTCATGGTGGAATTCCATTTTAATGATTAAATAAAAACAAATTTATAACTTTATTCCACTTTTTTATTTTTCAGCCTTTAACGGCCATCTTCAGACTAGTCTGAAGATGGCCGTTATAGGCTGAAACCGGTCCAGTCAAAAAATAAAAAAAGTGGAATAAAGTTATAAATTTGTAAATAGAACACATACACTTTGTTATAACCACTTTATTATATTTATATTTTATTTTTTAAGAATATGTTATAAATTTGTTTTTATTTAATCATAAAATACAATCAGAAATACGGGAGGGTCAAAAAGAGGGCCTTGCGGTAATCCTGATATTTTAGATCAAGGCTTAAAATAAGCAATAAAACTGCTACATGCATCTCCAAGAGGTCTTGCAATTAGACAGAAATTATACCAGTTGGGTGGAGATGGTCTATAGAGTATGTGGTTCGGACATGAGAATCCACAATTTGAAAATAAAACAATTTCGAGTATAAGAAAATCTGAATAGGTTTTCGAAAATTATGTTTCGTCTTGTGGTTTAACTTTAGACTGTAATTTTTTTATTTTCATCATATTAAAAAAGGTAATTAATAAATCACAAAAACTTCTTGGCTTCATCGATATAAATGCCTGTGACATTAAGAATATAAAGAACCTAAAAGCTCTTCACTGGTCATTAGTTTGCCCTCATCTCGAAAATGCTATTTTCATTTGGTATTCTTTTTATACCGTTCGTATTTATCATATTGAATCCGTACAACATCGCATCTTACGCGCGATTGCATGAGAATTAGGGCGGAAAAGAGGCGATTATTCATATGATAAAATTGAACAAACATTGAAAACTTCTTCATTAGAAAAGCGTAGGAAAGACTTTGATTTAATTTGCATTTTCAAAATGATTAATTGTATTTTTGACTCACCTTCTTTGTTGGAACTCATCCAGTTCAACATTCCTTGCAGTGCACTCAGAAGCACTAAAAAAATCTGTTCCTCGATCATCACTCTAGTAATTACGGGTATCACTCTCCCCTGTCCAAAATGTCGAGACTTGTTGACTCAATGGTTTTGAAATTTTTGGTAGCAGTCTAAATGATTTTTTTGATGATGACTCTACCAACACTTTGACTTGATCTTGGGTTTGATTTGAATGATCTCTCTAATGTAAACGTTATCTTATTTTTGTCATTGCTTTATTAACATATTATGTATGTGCTGTTCTTTCTCTGTTGTTTTTTTTTCCATTTTATGTTATGTACTTATCTTGCAGTTGGCCCGGTAGGCGAGTCGAATGAGTGCGTATCGTTTGATCGTAACGTTTTTTATTGTTTTATGATAATCAATATTACAGGCGTTAAGTTTTGCCTTTCAATCCAGTTTATTGTGCGCTGGACCCCGCGATATGCCTCTGTTATTTGTGTTAGTGCTTTTGTTGTGTTCAACAGGAATACGTAAGTAACTTGTGGACGAAGCTTAACTTCAAGAAACATATTTTGAAATCATTCATAATCTTATAATAGAAGTGAAGATACTTGAAAATACATGTCAAAGGTTTATTTATCATTTTTTTAAAACCTATGTGGTATTTTTGGAATGCAGTAAAGAGTGGTTGATTCAATCTATTAACCGTAAAAATATTCAAAAGTAAGAAAAGGATTTTTCCTCGATTTCTTGAAAATGAACGTTATTCGGAGATATTTAGAAACTAGATTGTTTGGAGATAAAAGGAAAACCAAAATGCTAAGGGTTTCAAATGGCATATTTTAGAACACAAAGGTGTAAGTGATTATTTAAAAAAATGTTTTAAAAGTAAGCACTTGTATTTTTCATGCGGTCTAAAAGGATCGATGTAATCAATAAAGTTGATAATATCCGTTACTAATGTGAAAAATAACTCAATCGACAGAGTTGAAAATAAAACTAGCCTGTTATCAGTAAATAAGTTTTTGTCAGTAAATACAATTCATTTGGTTTCGCATAAAAGTTTTTTTTTATCAAAAGGCTTTAGAAAGGTTTGAAAAGAGAATTGGGCGAATTAAATTTGTGAGAAGGAAATACAAGAAACAATGTAGGTTTGAAAAGGACTTTAAGTGAAAAGAATATACGATGCCAAAGTGAATGGTAGAAAAAGTCAGGGACGCCCGAGGAACACATGGCACGATCAAGTGAATCAAATACTTCGATCGGGCCACATGAAGAGTCAGAATAACAGAAGAGTAATGAATGAAACGAGTAAAGAGTCCGATGTAAGAATGTTAACGAAGCAAGGAGTGTGTGCCAAGACATAATTGTATGACGATCTGTCTTCTCTGCCTACCCCTACGGGGAAACGGCGTGATGGTTAGTTATAGATAGTTCTATTCATTTCAATGGTCATGTTCTATTTTTTCTCTTGATTCATTCCTCAATATCAAGCACGACTGATGGTAGCAGTATTTTAAAAGACTTGAGTTTTTTTTTTACAAAAACATTTTGCCAATCTGATTTCTCCCTGTTTATCCTTATGATTTTTCAGTGAAATGACGTTTAATTTTTCTTTTTTTAAATCATCTTCTCTGTAGATGGGGGATCCAACAGAACCGCAGAGCTTGAAGAGAAGTTATCGAACTTGGCTTCCGTCCTGGGGGATGACGACCTGGCTTCGAGGATTGTCGGTGGCCACAAGGTGTCCATCGTCGAGTACCCCTACACCGCCAACTACGGGATGATCTGCGGGGCGGCTGTCTTAAACGAGTATTGGCTGATCACGGCGGGACATTGTGGGTAGGATGACTAAAATTATTTACTTTTTAGTGTTATTTGTTATGTTATAATATTAATAGCTAACCAACACGCCGGTTCTCGACTAACCTAACCTAACCCATACGCCGGTTCTCGACAGAGGTAGGCAGAGAAGACGGACCGCCATACAACTCTGCCTTGGCACACACTCCTTGCTTCATTCTATTCACACATCGTCTCATAAATACTCTTCTATTATTCCAACTCTTCACATAGCCCGATTTAAGTATTTAACTCACTTGATTGTGCCATGTCTTTCTCGGGTGTCCCCGACTTCATTCACTTTCGCATCATATATTATTTTCTCACTCCTTTCTTCGTTCATTTGCTCTAGATGCCCAAACCATCTAACCGTCCCTTTTTTATCCTATTCAGTACATTTACATCAGCCTTATATTCTTTACGGATATCCACGTTTTTAACACGGTCATACATGGTTTTACCGCGCATACGCCTCAGGGATTTCATTTCCACGGCATTCAGTCTACTTCCTTCCTTTCTCTGCCATTTTCAAGCCTCACTGCCATACATCAGGATTGGTATAAGCACTCCATTGTGGACTGCTAACTTCGCTTCTTTGGACATTTATTTTTATTTGCGCCAACAGCATTCAGTCCAGGATGCTGTGTGGACAGTCTTTTTGGGGAAAGGAAGGAGTGAACTTAGGCCTCGAAGAGACCCATGTTGAAGGAGGGAGAGAACACAGATACTGGCACATCGTTCCACCTCCGAGCTGTTGAACATAAGAACGAGTCCGAAAAGCTACTCGTTCTCATGTATAGAATTTCAACCATGTACAAATGTTGGGCGCGCGTTTGGCGAGTTTCTCGGGTGCCGAAGGGATCAATGACGCAAGTTCCTTGGGGCATTTTGCATTGAAAAGCCAGCAGAAAAAAGACACTATTGTCACCTGATATATGTGCTTTAAATACTGCAATTCGTTTGTAAAGATTAAAGAATCTATCAAACGAGTAAAAAATATTACAAATGTAATTATTTTATAATTACTTCGAGTAAAAATTGACAAACATTCTTTCATTAACAGATTATCAATTCCAGTGGCCTGTTTAAGGCCTAGGAGTCAAAATTCTTCTGTAAGCTGGTGAAAACGGTATAGATCACATTTCTTGGGATTATGTGTTCAATGTGGGGGAGGGGGTTCAAAGAAAACTTTTTTTTATTCATATTCTTGCGAGATTAGAGTGAAATGAGGGAGAAGTAGCAATGAGGAACATTAAGTGCTGAAGAAAACAAAATTGCTTTTGTAAAATGGAAAAATGATTGGACACAACCGAGATTTGATTTGGAAGAAAATTGAAAAGATTTGATTTAATCAAGTGTGAAGGATTATTTACGATGACATTTATTTATTTGTTTGTTAAATGAAATTTGCTGTTGGTTTGAGTGAAATCGGTAAATAATGTTATTGAGTGCTTTCAGTAGAAACATAATAATACCACGTACGTTGTCTGTTTATACGTAGTGAAATAATTTTAAAACAAATCAATAAATGTTATTAAAAAAAACTGATGAAATAATATATGACGTTCAACAGTGCATGAAGTTATGATTTTTATTTACGAGTATTTTTTTATTGTTAATTTCTCACTGGTGCTGGTAACGTATAAAACACTCGCTTTACAACTGAATAATTTAAAATGAATAAATAACTAACACAGCGTTTTGATTTAACATTTTTATTTTCAAATTGGTTATTCAAAGTTCCAATCTGATGAATGTGACGTTGAACTAGAAATTCCTCCAGCCAGGAAAAGAAAAGGGCGTAGGTGAACTAAGATTAATTAAAACCATTTTTTTTTTTTTAAATATAAGATAAATTTTAATTAATCTAGCCTTCTGGAATAGGCTAGCAACTGTCTGTCAACAACCTACAAAGTATCTTAAGATACTTTAAACGTGTTGCTCGTCAAACTGAGGTACTCGAACCTGAAGAAACTCATTGTCAATGGTAAAAAGGAAGGCAGAAGAAGATCACAGATGCTTTGGATTGATCAAGTGTCACAGGCGTTTGACATGTCGGTGTCCGTAGCTCTACACGCAGGACTGTGAAGAGTGGAGAAGCCTGGTTCATCAGGACGATTGGAGTGGAGATCTTCTGCAATTAAACAACAATTCAAGAAAAATACATATTTATTCAGACGTTATTTACATATTTTAGGGAAAATTGGTAGTTAAAATGTTTATAATAATAAAACCAGTAAATTATGCCAATTATAATTTTTCCACAGATGACGATGAAATGATACATAAAGTGTGATAATACACAGTTTTTATTTTTTTGTAACTTAACTCATTTGGTGGGGGGAGAGAGAGGTGGAAGGGAACATGGGAAGGGGATAAAGGAAAGAAGGACGGGAGCAGATGGAAGGTTAGTTTCAGTGATCTAGTTTGGGTGCAGTCGGGTCATGGATTTTTGTTCAAGATCACGTAAAGTCAAATTACAGAACGCTTTCCTTTGTTTTAGTTTGTGTATTTCAAATTAATTAGAAATTTTCTGATTTTCTTGTTCTAGGTCTTACGATGTCGTCTACACCGGCTCCACTTTCATTTCCAGAACTAAAAAGACCAAAGTAATACAACACGTGGTCCATCCCCTGTACAAACACGCGGACAACCAGTTTCAATTTGATTACGACTTTCAACTGCTGAAGCTGGAAACCCCTCTGAAATTGAACAAACTCACTAGCCCCATACAGCTGGGAACAGAAAATGAAGTTATTGTGGGAACTTATGCAACTGTGACGGGATGGGGTAGCACCTATGAAGAAGTAAGTAGTATCAATTAATCATAATAAATGTTCACAATGAAATAAGTAAGGTTCTTAAACTAAGTAAAATTAAGCCATATCACCCAAATTGAGGGAAGAAGCAGATGTGAATGGGTGACTATCAAAAAACTTGTGATACCCCTACATCGCGTGTATTTCAAATGCCAACTTCTTGAACATTTAGACAGACTCTAACCACAAATAATGTGACGAAAATGGTCACTACGCAAAAAGTCATGGTAAGAGCCTTTTTGAGTATTTCCTAGTGGATAAAGAGCATGTATAAAACAACCGACATTACCAACATAATCTTAAACCTTAATTGGAACTATGCTCGGCATATAGCACGACTTCCAGGTAACCGTTGAAACCACGGTATAGTTAGATGGCGTCCTTGCTTGGGAAAGAGATTCAGATTCAAAGGTTTTCTTTAACTGAAATGGGCCGATGATTTGAAGATAACTCCAGGCTTCAGATGGGTGAAGTTAAATCATCTGAGAGAGAAGTCTGGAAGAAATTGGAGTCCAAAGCTACGAAGAAGACAAATAAAGAACACCTTCCATAAAAAACGGTGAAATCTTTGCAACACTTGCTATGTTGTACACAAAATGTTGAACTATATCCAGAGATCTAGAACGAACGTCATAAACTTATTCTGAACGATATCAACCATAAAAATAAGTGACAAGTAAGGGATAACAAATTGAAAATGTACTACAAAAAAAAAGTACACAGACTCATTAAAAAAAAGCTCACAAGTATAGTGGATATTGAAAATATATGAAGAAAGGTATACGCACATTGAAAAGTTCAAAGGGATGAATGTATTACTGCTTGATAAAACTGTTGAGAAAATATCCTCAATGTGTTTTTGCCAATATTCTTTTACTGGAAGTTTAATTCACCAAGTAATACGTTGTATTACATTACATTATGTTAGTGTTAGTTCAATAACAAACATTATTTTCCTTATTCTTCAGGGTCCCACGTCAAATCACTTGTTAGCCGTCGAGGTACCAATCATATCATCAGAAGAATGCAAAACGAAGGGTCAGGGCGAGTATGCTAAATACGTTAGCGACAGAATGTTTTGCGCCGGATACAAAAAAGGAGGAAAAGATACTTGCCAGGTAAATAATTATTTATTTTTTTGTAAATGGGGTAACTCGTTACTCTACCCATATAACTTGCGGACAACCTGGACTGTACTCCTTGCAGCTCAGAGAGGAGGGTATACCGCCATCCACTTCTTTCTATTGCCAAGGGACTGTTTCGAGAACATTCTCGGATATAAAAGTTTGAATGCATTTGAGTACCTTCTTACTATCGAAGACGACGTAATTAAAAAAATATTCTATCTTACTGTATTGACCTGCCAATAGACACGTCAGTGGGGGAGGAGTTTGATATTGTTTTTTGTTGTTTTTTTTTTGTTAAAACCTCACAAGAGTCCCAACTGCTCCTAACAATCTGGAACCAATGAGACTATGGCATCCTCAATAATGAATTTGAGTCAATTTTTTTTTTTATCAATATCCACCTTCAAACTTAAATAACAGTATTTTTTCACTTTCGTTTTCATAGTTAAAAAAATTCCAACAGTTTGAATTTTTTAAAGGCTGCCAGAACGGCCGTACCTCAGAGGTAGGGAGCGGGGGGTTGCGTGACGTCATCCGTACCGTCAGAAGGGCATTACACGGTATTTATCTTTGACATCGCAAACTGTCGTTATCCATCTGTCAGTCGCGTATTTTGTTAGGTTGTGTTTTTTCTTCAGTTTTACTGCTTTTAATTTAACAAAATCTTATAAAATGTCAAGGGATAATACGTGTTACTACTGCATCGTACTGATGTGTAAAAATACAAGCATTACTGCCATTTATCATCATTCCAAGAAATGAATTTTTACGTAAAAATGGTGTAACGCCATGAAGGCGGCATCACATCGTACGTAAACGGTACATTTGCCGTTGGAGTTCGTTCGACTAACATGAAGCGTTTCTATTTTATGGCGTTTTAACCAATTTTGGAAATATACATGCACATATTTTTTCAAGTCATAATATTTTTCACTTAACTTCCTTATTGGAGTATGTTGTGAGGTTGAAGGTTGTGAAGAGGGGAAGGATATGGGGAAGAAGAAGATTGGGAAGTACTTGGCTATTTATATCTGGTCACCAAAGACGGCTAAAGCCATTTCAAGCAACTTTTCGATTTTGCACGGTGTTATTTCACCAGGGCGATACTTAAAGTAGCAACCACTGTTGTCGGCGAAAAGAAATTTAAAAAGGCATTCATTTAAATTTTTTGAAAATATCAGAGTAGATAAGAAGAAAACCTATTTTATTGTGTTTTAAATATTTTAAAAAGACTAATGAAAAAAGAGACTGACATTCTCTGTGAGTGTGATTTTTTTACCAGATATAGATAGATGGGATCAGCTTATGAAAAACCTTTCGACTCTTTGGTCCTACAGGCAAAAAGCGGTTTGAAATAATTCGATAAATTCCCATCAACTATGGCTTCTCACATCTCCAGTGATTCACATGTGGAATGACGGCAAAAAATAACCTTTCGATGCCTTTTCAGGGAGACTCTGGTGGCCCACTGACGTTTAACAAGAAACTCATCGGGATAGTCTCCTTCGGGGTAGGCTGTGCAGAAGCCGACATGCCCGGAGTGTATGCCAAGATATCCTCCGTCGCAGATTGGATCGCAGAAACAATGAATGGCATTAAGAATTAATAACAACTTGCCCAAAAAAAATATATTACTTTTAACGAGTTAAAAAAATGATTCTCTTCAGAAGGCATCTCAAGTTAAAAAAAAAAAAAGAAACATTCTTCATACTAAATTGAGATTAGTTAAGATTAATTTCACAAAATTATCTGCAATTCAAAATACTGTTTTCGGTTTAAAAATATAACCCTCAAATAAACATGTTTTTAAATCACAATTTATCCATAATATTTATTTATAAAATCCGCAACAGCTGTATGCTTTTCTGTTTGTAAATAATATGTTTACTCTTTCAAAATTTTTTTTTTTGTTTTACGTGAATACTGCACAAGAGTCTCAACTGCTCCCAACCCTCTAGAGCCAGTGAGACTATGGCATCCCCAATAGGGGTATGTTGTGAAGCTGAAGGTAGTGGAGAGGGGACGGAGATGAGGAAGGGGAAGCTTGGGAAGTACCTGGGTATTCAGATCTGGTCACCAGACACGGTTAAAGCCATTTCAAGCAACGTTTCAATTCTGAATGGTGGTCTTTCACCAGGGCGATACTTAGAGTATCTACCACTCCGGAACGTGCCGCAAATATAATTTATTTTATTTTAAATTAATTAAATGTGTTGCGATACATTTTCATTGATAAAAATTTATTTGCGCACGCCAGGTTCAAACCTGCGACCTCTGGATTCGTAGTCGAGCATCTTACCACTCAACCATGCAGGCCGTCTTTTCTGACGTGATAGCATACAAATGTCGGGAATATAGTGGCTGAAGGAATTCAGGAGGATAGGTAGGTAGGTACTCTAAGCTAACTTTTAAGTCAATTCTATTGGTAGACCATTACAAGTATCTGAAAGTATCCCCCACTTAACTATTTCTTCGTTAAAATGATAGCATATCAACACTGCCACTAGACCACTAGCACGTCAGATATCTGAATCTGGAAGAAGTAGATATCGCTTTCAAACCTATTTTTTTGTTTGTTTTGTAGAACCCATTTTTATTTTAAAGTTAATATTTATTTTTATTGATCAATATCTTACATTTTAAAATAAACTTTTTTTGTATTCCACCTGTATAGTTATTCTTCCGCATGACAGCTGTTTTGCCTTCGATAACACTTTAGAACTGTTTGACAAAAAAAAAATTAATACAAAAACAATTTTTATCAAATTTACGTAATTATATTCACAATTAAACATGATCTCCTGTGTAGTTTTTACTCTAGCGGACAGTATTCTTTATTTCCATCTCATAGATTAAAGCAACAAACATATTAATTGGCAAGTCAAGTTACATCCTGTGATTTTTCACAGCTAACATACTAGTAATTTAAATAAAAAATATTTTAGTTTTAAGCCACTTTATTTATACACATATAACAATTCCTAGAATTAAGAAGAATCTCTAGAATTGTTAAATGTGTATAAATAAAGTGGTTTAAAATTAAAATATTTTTTAAACATCTAAGATGCTTAAAAAACAATAATTTTTCAGAGTTCGCCAATCACCTCATTACTACTAATCATGATTTTAATAGAGATACAGGGGTTAAAATTCTTCACCGTTGCAATAAAGGGATAAAATTAGATAACTTAGAAGCACTAGAAATTAGAAAATCACTAAACAGTAAATGCAATATTTTAAACAATCAAATTAATTTATCTTATAGTCCTATCCTAAATATTTTTCCAATAAACCGCTCTGTTATTCCCATAATTTCATCAATTACTCCTTCTCCTTCCAACTCCTAAATATGTATATTTATCTCAGTATTTTGTATTTCAGATTAATTTAATATTGTCCTGATGATGGAAGGGTACTTCCGAAACCGGTAGACAAAATATTAAATAAAAAAGTGGTTAAAAACAAAGTATATATGTTCTATTTAAAAATATTTTTTATTTAAATTATAATGTCAAGCTACAAAGTAATTGCTTCCTTCGATAACATACTAGTACTTTTGCCTATTAAAAAAAAAGTTTAATTTGTTATTTTTTTATTATTATTTTTACGCAAAAAAAAATATAGATACGTAAGACACGCTTTACATGTAAATCTATTCAAAATACCCTGGACTGATTAAATGACAATACATGTTGAAGTTGATAGTCTGACGGCTGAAGATTATACGAGCTACGAAAAGGAAACGCACCTTCTGGCTTGGAAACTCACACCACTGCTAAAAGTGCGATTCCAGACTGCAGTCTGCAGGGTGGAAAATGCCTTGATGACAGTCAACCTCTGATGAGAAATGAAAAAAAATGACATTTACAAAATTGATATTTTTATTTGAATACATTTCAGAATATATTTTAGGATTATAACAACCCCGGCAGAGTATTTGAAAATGCTGTTTTCATGTGCCGAGCACTCCGGCTTTGATGATTTTACAAATGAATATTTATTGGAAAATAAGGGGGTCGTGAGGTGTCGGGGTGGTTTTCCAGAGGGTGGTTAGGGGGTGGGCGGTATAGTTTGGCCGTGGAGGTTGTTTAATATTGCAGCCAATTCAGAGGGGGCAGTTTGATTTAAATTCGCGATTTGTCTGCGAGGGGGGAACGGAGAGAGGCGAGGAGGGAAAGTAGGGGTGGCGGAAGTGCAAGGTGGGGGAAATGCAGCAGTGGAGTGGTTGCCATGACAACGCGGCGGAAAATTACAGGAGTTAGAAATCCGATGCTGCTGAGTTGGAGAAAACAGAAAAACGGTTTCGTTTATAACCAAGCTATGTCAGAGTAGTATTTTCGAACAAAATTTAAGATTGAAATTGTAAATAACCTCAAAGCATTAATGCATTGTTATTTAAATATTTAAATAAAATAAATACTCTAAAATGCAATAATGAAAAATAAAAAGACAATAGTCACAACTCGAGTCTCGGTTGAGACCACTGTCTTTTTTATTTTCTGTTTCATATTTGCGTTTCAGATTATTGATATTATTTAAATGATTTAATAAAACAAATTTACAAAATGGAGTTTCACCATGAATTAACAGTTACAAAATTAGAAATTATGTATTTGAAACTGAGTAAATAAACAGACATGAAAGCGAGAGACAGAATATAACTTAAAATTAATTGATCGTGCATAACAATATCATTTTTTTAATTTAAAATTTTAATTTTATCTAAGTAAATAAAAAATAATGTTAGGGTTTGCTCCATGTCTGTCTCCATAAGAATTTTTATGTTGAGATAGACGTAGGATACATTAATAATATAATAAGGTAAAATAATACACCGATAAATATTTTATTTTAACAGAAAATTAAAAAAAAAAAAAAAAAAGTATGTTTTTTCCTATAAATGTAAAGAATGATTAAAATAATAAATTTACATTATTATTGAGGCTTTCTGAGGAAATCAACTCAGAACTAATAGAATATAGTTATTCAAAAACGTTTAAATGTTGCACAAAAATAGTATTAATTTTTCAACTTCACAAAAAATGAATCCATCGATTTGGAAGAGCAGCCCCTACTTCAACACCCCTGAAGTACTTTACCCGCGTGAGGTGGTTGTGGGAGGCAAATTTTCAACCCGGAAGGCTGTATTGCGCACGCGCGCTGCATTTCGCCGGCCTAGTGGAGGCTGCAGCGGGAATGCAGCAGGGGCGCGGGTTCGAAGCCCATCTAGACGGAAAAAATACTGCCCACCCCTATCGACCTGCATTCTATAATAATTATAATATGCAGTTGAAAGGTTGTTTGCATATTTCAAAGATTTTTATATAAACCCACCCCGTGAAATGCACTGCCTACATTCGCGGATTATAAAAATCATCCACCTCTAACAACGCATACTCTGTTCTGTTCTGTGAACAAGTTATTTGTAAAGTTTTTAGGTTAACATTGAGTTTCACCGTCTAAAATGAACTAAACTACTATCTTATGAATTAAAAAACTACCTATCCTTATGCGCCTACCCAACTTCATTTCATTATAATATGCAGTTAAGTTATTTAAATTTTTTTTTTGTTTTTCTGGAAATAAACCAGATGAAAAAAACTAGTCTGCAATCTTGCATAGTTATGGTTGATTTTTCCCCTTGCATTACAGTGCATTGACCTCAGATGTAGTGGGAAACGGTTTAATACAGGACCTATCCATTATCCTTATTGCTTTCCTTCCCTTAATAATTTTGCCAAACTGTATTTTTCCAACAGTGGAATTGAAATAAAAATATATCGTCGCCGGAAAGGCAAAAGAGCTGAAGCGCCATTTCGGGAAGTTTACACCAAAGTCCTTTTAAGTTTTTTTGTTGTTTTATAATAAAATTCATAATTCTTCAGTACCTGGTTGGATTTTGAAAAAAGTTACTAAGTTTACCTAACCATAGGTAACTCTAACTGAGTTACCTGTAGTGACAAAAAGCTATGAAAGTCCCAAACTTGTGTCGCTTGAGTCGAGCCTTCTTCCAAATGGTTAGTATATTTAAGATAGTTAAAGGGCCACAAAAGTCTTCAGAATCAAACGAGAGTCAGAGCATTTCACACAAAAAAAACTGATCAAAACTGCATATTCAACTCATTTTTGACCAAAGTGTCACAAGTGCATTTGCTTTTCCAGGGACGATATTTATGATTCAATCAGTAACTTTATTTAATAATTTTTAAGATATCCCTAGTAGACAAAATAATGTTGATTAGGGACACAAACAGAAGACGAGAGTAGTAAGGAGGTGTATTTGTAATTAGTTCTAATTACTAAAGAAAATAAATGAAATTCAAGCAACTCCAAAGTTTGATTCGAAATGGTTTTCTTTCACCAGGACGATTCTGTCAGAATCACATACTCTCGAATGACAAACTATTTAACCTAACTAACAAG
The DNA here is from genome assembly GCA_022651775.1 of Drusus annulatus. Lineage (NCBI taxonomy): Eukaryota > Metazoa > Arthropoda > Insecta > Trichoptera > Limnephilidae > Drusus > Drusus annulatus. Next base: position 1,466,670 of record JAGWCC010000049.1, on the reverse strand, counting down.
ACCTTACGTCATTTCACAGTAGTAGTAGGCAGTGAGAATGGAACACAACGAAATTCACTCTTGACATTTACTCCTTGCTTTATCCAAATTTGTGCATCATCTCATAATACGTGCCGACACTTTTTTCTGTTCTTTTGAATTATCGTAGTATACCTTCCCAGGACCTATTTAATATATTTTCACGAAATATATTCACTAAACGTGTCCAACTTTCACAACATTATATATATATATATATATATATATATATATATATATATATATATATATATATATATATATATATATATATATACATATGTATATTTTGGTTCTTCTCATTACTTATTGCAAACTTTGTATAAAGCTATGTATTAAAAAGGTTTGTCTTCTATATGGACCGGTCAGTAGCTGAGTAGACAATCGCGTCGGATTCCCACCCGGGCGTCTTCGGTTCAATTCCTCTGCCACCTAAGTCCTCCATCATTACACAAGGAACACTTTACGCTTATTGTGATGGCAGTAGGAAGTTCTTAAATAATGTCAGGTTATTCGTAACCCGGGAATGTTTGTCTTTCTTTTAATAATATATTCAACGCTCATCTGGTTTCGAACCTTCCACATCTGTGCTCAGAGTCAAGAATCTTACCGCTCTGCCACGTAGACCGTCAAATATATTATAAATAAACGGTGCTGTAAGGTGTTAAGTTTAAAAACAAATAGTTTTTAAGCTTGGCTTAGCAAATAAGATATATCCAACAAACAATGACCTGATGACTTGTAATTGCGAGGTGTGGTTGGGTAGCAATTCATTATTTCTGAGTCTACGGCAAGGAATGTAGAACTGGGTGAGTTGCAACAAAGGAGGTGAGTCAATTATACAATTAATAATTTAAAAAAATCAAAAAAATCAAATTGAATCAAAGTCTTTCCTACGCTTTTGTAGTGAAGAAATTTTCAATGATAAGGACACCACGAACATAATACGAAATAGCACTTCAAGCGGAATATTTCGAAGCCAGTAAAAACGCAATGATGTGAAAAATGTTCAGTCATTTCCACCACGTTCAGCCGTGATTGATTTCTGTGCATGTCCATCAGCGAAATCATGCACACAACAGTGGGCAGCCTCTGGCGCTTACACGCGTAACTCAAACGTGCTAATAACTGATTTGCTGAAGCCATTTTGCAGAACTGAATTATCGATTTTTGATTCTAGGGATTTGGCTTTGATCTCCGAGCGAGTGATTTTAGTACCTACCTACGTAGTCCATACAAAAAGTCGTACTGACTCTAAATACAATATTATAATACAGCCTGTATTAAGTGAGCTGATTGAATTATATTTTTGTAGATAACAATCACTTTGTTGTTTGACATATTTAATAAAAATGAAATAATAACTTTGTATAACACCACAGATTTTATCAAAAATGTTATGACTGGTTTCGCTTAGCCTAAGCATCACCAAGGTAAAAAAATAAACTCAATAAAAAATACGAAGTGTGCGGTTATATGTATATTCATACAGAGGTAAAACACAATATAAAATAAGAGAACAGTGAGAAAACAATAGAATAACATTTAAAATTATGATAGTGATTAACGAAGGAACAGAGAGAAAGATACAGATAATATGAAATGAAAGAGGCAAAACTTCAACTGAGAAGGTAATTAAAGAATGACGAGAAATTTTATGAGCTTACAGAAAATATACCTATTATTGGACTACAGGAAAAAAGTTAACTGATTATTTAGAATACGACTATTGATTGGCTCTCGTTATGTATATTATTATCTTATTTTCTATTATATGTAATAATAGAAAATAAGATCTGTAGCCCTTGAGGTGATATTTCACAAAAACGGCACTATACAAGTCATCCAAATATTATTATTATTATTTTTATTATTATTAGTGCTCCTAAATTATAGGAAACCATTAAAACAACACACTAAACTGAGTATAAAAATCCGGAAGTTTTAAACCGTTTATATGCACAAGCCATAGTTTTAATAAAGATACAAGAGGTCAAATTCTTCATCGTAATTATAAATACAACAAACAAAAAAATCTTAGAAAGTATTTGAAATAAAAAACCCTAAATAATAATTCCAGTTTAATAAATAATCAATTAATATCGTTCGATTCCATACATTTTTATAGGAAGTAACTGCTCTGCTCGTCCCGTACACCTATTTACCTACCCCTTCCCCGTGGTTATCGTCCAACGCCTTACTGTCTGTAAGTTATAACATTTTGTTTAATGTCAATTTAAATATTGTCTTGATGATGGAAGGGTGCTTCCGAAACCGGTCAATATTTATATTAAAATTAAATTGTTTTAACCTAGTTGTGAGTATAAATTGTTATAATAACCGGTTAGTAGCTGAGTGGACAAACGCGTCGGATTCCCACTCGGGCGCCTCTGCTAGTTAAGTCCTTCAAAATTGCACAAGCAACATCTTCCGCTTATTATGATGGTAGTAGGAGTTTTTCGAATATTGTCAGGTTATTCGTAATCAGGAATCTTTGTCTTTCTTTTTAAAAAACTTTAATAAAACTATTTTTATGGCTATCCGTAAACTGAATGCTTAAAATAAATATAAAAAAATATGATTAACTGTAAATAATTTATTAAATAAACTTTGTAAAACACCACTTTATTTGAGTTAACCGCCAACCAGGTTTCGCTTATCTCAAGCTTCGGCAAGGCTTTTACATCAACGTTGATGTTAAAGCTCTGACGAAGCTTGAAAAAAGCGAAACCTGGTTGGCGGTTAACTCAAATAAAGTGGTGTTTTACAAAGTTAATTAAAACACCCCTAAGTGTTTGTTTCCTTCGAAAAAATGTTAATAATTTCCTTTGTGAGTAGATACGTACGTCTGTACGAGTGTGAACTTTCCAAATTTGAAACTGATATAAATTAAAATTATAAAAGTTAAAAAAAAATCCTTTCAAATCCCTATCTACCCAATAATGTACCTACTTAGAATGTATTTGAGTAGACATCATTCTATATTTGAAATGGGTGGATTAAAGCAACTCATATTTTTTTATTCCAGTTTATATATGAAAAGCTAGTATCAAAAATAATATAATACTTCATTATTTAATATATGCAATTCACACGATTAATACAGTTACCCATCGTCAATAATTATCGACATATCTATTTGCATGCTGATGTATAAATATTTAGTTCTGCCGATAATGTGGTGGGTGGTTTTATAAAACCGACAACCCACACCCACCCCCTGGACTAAATCATCGAACCTACCCTCGCTTCTACGGGAAGGCTTCGTTATATTTATATGGGAAAATGCATTGGACTGGTCCACTAGCTACCACCCCTTTGGGGAGGAAATGTGTACGCTGCATGTTTTACTCTAAAGTTTTGTATGCAGTGTTTATAGGTATAGTCAATCAAATCTAATACTGTATGTATTATGTTTGATTACTATGCACAAGAGCAACGTAAATTAAATGTCCATTAACTAATAATAGCAAAAATGTATAATTTGATAAGACCTGCAAAACTACATTTTATTTATAAACACTTCTGTTATACTCTTGAAGTAACAATATATGGAGGGATAGCTAATTTGTTTTACCCAACCCATCCGAAATTGTAATAAATCACTTTTCCCGTCGTCGTTTTTACATCGTACACCATGAGAGAGAAAGAGACAACAAATTTCTTGGAACCCTTCTATATACTGTCGCAATGATCTTAAGGTGGCTATTTTCGCTGGTTAACGGCGGGACTCCGCCCACATTTTATATTTTGCAACTAAACTTGAAACAACTAAACGGTTTTTTAGGTTAGATGCTATATTTTTGTTGATAAAAATACTGTGAAAAAGTGGCTATTCGAATACACAAAAACATTATGTCGATATGTGATATGAATGGATGTATAAATACCGTAGCCTTAGTCTTAACCACGCCCATTTGCGCCGAGTCATGTTAAAATCATCAAAAACAAGTCCAAAACTGACTTCACTGCCTTGGCTTGGGCTACCTCTTGTATACTCTAAGGTTATACTCGTACTTGAGTTTTGAATAATAATAAAAAAACTACATATATATACATGTATTTATCATCGCTGAAAAGGAAAAAGAGCTTAAGCGACAATTTAGTGATAAATGAGTTAAATATGCAGTTTTGAGTTATTTTTTTATGTCTGCGTCGAATGCTCTGGTTCTCGTTTGATTCTAAAGACCTTTGTGGCCCTTCAGCCATCTAAATAAATATTATATTTACAATTTGGGAGAAGGCTTGACTCAAGCGACGCAAGTTTATGTCTTTTTTAGGTTTTGTCGCGTATACACTCAGTGAGAGCATTGAATAACGTTTTTTTGGTACTGAAGACTTATGAATTTTACTGTAAAAAAAAAAAACTTTAAAGTGCCCTGTATACTTCCTAAAATGGCGCTTCAGCCCTTTTGCCTTTCCGGCAGCGATATACTGTTAGATTTTAGAAAGAATCAATTTTTCAAATGAAATACATCATATTTTATTTTATATATTAGATATAAAATATTTTTTTGACACGAGTTACGATCTTGTGTTTAGTTTCCTGCCCAGTAAATCAAATATATGTGTGTTTATAGTTTATTCATTTTTTAACAACCCTGTTTCGTTCCCCATGCCTTTGTGTCGATGGGTGCGGCCAAGCTGCGTTTGTATGTGTAACTATTCAGAGCTGCAAAAATCCACGCTGCCAATGCGGGTACCGGAAGCTACTAAACTATTATAGGGGTACGTTTACACAGGGTGACCATTCCGCATGAACAATATTTTAACCAACAATATTTGTTATTATTATTTTCATTAATAACGACCTTTGAATATTTGATTCATGCATTATTTCAAATTAAACAAATATATTATCAAATGTGCTCGCAGCTTTACTATATTTTAATGATTACTGTAATAACGATTATAAATATTTTTAAAATAAAAAAATGTGTAAAATCTGCCACATAAAATTTAAAAGATTTTATTATTATTTAACTGCATTGTTTTTCTTCGGAAGAGTAACAAACATGTCTTTCATTATATTTCAAGAAACTTTCCATGTTGTTTGACATTTGGTAAATTCCACTATATACGAGTATATATGTATGTAACTCTGTAATAAAAATAATTATAATAATGATTTTCTAGCGGCGTAAATCATAGATACTTTTTTGTTAGTTATGTAATCAAGAGAATAACTTAAATGGCTTCGTAAGATAAAATCTGGATTATCAACTTATATTTTTCACTTTCCCGTTTCGTCGCCATCTTGGATACGAAAAAAATAGTAGATACATTTTTTTGTAGGTGCTAGTATATTTTTTTTCCTCGTAACTGATGGTCGCCCGTTCAACAAAATTTAAGGCAGCATACGCCGTAACTGGCAAACAGTCCATGCAACTAACTGATAGTTGGATATGATTTTAGATTTCCACGATCAAAAGTATTATGGTGATTGTTTTTTGTCGTAATATGCCGTGTTGCATAAGATCCCTGTTTTTTGTTGTTGATTTGAGAAAAATATTATTAACCTAGTGATATTTGATGAAGTGATTTATTTTTCACAGCGCAGAGATTGTATTGCCTATTTGGTAGAGGAGAAAAATACGAAATGGCTGCTTTTTCATGGTAAGCCTTTGAAAAAACTTCACATAAAAGCTCGTGGGAGTATCCTGCAAAAATATCATCGTTTTAAGCTGAAGCATGATTGTTTGTAAATGCATTTATTTTCCCGGAAGCTTCCACCAAAAGCACACACTCCGAAATGATAATGTTATTTGGATTTGCAACGACTCGAAACTTATCTGTACTGACATCTATGAGAGTTGTGCTAAAGCTGCCATTTGGTTATTACGCGAACCCATTTGCGGAAGGTGTGGGGCTTGGATAAAACGGGAACATAATAATCAATGGTATTTTAGCTCTCAAAAATTAAACATTTTTACGTACACGCCATTCCTAAACAATAATTACTTGTTGATAAAAAAAGTATACTTGTATTTTGATCTTAAAGAAAAATTATTTTTGCATCTATTATTTTGTTTGTATTTTTGACCTGTAAACATATATGTTTGATAAGTACTTACAGATTTTTATATTCTACCATGAAAATAGTGACATATATTTTTTTGCTAATCATTGAAAACTTTTGTTTTTTAATTTAATTTTATGATATATTTAAATTTAACTGAACCGGCTGAATATTTATAGAGCCAATAAGTATGATAACATCCCTCAGTAGAAAAATTGATTTAATAATTTAATTCTTCCGAAAAAATATAAATAGATACCTTTAATAAAATCGTATTACTTTTATACTTCATCAATACCGCTTTTATTTTTTACATATGATTAAAGAAAACTAAATTCTATTACACGACTTCACCCAAACTAGATCACTGAAACTAACTTTCTATCTACTACCGTACTTTTTCCCTTTATCCCATTCCCATATTTCCTTTTAACTTCCTCTCTCCCCACAAACTTAGTTAAGTTACTAAAATAAAACTGTATATTATCAGAATTTATTTATCACCAGAGGAGGAAAATTTATAATTCGCGTGATTTTTTATTCCTTTTTACTATGTTATGTATTAATTGTTGATATTCCGTTAATTTTCCCAAAAATAAAATAAGGTCGTTTAGAAGCCGAGTTGACAAATACGTTGCCTCCTAACCGGTGTCGTGGGTTCAATTCCACTGCTAGCTAATAGACCCTACTCACGACCCAATATATTGGACCCAACATGTGTGGAGGTGGGTAGGTGCAGTTGATTGGATAGTCTGTAGGCAAAACCGGCAACCGAAGTATTATTATTATTATTCCGCTGTCAACCGTTAGCATGAAATCCATTCCAACATGCATCCCCCCACTCCACACATGTTGGTTCCAGCATGTTGGGCCGTGTGTAGGCAATTAAGTCGTCCGTCACTGCACAAACAACATTTTACACCTATAATGACGGTAATAGGAGTTTTTCAAATATTGTCACATTATTCAAAATCTAATCTTCCCGATATTGATTTTTTTTTATCTTTTAAGAAGAATAAAATGATCATGGGCTTATCCACAAGATACTCATTGAAGATTACTCTCTCTCCACATCAGCTCTCTTGTAATTGTGTTATTTTTTTCTTCACTCGTTAAAAGATATGTATTTTTAATACGATTTAATTAAACGAACTTTTCTCCACTGATTATTGTTAGACCGGACCGGTTACAATCTGTTACGGTCATTATTGTTAATACCGCACAAGAGTCCCAACTGCTCCCAACCGTCTAGAGCCAGTGAACATGGCATCCGGGGTATGTTGGGAGGTTAAAGATAGTATAGTAGTAGTCTTGATTCTGAATGGTGGTCTTTCACCAGGGCGATTCTTTGAGTATCTGCCATCTACCATTGCATCACTTTATAAGATGCTGAATTACATTAAAATAAGTTTACGTAGAGGAGGTGGGGAGATTCCATTTGAACTTTCTACATCGGGTGCAAAATACAAATAGTCCGGCCCTGGGCAGCCAAGACTTTTTTGCGACAATACTTATCGTTCTCTACCGATCCCTCTGGAGTATTTCTAGATATTATCTGCCTACCTTGACGGATACATAAAGCACATAATAGATACACACAGGGGTCCGCAGTAGTGAGTTGGTGATTTATTTTAATTACAGCGCTAAGACGGTCGATTAAATTCGATCATTAATTCCGTCCGTACCTTCCTTCTTCCTCCGCCCACCACCCTGTATATAGGAGGTTTATATAGCTACCCAAAATGTATACGGGGTGATTCAAATAAAATTTTAAAAAGATCATTCTTAACAACCTTTCAAGAGAGTGGCATTAGTTTAACGTCTGATACCAACCCTTACACATGTTTCGTAACGGTGCCTTTGTTAATCTCTTCTGGTCTCATAATAATAATAAAGTTTTATTCCGGAAGGTATGCAGGAGTAGTGCGATGCAATACCTTCCATAATTGATATCAAAACATAGTAATTATAATGTAAATAAATAAAAATTAACAGAAATTCATGAAAAAAATAAAAATAATAAAATTATAAGTAAAAAATATTAATGGATGATATTAGGCCTCATTAATGCAAAACGCCATCAAGAGGGAGTCCATCCTGGCAGCGTTAAGATTGATGGGGCCAATAATTTACTCCAATGCGCTTCTATGCTTGAATTCGGGATCTGACGGGATTCCATAATAAGGTCATTTCTGGAGTTGTTAATCCTTTCCCGCATTCTTGCTACCCTGGTTCTCATAAGGGCTGCAAATCCTGGAACTCGCCCCACGGTGAACATACCGGAAGCACTGCAGTGCCTGGGAAGACTGAACATCATGCGGTAGGCGTTGTTGTACTGGACCCGAAGCCTTTCCATGCTACTCTTCTTAAAATTGGTCCAGAGCTCGCACGTGTATTGGGGAGTACAGAACGCCAGGAAGAGTGTCCTTTTCACTGGTGGACTACAGAGCCGAAATCTTCTACTGATCATGTTTGATTTCACCCTGAGTGCTCGTCTTTGCCTGTCGATGTCGTCGTCATCCATTAGCTTGCTGGTGATGATGTGCCCTAGATATTTAGTTTCTTTTACCACCCTTAGAACCTCACCGTTCAAGATAGCTGGAGGAATGTTGTTTCGGACCCTGCCCGTATCTAATAACCATCAGTGCCGTTTTTAGCGGATTGTAAATCATGTTTGTTTCCTGAGCAAACTCTTCGCAGATATTCAAGAGGATACGTAGACCTCTTATAGACGGTGTCGTGAGTACCATATCATGAGTACCATAGCTTGGTATATTTACCAGTAGAACCGCTTTGTCACATACTTAACATATCTTAGGTGCATATCCTTTGATACTATGTTTCCTTTTTTCTCATTTTCGAATCGTAACGTCTATATGCATATCGTCGCCGGAAAGGTAAAAGGGCTGAAGCGCCATTTTGAGAGGTTTACACCGGAGCAATATCAAGTTTTTTTTAGTCTTTAGTACCTGGTTAGATTTTGAAAAAAAAGTTACCTCAGGTTACTCAAAGATATCACTGAGTCACTATAAAGATAACAAGCTAAAAAAAGTCCCAAACTTGTGTCAAACCTTCTTCTAAATGGTTGATATATGATAATGGTTGATAAATGATGATATTGATGGCTGAAGAGCCAAAAAGTCTTCAGAATCAGGCATACTCGTATAACAAAGATGAAATATACTCAACCACCGAAGTTAAGCCCTTGAGGTGATTTTTCACAAAAACGGCGCTATACAAATTATCCAAATATTATTATTATTATTATTAAAGGCTTCGTTATATTATTAAAACGAAGCCTTCGTGCAGGGCGAATAAGTGTCAGGAGACGTATCTACACTCAGTTGGAGGTGAACATTTCATCGCTTAGTGTAAGAAACTAGAGGAAGACAGCAGGAGTGGAGGTGACCTATGTTCCCAAGTGATATAGGTAGAAAACCGTTGAAGATGGTATTAGCACCTTATTCTCTTCTGGAGAATAAATTAAGATTCTCCTTTGTGAGAGACCACTAATTTGAAATGTCCCATTGATGATTACATTTATTATATAAATTATTTTTCTTCTGTCGCTCTATCTTATGGGAAGTTGCCTTTCATCCGCGCGATCTTCGCCTCACAGACTGAAGCCAAAAACAATTCAGCAAAATGAGGTACGACGCCTTAATGCTTGTACTTATATAATTAGACTTACATAGGCAGTAACTTCCCAACCTCTCTCTTGCCCTTCTCTTTTCTCTCTCCACGTCCCTCAAATTAGATGAATAAGACTCTTGTATAGTAATGTTGAATCCGAAGCTGCGATAAAACACTGAATGGTTTTTTCAACTTCAGATGGATTTTGAAAATAGTGGACTGTAAAACGATAAAACTATACTATTTGATGGAAGTGTCTAATTATATATGTGGATAGATTAAGGAGTGAAGGAAGTAAGGAATACCAATTCACTCACCAATGAAGTTGATGTTTAAGCTCTTGATTTTTCTTACACAACGAATCACAACCCTCAACTCAATTTTTCTCGAAGAACAAACAACTGAACGACGACCAAGCGAGACGTCAATGAACGAACACCTTAATTTTATATTATTTTGAAGATCGAAAAACCAACTAGCAAGCAAAATGGCGAGATAAGTAGGAGCTGGATGAAAGCTAAGAAAAAGGTGAGAACCCGAAAAATATCTCTTTGAAATCCAACAAGAGTCGTAAAATGAAATAAGATCATTTGAAAAAAAGAGTTAAAAAGAGACGTTAGCAAAAACAAACAATTTCATGTAAATTTCCGAAATCGTATTATATTTCCAAATCCTCACACCCTGTTGATCTTCATTCTCTTCTTTCTGTGGGATTCCTCCCATTCTCCTTACCCTCCCCGCCGCCCGAACTCCGGACGAGTAGTATTTCTCTTCGTTTATTCGCCGAGGAACAATTTCTATGCAAAAAAGACAAATTAGATTTCGCCGGTTGTGCTCGGAGAAGTTGGAAAATTTCGCCGAGGGGGAAAGGGGAACGGGCCGGGGGCGGAGCACCAAGTTTTTCAGGCTCTGCTTTAGGGGTGGGCCGGGAATGAAAAGAACTGCCTGAATTGTATAAAGGCTTTTGTATTTTCTTCTGGCGCTAGATTTTAAAAGAACCCACCAATGTGAAGATAATTCAAAAATAAATTATTTAAATTTGTTATTTGTCACATTTATAAATATTTAAATTTACACAACTGATAATCCAAGGAAAAGTTGATAAAAAAAAAACTACACACGTTGTTGTCTTCGAAATATATCTATGCACAAATGGTACGAGTGCATTTCCGCTTAAGCCAGAAGGATGAAGATCATCCCGATGACAAACCTCCCGATAGGAAAGATCACCGGCACAATGGAGTGATAAAGGGTGGTAAAATAAATTTAGCTTACTAACCGTCACGACGTTTCTTCGCAGAGGTAAACATAGAAGACAGACCGCCAAACAACTCAGTCTTAGCACACATTCCTTGCTTCATTCACATTCATGCACCGTCTCATTCATTCTCTTCTTTCATTCCGACTTTTGCATGGTCCGACTCAAGTATTACATGTCTACCTTGGGCGTTCCCGACTTCTTCTTCCATTCGCTCTCGCGTCATTTTCGCGATGGGTTGAAAATTAAAAGAATAGCATTAATTGTAAAGCGAAAACGCTTTGGTAATTTCAAGGATTATAATTTTATATAAATCGACAATACAGCATGTGGACAGTACAATTTCTTCTTCGTACGGTTGTAGAGTGAATTTTGACTACATAATAGTTAAGAAAAGCTACTTATTTATTTTATAACAAAAATATTACAAAAAAATTACAAAAGAATTACAAAATGTTACAAAAATATTACAAAAATATTACAAAAATATTACAAAAATCTTACAAAAATATTACAAAAATATTACAAAAAATTACAAAAAATTACAAAAATATTACTAAAATATTACAAAAAACATATCACGAAATGGGAAAAATAACAACAGAGGAAGAACAACACATGAATAATATTATAATGAAGAAATGACAAAAATAGGACTAAATATACGAATACATAAGAAAGAAGATTCAAATCAAATCCAAGTTCAAGTCAAAGTTTTGGTAGAGTCGTAAAGAATGACAAAAATCATTTAGACAGCTACCAAAAATTTCAAGAACATGGCTTGAGTTAACAATCTCGGCATTCTGGACAGTGGATAATGATACCATAATTAGTATAGTTATGATTGAGGAGCAGAAATGTATTGTTTCTGAGTCTACGGCAAAGAATGTAAAACTAGAAGTTGCAACGAAAAAGGTGAGTCAATTATACAATTAATAATTTTGTTAATGCAAATTAAATCAAAGTGTTTCCGACGCTTTTCTAATGAAGAAATTTTCAATGTTTGAACAATTTCATTTTATGAATAATCGCATCTTTCTCGCCCTAATCTCCAAGAAAATAATTTTTTTTTTTGAATATTTTTGATTAAATAAACTTAAATAATTACATCCAATACATAAATATCTGTAAAAATAGAAAAAAAATACTAACAAAGGAAGAAGACTCCCTATCCGGAAAGACTGTGGAAAACGATGCATAAATGGTAAAAATGTTTCAATATCGTCTGGTTTGATATTTTTACAATATTTTATTTTAGAAGACGTTAGAGAAAAAGAAACCGCATCCCGCGAATTCGGAGGTGGACTTTGCTGAGTCATTCCGAGCGTCGGTGCTCGTGGTGAAAATTGCATTAATGGTTAAAAAAGAAACGAGTACCATATAAGAAAGAAAGGCTGTTTTGGGGAGTTCACATTGAAATCCCCATGAAAACACTTTAAGACGGTCACTAAATTTATTCGAATACAAAATTTGTATATATTTACTTTTTACGTTAGTTAAAGCATATTAAATAATAAACACCACGTATTTTTGTTTTATGTGATTTATTATTTCCAAAACTCTTAATATTATGAATAAGCCATTTGATAGTTTAATAATGACCTCTGCCGTCAAAACAGCTGTCACTTAATAGCAATATTGTAAATTATCACAAAAGCATGAATAATTTTTTAAAAACACATGTTGTTTTAATCCACTTTTATGATAAATAAATCTTTTATAATAATCATTAATAAAAGTTGATTAAAACAACCTGTGTTTTTATTTAATTTTTACTCAAAATATTTTACACAAAATAGCAAAACTTTTCAATAAAAAAAATATTAAGTTATAATAAATAAATATTTTCAATCGTATCGAAAATTGTCGACATTCATTCGCTTAAAATGTTCGCTTATACACATTACACATCATTTTTCATAAGCTCATATACTGTGTTATTAACCCTTCATATAAACTCTCTCCCTCCACCACCCCTCCGAGAAGGCTACTGCTACGTAACACCCCTCTCCCCGTCGTTCTATAGAAGTAAAGCCTCCCCTGGCTCTGAACGCGTTTCTTCTTCTTGGCTGAAAACAAAATGGGAAAAGAGACAAGAATTGAAATTAGAAAACAGTGGCGGGTTTGTTTTAATGGACATAAAATACATATTTAAATGAAATCATAACTTTGTATCCGACAACAGATTTTGATTTTAAAGACTTTTCACACGTTTCGCCTATTTCATTTCATATAATTGCTCTTTCTCTCTGTATCTTTATTATAATTTAATTGTTATTCTTTTATTTTCTGACTGTTCTCTTATTTTATTTTATATTGTGTTCTCTCTCTGTATATAACCACACACTACGTATTTTTTGTTTAGTTCAATTTTGTACCCTGATGATTCTTAGGCTAAGCAAAACCGGTTGTGCATAAAAATGAAATAGAATCTGTAGTCTTATACAAAGTTATTTACTTAATTTTCATTCAATATATCAAACCACAAAGTGATTACCTTCTACGAAAATATAAAGAACACATTTGCAAAAAATTTTTTGGGCAGTGAGAGGTGTCGAAAAATCACCTCTCGTCTGAACTACCTATGCACACCGCCAAAACCAATTTGTTTGAAATGTTATTAACATATAAACAATTTGCATTATTCAGAACATAATCGTCTGGGTTGGGGAATGACTTGCCTTCTTGTGTATTTTCCTCCCCACCACAATACTAGTTATTTCAAGATTTACCTTATTTTCCTTGAAAGTTCCCCTCGTACACATTTTTTTTCAAAAAAGACATTAGAAATCAAATCCTGAAAGAAACGTCAAAGCTACTAGTATGAAGTTATTATATTTTTTAATCATAACTAAAGAAAACAATTTCAGCTAGGGTCAGCGGAAAGCCAGCTTTAATCCAGTGACTGGCTAAATATATAATACTGTTTCTAATTATATAAACATGGAGATGAACCCTTAATATTGCTGCTCCTCAATCATTACTATACTAACTATGGGTATGATTCTCCACTGTCCAGAATGTAGAGACTTGTAAATTCAAGCTACGGCCTTGACATTTTTTGTACCAGTCTAAATGATTTTTGTCATTCTTTAAGACTCTACCAAAACCTTCTTCAGGCTTTGACTTGAATCTTCTTTCATATGTACATGTATGTGTGTCCTATTTCTGTCATTGCTTCAAATACTATGTATGTGCTGTTTTTTCTCTGACGCTCTTTTTCTCATTTCGTGTTAAGTATTTTTTTGTTATTGGTCAATGGTCCGTAAGTACCTATATAAATAAATAAATAAGATTTGTTCGTTTCTTAACCCTCTTCACATATTCCTATTATAGGTATATATATATATATTTATTATTTTTTTATTATTGTACTACAGATATAAACCCAATAACAGTACAATGGAACAACAAGTAAGCAATTTCAAATTATAAAATTTTTAAATTAATAAGTTTTTTGAACTTTTGTAAATTATCTGAAAATATATCAATAAAAATAGATGATGTATTTAACATAATTATACCTCTTGTCATGCTATGCTGAGCCAAAACATCTGTCTGACCATAGGGTATTCTGAAAATAGCATGATTTCTGCTGCGACAGTATTTTTCTGGAACGAATAAGCAGTAGCATGCCAAGAGGTATGGACAGTCGATTAAGTGATTAATAATTTTAAAGCCTATTTTCATGAGACCAGCATTGCGCCTAGTCTCTAAGCTTTGATAATGTGTCTCCCCATGTGATGCATGAACATAGGGTATGTTCCGTGTGAACGCATGTACACATACCTGAGGAATTTTTTTAATCTGTTCCAACATATTTATGTATTTGGTTTGATCTGGAGCCCAGACAGTGCTAGCGTAATCCAACTTGCTTCTGATCACTCCATTGAAGAGGGCTGTCATCGCATTTGTGTTATTAAACTCTTTGCACCTTCTGATTGCAAAACCAAGAAGTTTATAACAATTTGAAGTAAGCTGCACTATATGACTCGAAAACGTTAGCCTGGGATCAAAAACCACCCCGAGATCTTTGATGGTAAATACGCGGGTTAAAATTTCACTATTCATAATATATTTGAAAAAAAAAAGGATTTTTAGACGGCTATATGTCATATTTTATTTCTATACAAACTGGTTCATATCACGCGAGTGCTTTGATTCTTAAGTTATTTCCTTCAAGACACATTTCCCTCCGCCCCTGGGCTCTCCTCCCACCCCTGCACACTCCCACCAGCCCCTGCCCGGAGAGCAGAACGAATGCAGAAGAAGCGGGCGCTCGCCATCTTTCTTATTATTCTAATTTCTCCTTCGAGTAATGTTTCACGCGGAGTTCTGCACGGACAGCTTGGTATAGTCGGAAATTTCAGGTTATCCGTGGTGGTTTTATTACGTACTTATATATTAACGGACCATGTGAAGAGTCAGAATAACACAAGAGTATGTACGAGACGATGTATGAATGTGATTGGAGCAAGGACCGTGTGCCAAGACAGAGTTGCATAACGGTCCGTCCTTTCTGCCTACGCCTGCGGGGAAACGGCGTGATGGTTAGTCTGTTAGTTAGTTTCTAACGGACCATTAAAAGAGCAACAGAGAAAGAACAGCGCACACATAATAAATCGATGACAAAAAAAGAACAAAAAATACATTTGAAAGAACATTCAAGTCAAAGTCTGAGCAAGGTTTCGAAGAGTCATATGGTATATAATGACAAAAATCATTTAGACTTGAGTTTTGATTTATTTATATACTAACCGACTATTGTCCAATTACAAAGAAGTACATAACACGAAATGGAAGAAAAGGATATATAATATTTTAATGAAGCAATGACAAAAATATACATTAGAAAGAAGATACAAGTCAAATCCAAGGTCATGTCAAGGTTTTGGTAGAGTTGCAAAGAATGCTAAAATCTTTTAGAGTAGCACCAAAAATTTCAAGACCATGGTTTGAAGGCAGGTCTCGACATTCTGGACAGTGGACAATGATAATTAGTAAAGTGATGATTGAGGAACAGCAATTCATTGTTTCATTGAGTCTGCGGCAAGGAATGTTGAACTGGATGAGTTGCAACAAAGAAGGTGAGTCAATAATACAATTAATAATTTTGAAAATGCAAATTGAATCAAAGTCTTTCCTGCACTTTTTTAATGAAGAATTTTTTATGCCTGTTAAATTTCATCAAATGAATAACTGCCTCTTTTTCGCCCTAATTTCCTTGCAACACCGCGTAAGAAACGATGTTGTACAGATTCAATTTGATAAATAAAATCAGTATAGCTCTAGCATATTCTAAAAAATAATAATATATATATATAATTTATTATTAAGTAAAACAATAAACTTTGTAAAACACCACTGGTTTGTTGATGTAAAAGCCCTGAAGAAGCTTGAGAAAAGCGAAACCTGGTTGGTGATTAACTCTAATAAAGTGGTGTTTTACAAAGTTTATTGTTTTATTTAATATACAATGTCACACCCCCAAGTTTTTGCTTCCTTCGAAAAAAATATAATTTATTATTAAATAATAACAGTCCAATGCCAAAAACCAACGGGTCTGTAGTAAAAAAAAACAGAGAAGATTTATAAGCTAATAAAGAGAAAGATAGTGAATTAGTACAAGTTAAATACAGCAAATATATAATCCCTGTGATATCCGGAAAGAATGCAAGGAATTATGAAGCGTAATGAATCGGATTAATAGAGACGCTTAGATGGTTCGGTCATGTAAAGCTGATGAACGAAGGACTAAGTTTTAATAGAATATTTGATGTGAAAGTGAATGATCAAAGTGAACGAGGACGCTCGAGGAAGAAATGATACGATCAAGTGAATCAAGTGAATTGACTTGGTACGATCTATTTGTTCAAACAAAGACGAGTTTAATCTATAACCTGAATAACAAAATGCTGTGAAAATGAGATCTCTGAGACGTATGTGCGGTAAATACCATGGATGACCGTATTAAAAATGTGGATATCCGGAAAAAATGTAAGGCTGACGTAAGCGTAGTGAATAGGATCAAGAAAGAGCCGCTTACATGGTTTGGGAATGTCGGGCGAATGAACGAAAAAAGGAGTGTGAAAAGAACATATGACGCGAAAGTGAATGGAAGAAGTTGGGGACGCCCGAAGAAAACATGGCGCGACCATTTAAATCAAATACTTAAGTCAGGCTACGAAAACAGTCAGAAAAAATAGAATAGTATGTATGAGACGATGTGTGAATGTGGATGAAGTAAGGAGTGTGTGCCAAGACAAAGTTGTATAGCGGTCCGTTCTCTCTGCCTCCCCCTGCGGGAAAACGGCGTAATGGTAAGTTCGTTAGTTAGAAGTGTGTTGCAAATAAGAGTTGAGTGGCGTTTCATTATATCGCGAGAATGCTCAATGATGACAAAAAATGTACGAAAATAAATAAAATATAGTTAATTTTGAATTCAACAGCCTTCCCATAAAACCACATTCTATAATTTTCTGGCATGGCGTAGTACAAATATCTGTTTTCCCAGAAGAACCCGGGGTGCCTTTTCTCAGACAACCCGCGAGCTGCGGGCTCAATCATCCGGCATTAATGAAGACTGATTACATCCAAGGGATAATTTTACAATAAATCTAGAGCTTTTTATTTCCTTTCAACTAAAATTAATGGCCTACGTTTATTTAAATCATTATGCAGAATGTTGTAGAACGTACCCGACAGACGTTAACAATAGATTCTTGAGCTTATTTGGAGCATAAAAAATAGAGGCATTTTTTTTCCTAAAGCAAAAAAATAATTGTCACACATCTTGTTCTCTTGAGAGAGGAACCACTCATCCCCAGCCCCGACCCTTACAGTCAAATGCTGTTTTTTTCCAAAATGCCAATTTTTTTAAAATTTAAAACATTCCGTACAACCTTTTTATTGAATAGAGATAATTGCAAATAAATACAAATTTATATTTTCGTAGAAAGCAATCACTTTGTGGTTTGATATATTTAATGAAAATGAAGTAATGACTTTGTATAAGACCACATATATATTTTTTTTATGACCAACCGGTTTCGCTTAGCCTAAGCATCATTAGGGTACAAAATTAAACGAAACAAAAAATACAAAGTGTGCGGTTATATATACATACAGAGGGAGAACACAATGTTAAATACAAAAACAGAATAGTGAGAAAACGATAGAATTAAATTTAAATTATAACAAAGGAACAGTGAGAAAAAGACAGATAATACAAATTTAAATAAATGGAGAGAGAGCAAATTATTTTTACCCGACCGATACAAACTTGCGATAAATCACTTTCTCCGGGTTTTTTCGTCATACACCTTGAGAGAGAAAGAGACAACATCTATAATAATCCGCTTCTACGTACTGTCACAATGATTTTGGGCTCCTGGGTCATTGCGGGACCCCGCCCACATTTTTTTATTATGCCACTAAACTTGACACAACTAAACGGTTTTTTTAGGTAAGATGCAAAAAAAAACGATAATCGAATGTACACAGCCCGCGAAAATTCAAAATTCACCTTTTCTTTTGAACAGGCCTCGTATTTATTTTATTATTATTATTGCTTTCGCTTTGGGGTATTTCAAAGTACCAGCCTCACGATAGAAAAAAGTTGGCGGCGGGCAAATTGTTACTGCATAAGCGATACCGGCACCACGCGTTATATCCGCGCTGGTTACAACTCTACGATGCAGAAATCTATCAACTTAAATTCATGATAAATGATTGCACAAAGTTTCTTGTGTAATATTTCAAATAATAAACTCCGACTAAGGTACCTGCAATTATTATTCTGAGTCATAAAGTTAATTTCAAACTATAATGTTGAAAGCATTGACGTAAAAAATACTAGGTGAACCCATTATGTATACAGTTTTGAATTTGGTGTTCGTCACCATACTGACCATAAGTTGTCATGGTTACAACTTATCACACCCAAAACCATCACCGTTAAAATGATGCCTATTTATTTTTTTAAAGAACCTTACTTTTTATAGTGAATACCACACAAGAGTCCCAACTGCTCTCAACCGTACAGAGCCAGTGAGACTACGGCATACTTAATTGGGGTATGTTGTGAGGGTGAAGGTAGTAGGAAGGGAAAGGAGATTGGAAAGAGAAGGTTGTAAAGTACCTGGTTATTCAGATCTGGTCACCGAACACGGCCCAAGCCATTTCAAGCAACGTTTTAACTTTGAACCGTGGTCTTTTACCAGGGCGATACTTGGAGTATCCACCACTCTGTGTATGTGAATTATGTGTCTTTATTGCTCTGAAATGACACGTTCAATTGTGTTGGTACTGCATTCAGTACAAAGAAAGCATACTTTGGGTGTGTTGTAAGTCTGAAGGTAGTGGAAAGGGGAATGAGATAGGGAAGAGGAAGGTTGGGAAGTACCTGGCTATTCAGATCTGGTCATTCAAGCAGCGTTTAAATTCTGAATGATGGTCTTTCACCAGGGCTATACGAGTATCTACCACTCTGGAACACGACGCAAATGTACTTAATATTATTTTGTATGAGTCAATTGTGTTATCACATGAAACTATGTGGTAACTAACTAACTAACCTTCACGCCGTTTCTCCGCAGGGGTAGGCCAAGAGGATATACTGCCGCACAACTACGTCTCGGCACACACTCCTTGCTTCATTCAAATTCATTCATCGTCTCACACATACTATTATGTTATTTTTACTGTTGACATGACTAAAAATTATTATATGAAGTATTTTGGTTAACATAGTACAGTTTATAGGTATAATTCTCAGAAAAACTAATAAACAAAAATAACACAATACATATTTGAGAATCGAATTAGGTGTGAAGGTCATTTCGAAAGCTTTGTGGTTAGAGTAGATGCCCGTACAGCAAAAGACTATTATTTTGACCCTTTGTCTAACCTGACTCGTGTATTTGATTCACTTGATCGTGCCATGTCTTCCTCGGGCGTCTAATATATATATATATAATATGTGTCGTAACCATCACCCCATTTCCCCGCAGGAGTAGGCAGAGAGGACGGACCGCCATATAACTCTGTCTTAGAACACACTCTTTGCTTCATTCACATTCATACATCGTCTCACACATACGTACTCTTCTGTTATTCTGACTCTTCACATGACCCGATTCAAGGATTTGATTAACTAGATCGTGCCATGTCTTTCTCGGGCGTCCTCGACTTCTTCATCGATTCACTTTCGCATCATATATTCTTTTCACACTCCTTTCTTCGTTCATTTGCTTTACATGCCCAAGCCATGTAAGCGGCCCTTTCTTGATCCTATTCATTACGCTTACGTCAGCCTTGCATTTTTCCCGGATATCCACATTTTCAATACGGTCATACATGGTTTTACCACACATACGTCTCAGAGATCTCATTTTCACAGCATTCTGTTATTCAGGTTATAGATTACATTCGTCTTTGTTTGAACAACCAAGTAAACACACTCGATCGTATCATGTCTTCCTCGAGCGTCCTCGTTTACTTTAATTATTCACTTTCACATCAAATATTCTATTAAACCTCAGTCCTTCGTTCATCAGCTTTACATGACCGAACCATCTAAGCGTCTCTTATTTAATCCGAATTCATTACGCTTCATAATTCCTTGCATTCTTTCCGCATATCCATATTTTTAACACATTGGTTCATGGTTTTACCGCATGTACCCCACAGGGATTATAAAATAAATTTAATTTATAAAATAAATAATCTATGGACTATTTGCGACACGTTCTAGCGTGGTAGATACTCTTAGTATCGCCCTGGTGAAAGACCACCATTCAGAATCAAAACGTTGTTTGAAATGACTTTAGCTGTGTTTGTGTGACCAGATCTGAATAGCCTAGTACTTCCCAATTTTCCTCCTACCCATAACATATCCCATCCCACTACCTTCAGCCTCACAACATACCCCGATTGGGGATGCCATAGTCTCACTGGGTGTAGGCGGTTAGGAGCAGTTGGGACTCTTGTGAGGTATTTACTGTAATAAATAAATATGGATATATACGAGTATCTACAGGTTTGTACATACAACAGAAACAATTACATCATTTAAACCTGCACTAATAAAGACACGGTTGCGCCAAAACTGGTTTCGTACGTTCGTACAAATAAACTGATGTGCATAAAGTCACGGTATTTCATGTAAAATAATCTAGTTGTTTTTATTACAATGGTGGCAAACTAAGTACCTATCCCAACGTTGTTGAAAGCTCGTAGTAAATATTCAAAATGATTAAAAGTTATTTTCTTTTGAAAATATAAATTGTTACCCAACTCGTAACTTCATTATAAAGCTACCCTCGTAAAATGCAAGGAGAAGCGATGCCGGGAGCGTTGGCTAAAACGGAATAAATGGAAATTTTCCTCGGCTTCTTATTTCAACACCTTTTTGGGAAGGTTCCACAGTTCTACTGCTGCTTCTCTTCTCCCCCCTCCCTGCTTGGAGGGTGTGAGGGTGACGCAAATACTGAAAGGACATTATGACGTCAGGAGTAAGAGAGAGAAGGCTGTGAAATAAGAAAGCTTTGTGGATTCACACAACTTTCTTGAAATCCAATTTTTAAAAAAAAATTATGTGAAATTTTGTCTGGAGGGCTGAAGCTAACTAAAAAAAAGTTAAATCAGGTAATTCAATGCTCTTATTGGGTTACCTGAAGCTACATAATGCTAAAAAGCCCCAAACCTGTGTCGCTTGAATTGAGCATTTTCTCAAACGTAAATATATTTTGGATGGCTGAAGGGCCACAAAAGTCTTCAGAATCAAACGAGAGTCAGAGTTTTCGATGTAGAAAAAAAAACTGATTAAAACTCCATATTTAACTCATTTTCGATCAAAGTGTCGCTTAAGCCCTTTTTACCTTTCGAGCGACGATATGGTTTTGTGGAAAACTTAGTGCAGTATCTTTTTGCGTATTTATAGTAGGACAGCTTCAAATCAAGTTCTATGTGTGCAACCCTTCAACTCACTTTCCTATGTTTTAGTTATACCGTAATATATTTTATAATAATTACAATTTATTATTATATTTATACAAGTTATTCTTTGTCAAGACTTTTTTGTGATTTGGCCCTTTCTTAATATATAAATCTTTGCGAATGAAACAGCCTTCGAAATTTTGTAAAACGGGCATGAAACACGTGTAAAAATAAATGATTTTAATTAGCAAATGTTTAAAAAAAAAATAAAAAAAATTCTCTCATTCTATTGATAAAGAGACAGTACAAAGTCGATCTTCCCGTCTTGGACTCCCGTGTAAAGGTTTTTGTTCGGAGGGGGGGTGGTTTTTAATGAGCGCAGGGGGTAGCTAGGACAGGGGGTGGAAAAGGAGCCTTTGGATGATGGGGTTTGGGGGAGGTGAACAAGTTGGCGGGGGGAAAGGGGGTGGCAGTTACCGGCCATCTTGGAATTTTCAATGCTATTAAATTTCGCCCGCCAGAGTTTTCTTCGCATAAAAGTGCTGGTGGAAAATGGCCGAAGGAGATTGTATGGGGAGGAATGGAAAATTAACGATTCGAGAGCGCTGGGAGTTTTAAGTGGGAAGTTTTTGTACGTTTTAAGATTGTTTTATGTTTGAAAGGTCACTGGTAAATTTATATTACATTTTTTTGTGGAATTGATGCCAAATTTAACATTTTGAGTCGCACCGTTCCATATATAGTCTGAGTATTGATATAAGGTTTTTTAAAAGCTGCCTGCGAGTAAGGTTGTAGACTACATGATCGTGGAATGGAATTTTAGCTATCATTTAAATAATATATGAAATTATCATCAACACACGTTGTATTTCAGAAGAAAAACCTTTAATTTGTGATAAAGGGGAGAGTAAATTGCCTAGTATTTATGTTGAAATGAAACAAATTGAGGTTTTGTTTCTGACAACGTCTTGCGACAAGCTAAGCCTTAATAGTTAACAATGGTAACAATTTTTCGCTCATTCCATGACAAACTAGAGCAGCTTTATAAAATGCCCGACCCTAAAAAATACATTTTTCTTACATAATAACACGATATCAGATAAATATTGCATCATAATTCTATAATAATTCTAATTATTTAACTTCAATATTATTATATACTACTTTAAAATTACCAATTTCTTTTGTTTTTTCTTGAAGTAATGTATTCACCATCAATAATTGTAAAATTTTTAAGATGTAAAACGAATGTATATTTGTATCGTATCCACTGTAATTAATTAAAGGATTTAGTGCCTTGCAACTTTACCGACTGTCAATGTATCTTATATGGAATAATTAATGTATCAATAGAGTTTAACGGTCAGTATCTGTTGTATCATCTAGCATTGTGTAACAAATATCAACATATTTTAAATTATTCTACTTGTACTTACTATCACCTACCTCAGAACAGGTTCTAATGAACTAGTGAGGTAGGTAATGTAAAAAAATAATGTAAGAAACAAAAGTTATTAAATAAAAAAAATAAAAAAATGGAGTTTGCTGTTTACCCAAACTGTAAGTTTCTGTCCACAAAAAGATATTATTTTCCTTCCAGTTTGATAAAACACATTTTGAGTACGGATTGATAACGATTCCATGAATATTTTTTTGAGAATTAAAGGTACATTAAAAAATAATCATTTACTTATAGACACAACCTGCTGTTGCCTTAGATTTAAAACGTAGAAAATGTAACGGACAACAAAGATTTTGTTATTTTTTCAGGGGCAGTTTAGTTGATATTTCAAAAATTCGGTAAAAAATGATTGACATGATGTTGCCGAAAACAGTGTCTTTGGCTTATAATTTCCGGACAAAAATTTTTTGACGCCGGAACTCATCTTTGAAGAGTTTGAATAACTTAAAAAAGTCAATTTCTGCTTTGAATCAACTAAAAAAATCCCATCTGAAAACACGCACGAGAAAATCGAGATAACGACGTTTTTCCAATGTTTATCACTTCAACTATAAATAAAGAAATATAAGATGACCGGTTAGACGCCGAGTTGACAAAAGCGTCGGGTTCAAACCCTGGCGTCGTGGGTTCAATTCTTCTGCTAACTAAGTCCTTCATCATTGCGCAAGTAAAATATTCCCTTATAATGATGATAGAAGAAGTTTAAAAAAAACAGGTTATTCGTAATCTGGGACAGTTTGTCTTTCTTTTAAAAACGAAAATAAAATTTACCAAAATTATTCAGTCTTCATTAAAGGGTAGACTTTTCCACTTCAAAAATAGTATAAAAGTTTTGTCGCAGTATTCCCATTTGCATAAATGTCCGCTCTATACCACGGTGTTGACAAAGCCATATTGGTGTTTGTTCCGTCCTCTTCTTGCCAATGGGTTCATTAGTGGAAAGAGGGGGATGAACAGAGGGTGTCTTCGAGGGTTCGGAAGAATGTCCCATTTTCTTCTTACAATCTCTTTCACTCGGTGATTTAAAGATTCAAAGGCGTCTCGTGGAAAGAAGAAAAAATATTTTTCTTTAAACCTTTTCGCTTTATTGTGAAATCAATTATGACATTTGACGGCCTCCATGGTCGAGTGGTAAGACGCTCGACTGCGAATCCAAAGGTCGCGGGTTCAAACCGGCGTGCGCTATTAACTTTTATTCAATTAATGTGTCATAACACATTTAATTCATATAAAAATAATAAAAAGTAAATTTGCAGCACGTTCCAGAGTGTAAGATACTCTAAGTATCACCCTGGTGAAAGACCACCGTTCAGAATCAAAACGTTGCTTAAAATGGCTTTAGCCGTGTTTGGTGACCAGATCTGAATAGCCAGGTACTTCCCAACGTGCCTATTCTCAATCTTTCTTCCCCTCCCCAGTACCTTCAGCCTCACAACATACCCTATTTGGGGATGCCATAGTCTCACTGGCTCTAGACGGTTGGGAGCAGTTGAGACTCTTGTGCGGTATTCATATTAAAAAAATTAAAAAATACATAATTTTCACAATCTTCAAAAAATATGAAAAAGAGAACATCCTGAACTTGAATAATTATACACTTGCAAAAAGTTAAAGATCCTCCGTAAAATAAACATGGACAATTATAATAATGACGCCATCTACATTTGCAATTGTGTTTGGAAAGAACTCTGCTCACGATTTTTAAGATGTCTATTTTTTAAACTGTCAATTCGTGGTAGAATTCTAATTTAACAATACCAAACATTCTTCTAACGTTTTTTTTTATTAAAACCGGACTGGTTTCAATTTGAATCTTTGGAGCTAAACATTATCAATATACTAGACTATACAAGACTTAATAAATTTCTTATCAATTTACGTTTTTGTTTTGTATTATTAACTCAAAACAATAATATACAAGAGAAAGCGCTGCTGTAGTCAGTTTTTATGAAGCTTGCCGAACTCGGCTAGACCTGGTCATGGCTAGGGCTGGGGTGTTTATACATACATTCATAGCACATGTCGAAATAATGTTTTTGTTTATTCGTATGACCACTTTTTCACAGTATTGTTGTAAACAAAAATATAGTATATAACCTAATAAACCATTGAGTTACCATATGTTCATTTGTTTCACATATGAAAACGTATGGGTAGAGTCAACGGAGACGCGGGACACGAGTAACATTCTAACACTACTTTAAAGCGGTGTGATAATTTGGGAGATTTTGTTGTCTCTGTCTTTCCCATGGTGTACGATGTAAAAACCCGGCGAAAGTGATTTATCCCAAATCTGCATTGCTTGGGTAAAAGTAATTAGCTCTCTCTTCGTATATTGTTACTCTAAGATTCAAAAAATACTTTAAATCGGTGTAATAATTTTTTTAGTTTCTGTTGTCTCTTTCTTTTTCATTGTGTACGACGCAAAAACCCGGAGAAAGTGATTTATCCCAAATTTGTATAGGTTGGGTAAAAATAATTACCTCTATCTCCATATATTGTTACTCCAAGATTCTAACAATACTTTAAAGCGGTGTGATAATTTGGGAGATTTTTTGTTTCTTTCTTTCTCATGGTGTACGACATAAAAACCTGAAAAAAGTGGTTTATCCCAAATTTGTATAGTTTGGGTAAAAAGAATTAGCTCTCTCTCCATATATTGTTACTACAAGACTACAAATAATGCAGTGGAGCAAATAAAAAATCCTGGTAGTTAAAAAAAGCGTTTGTAGGTTCTCCTTTTATTTATCTTGTTTTAAAATCATTAATCCCTTTTTAAAGGCACTCATGGTTTCCCGTACAGAAAAAGACTTTTTTTACTGTGTGGCCCTATTTTGTTTATTTTTTTATTAGAAACATTTAACAGGACATTGATAAGAGTAAAAGAAAAGTAACACTATTAATCCGTTTATAAAATGTTCTCATCATGCGTTAAGTGTTTCATGTATCCAAACATTATTACACTGACCGGTAATTAGGGTTTTCGGCTCTCTTTTCGATCATCTCTTGAGCGAAAAGAGAGCCAAAAGTATCAATGGCATTGGTTAACCTATCGCTATGGAAAATTCTGTAAGCATATTTCCATAATACAACAGTTCTCCGAATTCAAATTCCCACTGACTTATTAGATAATATGCATTCAGATTATTTTTAGACAAAAATTGAGAATTTGGTCCTTCGAGCCGGATACAAAATATCATATCGCTGAAGCGCCATTTTGGAAAGTTAACGTAAGAGCACTTTAAATATTTATTTAACAATAAGTGCGATGCAGAAAAAGATCTGATCAGAACTGCATAATGAACTCATTTTCGACCTAAGTGTCGCTTAAGTCATTTTGCCTTTTTAGCGGCGATATTATCTAAGTACCGTATAATCTCTGTTATACTGACACCACTGTCATCAGGTAGGCGTTGTCTTCTGATGATCATTTTTAAAGATGTCGACCGGTCGGTAGCGATTCAATTGTTCTGCTAGGTAAATCCTTCATCATTGAACAAGTAAAAATTTCCGCTTACAATGATGATAGTAGAAGTTTTAAAAATATTGTCATGTTATTTGGAACCGGGGAATGTTTGTCTTTCTTTTCAATAAAAAAAAAATTATTTTAAATACTGAAATGTTGAAATCGGGAAGTCCTAACCCCACCCACCGTATTCTCCAGACGTTATTCCCTCTGACTATCACTTGTTCGATCGATGGAACTCGACCTGGCTGATCAGAACTTTCAGCCTCATGAAGAAGTAAAAAAATGGATTGATTCGTGGATCGCTTCAAAAGATGACCAGTTTTTTCAACGCGGGATTCGTACTCTGCCCGAAAGATGGGAGAAAGTAGTGACCAGCGATGGACAATACTTCTAATCGTAAATTTATAACAAGTTTTTTAAAATAAAGTCACGAATTTCGAAAAAAAAGGTCTGAAGCAAAGTTGTAGATCTAATGTATTTAATTTTTAATCATTAAACTACTGTGGCGAATTTTCTTGCATAATGTTTTTGAATCAAAGTTCAAAATATAAGCAAAAGTCGGAGGCACCCCCAATGACGTTACATATACATAGACACATTGTAGCGCTCTCAAAGTGACAAGCAATAATCACGCTAGTTGGTGTGATCGGTGTTTAAGCCGATTTAGTACTAAACGGTCACGCGTCGCTTGAGGTCGTTTCAAGCAAGTATGGAACGCGGTCCGAACTTTGGATCTGTTTTGTTCATACACATATATTTTATGAATATCTATCTTTGTCATACATGACCGATATTTGAATGATGAATTTACTGGTAACGTGTGTGTTTTGCTTGCCACATTTTGTGTTAAAATTCTAAGGCTATAACGTCATTGGACACCCTAGGATAAACATGCAAGACATTTAACGAATCGAGAACATCAGGTCATGTAAATGTATGAATGTAAATAATATAAATTGTGCAGGCTTTATTTCATCTCAGCTTACCCCGGTTGGAAAAGTGGCCCGGTGGCTGTTGAGTCATTTAAAAATTGAACACATTAAAATATTTCAAAGTAAGTAAGTACCATTCACTGAAATTCCATGAAATCACGTTTTTACTTAAAAAGTCCTCCTTTGAGCAAAACGTTATTTCTTGGGATACGCAATTAAAATTTCCCCACGAATATGGCCGCCAGAGGCTATAATATAATATTACGCTATATTTCTCTTCTCCTGTCTCCTCTCATCTACTCCCTCGACTCGGCAGCAGATATGGAATTAATGAATGTAACTAAACTTTTCCTTACTCGATTATTTAATGGATTTTTCACGAGAAAATGACGAACTTTAGTTAGTACGAAGGATCCAATGATGGTTTTTACATCTGTATAAGGGCCTTATTATCTTTTATAGCAGAACTAGTTTTTTAAAATAGTCTTTTAAAATTGTCAATAATGAAAAGCTAAATTGAACATAAAGTTAAGAGCGTATCTGTCTCTGTTTCTTTTTTTTAATACCGCACAAGAGTCCCGATTGCCCCTGACTGCTTAGAGCCAGTGAGACTATGGCATCCCCAATCGGGGTATGTTGCGAGGCTTGCGGTGGATGAAGGAAGGAGATGGAAAAGAGGAAGGTTAGGAAGTACCCAAGTATCCAGATCTGATCGTTTTAAGCAACGTCCCGATTTTTAATAGTAGTAATACTAGTTAGTTTTTAATAATTAATAGAGTATTGTGCGAGATTGATCAAGATTCAGTAAATTAAAATTGATGTGCAGGTGCTTCACGTCTGGTTTTGTGAAGTTATTTAGATGTTGTTTAGCTCTTGCAACAAAACTTTTATTAATAAGTGCTTTGTAATGAATGACAACTATCATTAACGTAAGCGGGGTGTAAAAAAAATACAAACAAAGTATAAACTCATAACAAAGAAAGTATGAACAATGTTTTCAAACAAAGTATTAATAAAATATAAATAAACAAAGTATAAAAAAGTATGAATAAGAAATAAACGTTGTATAAAAAGTAAAAATAAATAAATAAGTAGGTGCAGTGTATTTTGTGAGAAAATGAACTTTAAATTAAGATAATATTGTCAAAGTCTGCTTTTTTGGTACTGAATGCAGTACCAACACAATTGAACGTGTCATTTCAAAGCAACAAAGACACATAATACACATACAAAGAGTGGTAGATACTCCAAGTATCGCCTTGGGAAAATACCACGGTTCAGAGTTGAAACGTTGCTTGAAATGGCTTGAGCCGTGTTCGATGACCAGATCTGATTAACCAAGTACTTTACAACCTTCCTTTGTCCAATCTCCTTTCTCTCTCTACTACCTTCACCCTCACAACATGCCCCAATTGGGGATGCCATAGCCTCACTGGCTCTAGACGGTTGGGAGCAGTTTGTATTACTACCTAATTATATGCACATCATTTCAAAATGTTTTTGAATAATAAACTAAACTAACTATCTAACCATCACGCCGTTTCTCCGCAGGGGTAAGCAGGAAGGGCGGACCGCCATACAACTCTATCTTGGCATACACTCCTTGCTTCATTCGCATTCATACATCGTTTCAAACATACCCTTCTGTTATTCTTTCTATCTATCTATGAATATAGAAATTTGATATAAATATTGCTTAATTTTTTTTTTTTTAAAGTAAGACAAACATTCCCGGGTTACGAATAACCTGACAATATTCGAAAAACTCCTACTGCCATCATAAAAGCGGAAGATGTTGCTTGTGCAATGATGGAGGACTTAGCCAGCAGAGGAATTGAACGCACGACGCCCGGGTGGGAATCCGACGCGTTCTCCACTCAGCTACCGACCGGTCATAAATTATAATAAATACGATTATGTCTAAGTCAATCCGTTAGACTGCTAGCCGAGCGTCCTACCCATCGGTCAATCGACCATTTAGCCAACAACTTCGGATTATTCACCCTCCTTCACATCCGTTAGCAATGGGAACGCCATAGTCTCCCAGGCTCTAGGCAGTATTATTTTTTTCAACCTTTTTCGTCTAAAATTCGTTCTTTACATATAGAACTTTTTTTACTCGTTTATTTCAATAGCTGATGTCAAAAGTGCCTCGTTAAAAAAGGCTTTCATCGAAAATCGGACACTTTAAAACACCCGTGTCCATTTTAGCGATGACGTTACGAATAGACTATTTCAACAATAGCGTTGCTTCAGATCAGCGGGTAATTAGTCGGTTTGAACGCTCTCGCAAGTGGCACTTTGCGGAACGCGAACTTTTCTAGTGTTTGTAAATATGGAATGCGAAGCTTTATCGAGCAACCTACTCGGGTACTTTATTTATTAAAGTGGAGCACACGCCGCGCCGCATTAAACCGGGCTAACTAAGCCGCGGTTTAGGCTTTTAGAGCGGGATAAGCCGGACTTAAGTTTTGACGTAAACAACGCTATGTTTTGTGCTGTGCAAATGCCACGTGTTGTTATGTTGTCATTGAGAATTCGATACTTAAAAGAGTGATTTTCGATGAAAGCCTTTTTTTAAAGAGGCACTTTTGACATCAGCTATTGAAGTAAACGAGTAAAAAAAAGTTCAAAAGTAAAAGAAGAATTTCAGGCAATAAGGTTAAAAATAATTAATACTGCCTGGAGCCTGGGAGACTATGGCGTCCCCACTGCTAACTGATGTGAAAGAATGTGAATATTTTCAAGTACTTGGCTAAGTGGTCGATTGACCGATGGGCAGGACGCTCGACTAGGGACTCAGGGCCTATGTCATCTGGTCGAATGGCTACAAATCCAGAGGTCGCGGGTTCAAACCTGGAGTCCGTAAATAAATTCAATTTAAATTAAAATGTGTCATAACACAATTACTTGATATAAAATAATGAAAAGTATATATGCAGCACGTTCCAGAGTGGTAGGTACTCTAAGTCTCACTCTGGTGAAAGACTCACTGGCTCCAGACGGTTGGAAGCAGTTGAGACTTGTGCGGTATTCACTTTTATATATATATATATATATATATAAATACATATATATATATATATATATATATATATATATATATATATAAATATATAAGTATTAAAAAGTGAATAAATTAAATTTATTTTATATTAAATGAATACATATTTTTATTACGAAATGATTTATTGCGTGTTTATTTACCTGTGATGCTAGTTTTGGCCATATTGCAGCATTGCTTTTTATATAATAAAATAAAATATTGGCACTCGTGCACCAGTGAGTCATTTTATGTTATTTCATGATGACCGAGACCTAACTAGAGTAACTAGCTATTTTGTGTACAATCTAATGTGTGAAGATATTTATAATTTTAAATAATAGAGTATTTCGTGAACATCGAACCACTTCACAAACACATTTCCCATTTAACTTCGGAAGCTACACAAAAATAGATACAAAAAACAACATCATTAAATTTTTATTCACAATACACAAATCTAATATTACGTAACGAATTTGAGAAAACAAAACATCGCTCTGCATCTGACCAAAAGCTTTCACCGAGCTTAACGCGAAACCTTTTCAGGCTCTGAAAGTAACCATTGCGTATAGATATATATATATATATATTTATATATATATGTTGAGGTTCTATTCCTCCCTGATACAAATAAGTAAGCACGGATCGGGCTCCTCCCTTCCACGGAAAGGCGAGGGGGTAGATATTAATATTCCGATAGCCCTCCCATCTCGTTTTATGTTCTCTTTCTTCCTCCCGTCCCATACACTTCTACCGTCCCAACTTCTTCGGCTTCTTCTTCAAGGGAATACGTAGTTACCACTCTGAATTCGGTGCCTGACGTCAAACTTTTAATGATATGCATTAGATGGGAGAGAGAAACGGAGGAAGAAAAACTTTGGCCATAATGGGAGTTTTATGTGATATCCTAGGGCACTGCCTGATTATATTAATAACAGTTAATCAACCACGTAGCAGGGTTAACTTATTTTTTAAGCTCCCCGCCCCGCTTTACCGACTCGCTTGGTAAACAAACCGTCATTACATATTCCTGAAGTGGCGTGCAGAGAACAATGAAAGGTAAAATGTCGACGTCCACGGTAGAGAGGTAAGAGAATTTTAGTGACACTGTGGTATCCCCAATCGAAGTATGTTTTAGGCTGTAGGTTATAAAGTAGGTAGAGAGATGAGAAAGAGGGAGGTTGAGAATTACCTGAATATTCAAATCTGGACACCAAACACGGCTAAAGTCATTTTGAGCAATTCTTATATTCTGAATGGTGGTCTTTCACCAGGAGGATTCTGGGAGTATCTACCAATTTAAAACGTGTCCCATATATATTATTCAAATGAAATAATAACATTGTTTCATTTTTTATGACCGATTGATTTTGCTTTGCCTAAGCATCATCTGGGTACAAAATGAAACTAAACAAAAAATACAGATTGTGCAGTTATATGTACATACAGAGGCAGAACTCAATATAAAATAAAATAAAATAACAGAATAGTGAGAAAACAATAGAATACCATTTCAATTATAGCGAAGGATAGACTCAACTTCTCCGTTGCAACTCATCTAGTTCAACATTCCTTGCCGTAGACTCAGAAACAATGAATTGCTGTTCCTCAATCATCACTCTACTTATTATGGGTACCATTCTCCACTGTCCAGAATGTCGAGATTTGTTAACTCAGTCATGGTCTTGACATTTTTGGTACCAGTCTAAATTATTTTTGTCATTCTTTACGACTCTACTAAAACTTTTACTAGATCTTGGCTTGAATGTTCTTTTTATGTGTATTTTGTTTTCTTTTTGTAATTGCTTCATTTAATGTTATGTGTGTGTTGTTATTTCTGTTGCTCTTTTTTCCTATTTTGTGTTTTGTATTTTTTTGTAATTAGACTTTAGTCCGTTAATTTATAAATAAAGGAATTGAAAGAAAGATACAGATGAAATGAAAATTAAAATAAAATCTCTTATCCAAAGTTATTATTTCACTTTCATTAAATATGTCAAACCACAAAGTGATTGCTTTCTACGAAAATATTTAATATATATTATTTCGTATTTATTAAATGTGAATATTTAAAAAAAAATGATTATATACGCACGTCAGGATTAGAACCCGCGACTTTTGCATTCGTTATCAAGGATCACACATGCTTCTGGACTAAAATATTCCGGATTCTAAGCTCGGTAAATGCAAATAAAATGCATAACTTTTGAAAGATAAATTTATTTGCCTAAAATATAAGTGAGCACTATAAATAGGCTCATTAGAGGTGTTAGAAGAACCCTCAGCTAACAGTCGGATGAATCGAGTTTGGTTTACAGTAAATACTGACTTAATTAGTTTTGATACTTTTGGGTGTTGAATAAATGTAGCCACGGTAACCGTTTTAAATTCCAGGTACCTAACGACTTACAAACTAATATGTTATGTACTGGCGGTTAAAAGTGGATATGGAAAACATTAAAAATAAAACACGTTTTTGGTATTCACAATGTTGTATTAGCGACGCCTTTGACAATACATAGAAGGATTGAAATTTGAAAAACTGTAAATGTATCTTTTTCGGCCCAAAAATAGTAAATTGGTTTATACTAGATTTAGAAAAAAAATCAACTGAAAATGTATTACGAGTACATCGCGTATGGATAATTTAATTGCATTACTTATCAATTGTGTGATCATTTTATATCTTTCAATATTCTTCTCTATCTTTTTATTTTAAATAACTTCCCTAATTCCTTTATATATTGTTCTATATTCCAATAAATGACTAGTTTTTAGTAACAAAATTTCACAGAATGATTACTTTCTTAGAACAGGCATCTCCTAGTTAGAAACTAATGTAGACTAGGCCATAATATATTCACACTTGTATTGCAGCTTACCCTCGACACACTTTTGTATTTACCTTGTTTACATTTGACTTAATTAACTTGCGTATTAAAATAAATAAATCAGTGGATGCAGCGAAGCTTTACCGAATCGTTCGGAAAATGCGAATATGCAATTAATTATCAATTTATAGTGAGATACTTTAGGAGACTGATTAATGGGTGAT
Organism: Drusus annulatus; assembly: GCA_022651775.1. NCBI lineage: Eukaryota > Metazoa > Arthropoda > Insecta > Trichoptera > Limnephilidae > Drusus > Drusus annulatus. The sequence goes on along the minus strand of JAGWCC010000049.1, from coordinate 1,432,840 downwards.
TGATATAAATAATTGTTTTTTTTTTTAAATAAAGGCAACCTACCCTTATTTTAATAATAATATACACTTGTACAATGAGTATAACTTAGGTATAAAAGGAATGTAAGAGTACAATGGTTAGAAGAGACCTTAGTATGTTTTTAATGACTGTTTGATCTTAAAATGATACAACGATTGGAACTTACCCAGATTACCCGTTCGAAAATATAGCACCTTACATACAAGGGAAAATTTAAGGTACTTTTAAAATCTTCACTAATAAATAGGGTAAATGCAGAAAACTCTATTAATGGAGGACTTAACGCTGTTGGCGCAAATAAAAAAAAATGTCTAAAGAAGCGAAGCTAGCAGTCCACAATAAAGTACTTATACCGACCCTGATGTATGCCAGTGAGGTATGAAACTGGCAGAGGAAGGATGAAAGTAGACTAACCGCTGTAGAAATGAGATCCCCGAGACGTATGTGCGCCAAAACCTTGCATGACTATGTTAAAAATGTGGATATCCGGAAATAATGCAGAGCATAATTTATAGGATTAGGAAAATAAGGCTTAGGTGGTTTGGGCATATAGAGCAAATAAACGATGAAAGGAGTGGGAGAAGAATATATGACGTGAAACATAAGAATATATATATATATAAATATATGGCACGTGATCGTGCCATGTCTTTCTAGGTAATTCTTCTGCCATATATATATACATATATATATATATATATATATATATATATATATATAACAATATAAATATATATATATATAATATATATATATATATATATATATATATATATAAATATATAAATATATATATATATAAATATAAATATATATATATATATATATATATATATATATATATAAATATATAAATATATATATATATATATATATATATATATATATATATATAAATATATGGCAGAAGAATTCGGGGACGCCCTAGAAAGACATGGCACGATCACGTGAATCAAATACTTGAGTCTGGCCATGCGAAGAGTCAGAATAAGAGAAAAGTGTGTATAAGAGGATGTATGAATGTGAATGAAGCAAGGAGTGTGTACCAAGATAGCGGGGAAGCAGCTTGATGGTTAGTTATTTAGTTAGTTCACTCATTTAGAATTTTAAAGATCTTGGTGAAATGAATTTTCATCACACTTGATAGAAATATTTAAGGAAAAGTGATATATTATTTCTACACCTGAAAAAGATAAACGAAAAAAGAATACCTGTAAGTTATTGAAATTAATATCAGTTTGACGTCATCGCTATTACACTGCCGACCCGTATAAGATTTATAAAACATTTTATTCCAGTTAAAAAGCTGGCTGCGAGGCAGACCAATCACAGAAGACCACTCGGTTGCCATGGTGACGCAGAAGTTCAATCATCCACTTCTTAAACTCTAAACTTGTAACAGTATTAAGCCGAAGTTCGGTCTCTCGCCGTCACATTTTAATATTTCAAACTTCCCCACAAAGTTCTCATTTCATTTTGGGCCACCCAGCGCCACCCCCCCGACTCCCAGTTTCATCCCCCGCCCAAACTCTCAACCCCCATAAATTCTCCTACCCTCTTTCTGCTCTTTCTTCATCTCTTATACCGGCTACCCCCTTGGCTCAGACCTAGGGCATACTTTACCGGTTTTGGGTAAACTGGATTACCGGTTCTCTCTCCTTTGGTGCCCTCTCTCATCGGAGATTGGCCATCATGATGGCAGCCTTCACCCTGAAGGCTGCAGTCTAAAACAACTCAGTTGAAGTGCACTCGAACCAGTTACGTAGATTATAAGTTACTCTTTGTCTCCCTTACCAAGCCCGCTACAAATATCGTCAGATGACTTAATTTATTTTTATTATTTTAATATTTTGCTAACATACATATCAATCCCGATGAGTTATAAAATCTCACTCTGGGACATGAGAAATTAATGAATACACGAGTTACCGCAAATATACAAATACAGAGTAATCAAACAACATAAATCAAACAATACATAAAAAAACACAGTATAAAAAATGAGGTAAATTGTATTAATAAAAAATACAATTAACAAAAACATCAGTAAGCACGACATAAAATTTTTTGTTGTCGAGTGGTTAAGATCCTCGACTACACATCGAAAGGTTGTGGTCTCGAATCCCGGCGTACGCAAGTAAATTCTATTGAAGTAATTAGAGTTATTACACAAGTGATTCATCAAAAATAATATTCAGCACTTTTGCGCCACGTACAGAGTGGTAGATACTCTCAAGAGTCGCCCTTGTGATAGAAAGCTATTCAGAAAAAAAATGCTCGATATGGCTTTAGCTGTTTTTAATGACCAGATCTGAATAGCCAGGTACTTTCCAATTTTCCCTTTTGACGGCTCCTTCTTCTCCCTACCACTTTCAGTCTCATAACATCGTATTATAGACAGCCCTGATTTACTTAGCTTAATTACCTTCTATGTACCTAACAGATCCACTCGATCCAAAATTCTTTTTAAATGTAACAACAATATCAGGACTGAGTCATTTAAATACTCGCTTGTACCTAGATTGCATGCAGTGAGTAATTCTATCGCTGAAATAGTAGATATATTCAACTGCACTGAATCTAGTTACAAGAAGGCTATAATAACATACCTCTTTCTAAAATACTAGTGTTAATTTTCTTGGGCGTAATCAAATCGTCGCATCAAATGTTTTTGGGCGCATTGTTATTTTTTATGTCATTGTTATTTTTTATGTCACTGTTATTTTATTTTACACCTATGTTATGTAAAAGCCCATGAGGGCGTATAAAAATAAATAAATAACATACCCTAATCGGAGATGCTATGGTGTTTGCCTCAGACCAATCTCAAAACTCAGTTTTATATGGCCTTGATATTTATTTAATTTGTTAACCGCACAAAAGTCTCAATGGACCGGTTCCAGGGAGACTGTGACATACTTGATTCGGAGTATATTGTGAGACTAGAGAAAGTCGGGAAGAAAAAGAGAATGGAAAGAGGAAGGTTGAAAAGTATGTGGCAATTAAGCACTGCTTAAGTCAATTCAAGCCATTCATTTTGTTAGTCATTGCAATGCCTAACTAATGAAATTATATCGACCGTCCGATCAAATGATGTTGGATCTGCAAATTCATAGCTTTACAATGAGGCTATTTAAAGTTTCCATAATTTGTTTTTTTCCGATAAAATAAAAGGGGTTTATGTAAATACAAAACTTTATTTCTTACTCTAAAAAATACTAAAAATGTAAATGTGAAATCTTAAGCATATAGATTGTAAATTGTTCTTTAATCTGTTGATGTACACATACAGTTATAGCCATTTCTGAACTTTTTTCTCTCATGATTTATGATAACGATCAGGATTTTGGATAGTTTTGATTTGTATACGTATATTATTATGTTTTATTTTCTCCTTGTTAGTTAGTCTTATTAGCATAATTAATTTAGTATGAAGCGCACTTGAGGTCAAACCCCACAAAACTGCGCTATATAAGTGCACTGTTACTATTATTATTATTAGATATTAAACTTTAGCTATCTATTCATCATTCTCATCATTACAGAACGGACAGTTGAATTGTTCGTTTGGACATTTGAATTGTACTTACATATAAAATACCAATAAAATATTAACTTGGTATTTTTACCGATTTACCGGTAATTTTGCAAAACCCTTCCCAGTCCTATTTCTTTGACTCCGGCAGGAGTTTTTCGCTCCCTCTGCTTAGTTGGCGGAAAGAAATTCGAGCCACCTTGTGTGTGCGATTTACTTCCCTCTCTCGCGAAGGAGCAAAAAATGAGTTAGGTCTACTTTTGTTTGCTTTTTAACGAGAAATAACCTTAACAATAAAACAATGTCGGGAAATTAATTTGAAACACTTCAGTTTACGCTTTACTCTTGTGTCTAAATATAAGAATCTCCATTATATATTATAGTCTATGTACGAAAACGTTGTTTATGTTGAATGATTGGTATACAATGTTCTAATTGTTTCAATCATTTGAAAGAATAATTATAAACTTTATCAATTATTGAAATACAATCAATAATTTTCAACGTAAATGTGAAACAGAAAAAGTCAGAAACTAAGAAGAATAACGGTCAGACTGACACTCGAACTCGGAACCTTTATTCTATCCGTGAGTAACGTATACCAATTGAACTGCCGAGATCTTATTAGAAACCGGCATTTTGATCGATCTCACACTTCGCTGAAAACTATGGATATTATTTTTCAATTTCTACCGATATAGGCTGCCATATTTGCAACAAAAAACTCAGTTTTGTCACACACTCCTTCCTTCATTTACATTCATACACTGTCTCATATATACTTTTCTGTTATTCTGACCCTTCACATGGCGTGACTCAAGTATTTGTTTCACTTTATCGTGCCATGTCTTCTTAGGGCGTCCCCGACTTCTTCTGCCATTCACTTTCACGTCATATATTCTTTCACACTTCATTCTTCGTTCACCTGCTCCAAACCATCTAAGCGTCCCTTTATAAACCTATTCATTACGCTTACATCAGCCTTGCATTCTTTCCAGATATCCACATTTTTAACACGGTCGTACATGTTTATACGCACATACGCCACAGGGATCTCGTTTCTTTGGCATTTAATCTACATTAATCCTTCTTCTATGAGTTCCATGCCTCACTGTCATACATTAGGGTTGGTATAGGCACTCCATTTTGGACTGCTAGCTTCGCTTTTTCGGACAATTCACATGCTCAATGCCACATGCTTAAACCACATAATTGTCCCTTTCCCAATCTTATTCACTTGGCGAATTCTAATTTTAATTCAGATTTTGTCTAGCGGCCACACTAGTTTCAAGGTTTCCACATATTGAGGTAAGTGTTTTACCAAAAAGCACTTCTTTTGTCAAGTAGTATTGCTCAGAAGGGAGACATTTTTCTTAAATAATCTTTCTTATATCTAGCAGAAACGGCTCAACTTATATTTTAGAACTTGATTTGAACAACCTATTATTTTCAAAGGTTCTCTTCCTCTTTCTCATCCCTCTTTTTATCTCCATCCACTTTAATACTGGTGTCAGCTATACATTTCTGAAATTGGTACATATGTAATGATTTATTTAACACAGTAGGTCTCCGTGGTCAAGTGGTCAAGACGCTCAGCTAACAATCCAGAGGTCACGGTTTCCAATCCCGGTGTGCGCAAATAAGTTCACTTTGATTGATTAGTATTTATTCACATTCCATTAATATCAAATAATATGAAGAATATTTTCGGTAGGTTCTAGAGTGAGAGATACTCTACGTCACCCTGGTTAAAGACCACCATTCAGAAACGAAACGTTGCTTGAAATGGATTTAGCCGTGTTTGGTGACTAGATCTGAATAGCCGGGTAATTTACAACCTTTTCCTTTCCCATCTGCTTCCCCCTCTCCTCTACTTTTAGCCTCACAACATACCGCGATTGGGGATGCCATAGTCTCACTGGCCCTAGACGGTTGGACGCAGTTGAGACTCTTGTGCGGTATTCACTATAACAAAAAACAAAACAAAAAACTGTGTTCTTATGAGATATTAACCTAAAGTTCTTTGCAGTGCAAAATTACAGTGAAAAACGTCTAACAACTTCTCAAAACGTTGCATTCATAATTATACTGGTGGATATTTGAGCTCCGTCTCTGGCAGATAAACACATAACCTCCCCCCATAAAACTAAACAATACAGGCCCAGACCAGAGGGGGAGAGGGGGGTGGGAGGATCGAATCTCTTTTGTGTCCTTTTGTTCTAAAGGCCAGCGAGCCATTTACATGGTAAGTTTTGCTTGCTTTTGCTTGCCTTGGAGGGGACGCTTGAGATCCGACCATTTTAAATATCGAAGCGTATTAAACTGGTTGTATCTTATTATAAGCAAAAGTCAAACCAATTTACAAATATTTTAATAAGATGTATAATCTATTTGACGGCTTCCACGGTCGAGTACCAATACGCTCTACTACTAATCTAGAGGTCGTAGTTTCAAACCCGGCATTAACAAATACATTTAAATGATTTAATAATAATTTTTTTAAATCTTTATTCCACAATTTTTTTTATTAAGGCCTGACCGGTTTCACCTTTTGACGGGCATCTCCAGACTTCAAACTAGACCAGTCTAAAGATACCTGTCATAAAGTGAAACCAGTCAGGTCTTGATAAAAAAAATGTGGAATAAAGTTAAAATTTGGAATTATTACATCATTAAAATGGAGTTCCACCACAAATTAACAGTTTCTAAAATTGTTTTATTACTAAATTTATTAAATTAATATGTATCTCAACACACGTAATACAAAATAAATGACGCAATTCGACCTGCCAAAAAAACATATTTTTTTTGGCTTTAATCCACCTATTTCAAATAAAGATTACCAGCTAAAATACATTATAGGTAGGTACTTAACTAGGTACGAAGGGATTTTAAAAGGTCGTTTATATATTTGATCATTTCAATTAAGATTATTTTTAATTTTAAATGTTCACACTCGTTCGTATGTATATAAAAATCTCACAAAGGTAATTATTTACAGTTAATATTTTGACAATATAAATGAATGCAGGATGCATTAAAAGTATTGTAGAAAATATTAAGACCACTTCACATTCAAACCTAAGCTGCCCAGACTTATTTCTCAAAAATCACACTTTAAAATTCAGCTAAGTATTATTACCGTATAAAGAATTTAAATTGGTTGTATCAGAAAACTGTCGTATCGCTATGTGGCCGTAACGTTAGATACGCCTACTATTTTGCTTGCGTTTACTACAGATAGTGCCGTTGTCTTGGCTCGTAAATAAGTGGAATCTTTTCTTTGTACTGTGACTTCCCGGCGTTGCTCGGCAATTTTCTGTATATTTAGTTTCTTTGCCAAAATAGAACGGGGTTCTGAAATATTTTCGACTTCTTATTTTATTTTTAGGATGGCGGAAGGTTCCGAGTTTGAATCCCGGTCACACCAAAAGCCTTTTTTATGTTTGGTGTGTTTTCCGTATTTTTTAATTTGATGATTATTAATGTTGTTTCATTGCTTCAACTTTTGATATCATCGCGAAGCGCTATGATCTAAACATCTCTCACGTAAAAATATAATTAAAACAAAATTTAAAAAAATTGTTTGATTTTTGAAAATGTTGACGAAGGCAGCGATCAATCTAGGTACCTGTATACTCCGTTCACTGATAATAAATCTATTTTTGTATGTGTACCTTTTGCATGAACAATGCAATGATAATATTTCTTTACAATTTTGTGTGCATTTTTTGGAATTTGTGTAATTAAATTGATGTAATACAAGATTACTGGTACTGTATGGTAGACTTTGCCAAGGAATTATATTGAAAATATGGCACGAACGGAATGACATATTTTTTGACAGGCGAATAAATATATTTCGATTGATTAAAAAATGCGTTGGCCAAAAAAAATCATAAAATAAAACCTCTGCCAAAAGTCATCGCGCCAGAACTAACCATTCGAGAGTGTTTGTAATTATGGTTGACGGCCTTCGTGGTCAAGCGGTAAGATGCCCGACCACGAATCTAGAAGTCGCGGGTTTAAACCCGGCGTGCGCAAACAACTTTTTTTATGTAATTAATATGTGTTATTGTTCAATTCATATAAAATAATATCCACTTTATTTGCGACACGTTCCAGAGTGGTTGATACTCTAAGTATTGCCTTGGTGAAAGACCACCATTTAGAATCGAAACTTCGTTGGAAATGACTTTCCAAATGGAACTTCCTAACCTTTCTCTTTCCCGTATCCTTCTCTTCCTTAATATCTTCAGTCTCAGAACATACTCCATTTGAGGATGCCGTACTCTCGCTGGCTCTAGACGGTTGGGAGCAGATGTCGCTTATGCAGTATTCACAATATATTTTTTAAAGTTTTAGGGACGATTTGAAAAAAAAAACAACTAAGTGCTCCCATTGAATATTGTTTGAAATCATTCACCAATGCAGTTCAAAGCATTTTTTCTGCATACCCTTTCCAATTACTAACAAACCACTTAAACCATTAATATTAAATAAAATGTAAATGTTAGCAATTTTCTTACAAGTTGCCACAATTTCAAGCTCCCCAAAACAAATTTTGCGTGTACTCGAAACAACGTTTTTTATTAAGTCCAAAAACTTTTGAAAGCCTTCCAAAAGGCCTAAAAGAAGCCTCACGTCTTGGCACTTTTCCTGGGACTTGTGCTAAAAATGTAAAGTAAGACCTATGATTTTTATACATACTAATATTTCAATTTATATATTCTTAAATATAATATACTTTTTAATAATCTTATTTTTTTGTTTAATATTTGTGAAATGATTTTTTTTTTTACTAGAACTGCGAAAAAATAATTTGCATACGTCTTAATAAAAATACAAAAACACACGAACATTAAAGAGTATCAGACAAACTCACAGACGCTGCACTTAATCTATGCAGCCTAAGATTATTTTCTACCCTCTTTGTTGTGTGTTTATTATTATTATTATTTTATAAAGCCTTTTGTTCCGCTGACAGAAAGCCCTCCTGTTTCAGCGAATCGCTTTTCCTGAAAACCGAAACACTCTCGAACCTTTTACTCCCTCAACGATGTGACAACCGACCCATCTACACCCCCAACCGACCCAGTACCCACCCATTGTTTCTGTAATCGACAGAAGATCTTCGTCTGTATTTTTATAATAACACGCTTTTATGGAAGGGCTTCTAACATTTTAGATATATTTTTTTCAGAGTGGTAGATTCTCTCTCGCCCTGTCGAAAGACAACTATTCAGAATGGAAGCGTGGCTTGAAATGGCTTTAGCCGTGTTTGGTGACCAGATTTGAAGAGCCAGGTACTTCCCGTCCTTCCACTTTCCCATCTCTTTCCCTCCACATTTATTTAATTCTCAGAACATACTCCGATTGGAGATGCCATAGTCTCACTGGCTCTAGACGGTTGGGAGCAGTTGGGACTCTTGTGGGGTATTCACTATAAAAAATTAAATAAAGGCTCGCTTATAAAAATAATAATAATTTAATTCCAGAAGGTACGTAGGTATAGTGCAAAATGCAACAGGTTCCATAAATAGCAATAATATTTTACGAAAAAATAAAAATAACTAATAATAAAATCATAAAAAATAAATTGAATTAAATTTAAATTAACCATTAAAATAAAAAATATTTTTAATCGTGCTTATAAAATGCCCCATCAATTTAAAGGCAAATATGTGTTCTAATCGCATTATTTGATAAAATTACCTTTATTATTTCTGAGTGAACAAATTTTCAAACTAAAAAACATGATTTCGCAATGCACCATCTTTATTTACCTTCCCACAAGGAGTGTATTTATTTCTCCAGGGGTTATCAAGCGAGCGTCCGGGAAGTACCAGAACGGCAGAAGACAGAGGAGGCAGAAGAAAGTGGGGTCATCCCGGCGTCATAAATTACGCTGAAAAATTGCACCGCGCACCGCTAATGCACCCGGCGCTGGAACGCGATATGCGGGATGCAGTTTCGGATGCAGTTTCACATTTGATATATACGAAACGACCCATCTACCGAGCTGCGTCTAGTGCTGAGTGTGCACGGGATGTGTCAAGTAGAGCCTTAAAACAGAGAACCTTTAAATATATGTTTAAAAATCAGCTGGTTATGTAAAAAACATGCTTGGATAATGAAGTAAGTGATAATAATGTATTCCTCCTTAAGAAAATGAAAACGACTACGAATCAAGAGGTTCGAGGGTGTAAATCCTGGGGTGCACAAATGTGTTATCTAAATGTAATCAATTTGTCGTCGCTGAAAAGGCGAAAGTTATAAGCGACACTTTGATCAAAAACGATTTAAATATGCAGTTTTGAACAGTTTTTTTTCTGCATCAAACGCTCTGACTCTCGTTTGATTCTGAAGACTTTTGTAACCCTTCAGCCATCTAAAATATTTTTACCATTTGGGAGAAGGCTTGACTCAAGCGACGCAAGTATGGGACTTTTTTAGATTTTTGTCGCTTCGGGTAACTTAGTAAGAGCTTTGAGTTACCTGATTCAACTTTTTTTTTCAATCCAACCAGGTATACTCCGGTGTAAGCTTCCCAAAAGGCGCTTCGGCCCTTTTTCGTTTCCAGCAACGATACTCGTATGTTTATTTTACAAATTTTATTAAAATAAAGCATATTTCCGTCACTTTCCACAGTGGTAGATACTAAAATAGATATATAAAGTATCACCCTGGTAAAAGAACACCATTCAGAAACGTTGTTTGAAATGGCTTTAACCGTGTTTGATGACCAGATATAAATAGCCAAGTACTTTTCCCCACTTTAATATTTTCCATCTCCTTTTCTTTTTGCAACTCCTTTTAGCCTCACAACATACCCCAGTAGAGGATACCGTAGTCCCACTGGCTGCGACCAGTTGGGACTTTAATGCGGTATTTACATAAAAAAGCAAAAAATTCACTGGCTCAGTCCGTCAATCACGTAAGATAGATTTTCATATGAAAATATCTATTTTTTTGGTTTTTATCCTCTATTTTCTGTATCACCTACCTTCTTAGAAGTTGACACTTATGTAGGTATTTACAAACAACCTTTGATGTATTATAACTTTTTGGTATTTGTGAAGTTAACCTTTAAACGCGACGTGCTTTTTATTCTTAAATTACCCTCGGTCTATTAATTTCCTTATAATACTGGCACGTCCCTTTATACGTACGATAGACGTACATATATATTATTTCCTAATACAGGATGTTCTTTACATAATGTTTTAAAAGGATAGTATTTATATATTCTTAAGTTGATGTAGTGTAAAAATATGCAAAATTATAAATTTTAATGTACCTTCCAAAGAATAAATATTTTGCCATCATAATTGCAGTTACAGTCAGAAGCATTAATGCACGATCGCTAAACACCTAGCCAAGTCTCATTATTTTTTTAATAAAAAATTGAAATAAAAGAATAAAAATCTTATTTTTAAATACACAGGCCAACTAATTTAGTTAGTTATATTTTTTTTTTCCAAAATCTACAGAATGGAAGCATGTAAAAACGTAATATATAACAGTCCATCATAAATTTAGGTAAAATCATTGTTGCCACCTCTGACACCCCCAAAATGTATAAATACCGTAGTCAATAAATTGACGGTCTCCGTGATCGAGTGGTAAGAGGCTCGGCTACGAATCCTCAGGTTCAAACCCGGCGAGCGCAAATAAATTTTATATAGTTAATATGTGTCATAACACATTTAATTAATATAAAAATACTCGTATCACCCTGGAGAGAGACCACCATTCAGAATTGAAATGTTGCTTGAAATTGCTTTTAGCTGTGTTTGGTGACCAGATCTGAATATCCAGCTACTTTCAACCTTCCTTTTCTCCATCTCTTTCCTTTCCCCACTACATCAACCTCACAACATACCCCAATTGGGGATGCCATAGTCTCACCGGCTCTAGACGGTCGGGACTTCAGTATGCAGAGTGAAGATTGCCTTGGTTTTAGACAAACCTTAAAACGAGAGCTTTAATTTATATTAAAATATTATTATGCTCAGATGCCAGTGTCCCGCAAATATCGAACCTAGCTGTATTTCCCGCCCAATTTGTAATCCATCTTTCGCCCGCTTTATAAAGAAGCAGGCAGCACCCCCGGCTCATCGGCGGGGGTATCCGCGAGGGGACGAGATGATTGGAGACTTTCCTCCCGCGAAGAAAGCGCGCGAAAATATTCGGGGATTTAATTCTCGCGCCATTTTCGGCGTTTTCCGCTTCAAAATTTGAACGGTTAATCACATCGGATAAAAGGAGCCGCGTCATTTATCATTACGGCTATGAATGGGCGGCGTCACATCTCGTGTAAGATGTGTTTTGTTCAAATTTCTTATTCTGCGCCGTGTAAATATGAGAAAATTTCGCGAGGGAATGTGTCAGAGTTGTCAAAATATAAAATATTGTGTACCCACCCTTAGGAATATGCGGGGGGTAAACCAACTTTTATTATTAAAATAAAAAGACACTAAATTTTTTAAACCAAAAATTTATCATATTGAACGCTTTCCGGATTCGTTTAGAAAAAGCTTCGTCAGGGCACATACGATGGTTAATAACCGAGTTATTATATATTTTTACCAATTTTCACCATTAAATATATATATGCACATTCCTTTATTTCATTAAAAGTATATTTTTAAGTCCCGATGAAGATTCAGCTGAATCGAAATTAGTAGACTTATACAAAAAATGTAAGTGAATTAAAACAACGTGTGTTTTTATTTGATTATTTCATATGCCCCAACGAAGCTTGATTCAAGCAAAACCGGTTGGCGTTCAACATAATAAACTCGTGGTTTAAAACAAAGTGTTTTTTTTATTTTAATATAATGTTAAACCACAAAGTTTTTGCTTCTTATGATTTAAAAAAAAATCAATCGCTTCTTACGCGGAATCGCAAGGGGATTAGGGCACAAACTTACAAGAGGCCTTGAGGGAAAATTTTCTCTCAAGACCTATGTCATCTTTGGGGATGGTGTTTGGAGGGATTATTCACATTGAACGAACTTTTAAAAAAATATTCATTAGAAAAGCTTAGGGTAGCTTTAATTTAATTCTGAAATTTTCAAAATTATTATTTGTATTATTTTGACTCACCTTCTTTTTATTGTAACTCATCCAGTTCAACATTCCTTGCCGTAGACTCAGAGACAATAAATTGCTGTTCCTCAATTATCACTCTACTAATTATGGGTATCATCCTCCGTTGTACAGAATTTCGAGACTTGTTAACTCAAGCCATGGTCTTGATTTTTTTTTCTACCAGTCTAAATGATCATTGTCATTCTTTACGACTTTACTGAAACTTTTGGCTTAAATGTTTTTTCAACTGTATTTTTTTCTTCTTATTTTGGTCATTGCTTCATTATAGTATGACCGTATCAAAAATGTGGATATCCGGAAAGAATGCAAGGCTGATGTGAGCGTAATGAATAAGATCAAGAAAGGGACGTTAAGATTGTTTGGGCATGAGAATGAACGAAGAAAAGAGAGTGAAAAGAATATATGATGTGAAAGTGAATGGAAAAAGAAGTCGAGGACGCCCGAGGAAGAAATGGCACGATCAAGTAAATCAAATACTTGAATCGGGTCATGTGAAGAGTCAGAATAACAGACGATTATGTATGAGACGATGTATGAATCTGAAAGAAGCAAGGAGTGTGTGCCAAGACAGAGTTATATGGCAGTCCGTCCTTTCTGCCTACCTCTGCGAGGAAACGGCGTGATGGTCAGTTAGTTGATTAGCTTCATTATGTATGTGCTTGCTCCCCTTTCTCATTTCGTGCTATGTATTTTTTTTTGTAATTTGACAATAATCCTTTGGTTTTTAATAAATAAAAGCCTTATAATCGTAATTCATTTTTGCACCCTGTTTTGAACCTGCGACATCTGAGTTTAAAAGTTTACCGCTTTGCCACCTGATATAGTTTTTACAATTGTTTAATTTACACCATCGAGCACAAATAAACATTTGAAACTTTTATTTTTTTTGCTCCAGAGTGAGCGATGTCTCTTACATATCTACTCAGCACAAAAAATACATTATATGTCTTTGAATCATTAGTAATAAAACATTTTACAATTTCATAATGAATTAAGTATAAAAAATCGTCTATCAAAAGCATTTATTGCAGTAGATAGCACATTTCAAAAAGAACAAACGCTTTCAACTTGAATAAAGATTCTGTACGGATATCACCCCACCCCCTCGCAGGGAGTCTTTGTTTGCAGGGGTGCTGAGGGTTGTCAAGGGTGGGGGGAAGCTCTCGGGGTTCCTAAAGAAAAGAGGGGTTGCCCACCCCTGGAGCCGCCAAGAAAGACATTTACAATGGGGCAGAGAGACGTTTTATCTGAGGCATAATAAATTATGGGAAGACATTGATAAAATGTGCCCCGATGTAGCAATAGCTATGTACCGCTGATGGTACCGAGAGGTACTCATCGTTTCTAATGCACGTTTCGGAGTATTTTGGCATATTCGTTTTGTTTTGAGGTTATGACGCTATTGAAAGAACCCACATACCTTGAGTTACTTTATAATAGCACCCAGCTATACTTGTAGTACCTACTTAGGGTCAATCAGCTCCCAATCAAGTTGCAATATTTCAAACATGAAAATTACTACTATCGTAACATCAATTTTGAATAACTACTGTATGACAAGACGCTATAAGTACATACACTATGACATACTTGCCGTAATATTCACAAACTAGTTTAGTCTTGATACACACGTCAAAAGGGACGTGGTGAGTAAATCGCAAAGTAGGTAGTCGGAATAAAATTTCAAACTTTTTTTACGTGTGAGCGAAAATTAGAATCGTATACAGAAGACGGCTTAGTAATAGCGTAGTAATATTATCAGATTAAATAACTTTTACATTAGACTGATGATCTTAAATAATGACGAATAATACTATTGCGGATGAAATTGATAACACTTATAGTATTGAAGAAAAAATATGTAATTATGTTGAACAATGTAATTTAGTATTTAAAAACTTAACAAAAATATTAGTAATCTAAAAGAAGCATTAAAAAAACCTTCAAATAGATTTTAATTCTACTCCGATCTTAAAAGATGGATTAAAATTATTGTAAAAAGCAAAAAAGAATTGCCTATTTTTTACTGGTATTTCAATGGAAGGTGCTAAAGAGCTAGCACAGATGTTGAAATCTGTACATAATAATATCGTCGCTGGAAAAGGCAGAAGGGTCTTAAGCGACACTTTGGTTAAAAATGAGTTAAATATGCAGTTTGGATCAGTTCATTTTTAAATTCGCATCCCAATTATTTTTTTCTCTTACAAATATGCAGTCTATTCACTTGGACATTATAACTAAAATGTGTAAGCGCCGAACTAATATCCTCAAACGCCTTTACCCGGCTTAGCCCGAGTTTCAACACTACAATATCATTATGTGATCAATATTTATCATTATTTTTATCACGTTCTCAGTTGACGTTTTGTCTCTCATTTCATACCACCTTTTTCTTTATATCTGTTCCTTCGGTGTAAATTAAATGTTATTCTTTTGTTTTCTTACTGTTCTCTTTTTTTTTGATTTTATATTGTGTTCTCCCTCTGTACGTATGAGTATACTTGTATATAACAACACACAATGTATTTTTTGTTAAGTTTAATTTTGTACCATATTTGCTTAGGCTAAGCAAAACTGGTTGGTCATTAAAATAATAAAAAAATCTGTGGTCTTATACAAAGTTATTGTTTCATTTTATTTAAATATGTCAAACCACAAAGTGATTGCTTTCTACGAAAACACAATAATATGCCTACCTACCTACTATTGTGTATTATCTTTCGTTGATCATTGTACATTATATTGGTAAAGATCGATTTTAAAATTTTGAACAATTTATATTTAATCGTTTGATTGATTGATTTTAAAAATGTTGCTAATGCAATATGTCAAATTAAAAATTTATTTTATTGAAATTTGTATGTATTACTAGTTTGAATGATATTAAAGACGCATTATAATTAGGATTACCGCTAAATGGAATTAGTTGATTGCCAACTAGAAAATTATATCCAGTTAGAATCTTATTTTTCTTCTTTATTTTTCTTGATAACAAATATCACGATGGTTCTTGCAATGCCTGTCTTACTAGAATGTTCCTTCGTATAGACATACGTATTAAATAAATAATATTTAGTATAAGGTGATAAGAGAGTATAAGATTATGTTAAGTGAACAGATGATTCAGAAAAAGATTTGTGGTTTTAATAACACAAAGAGGGAAAATGATAAGAATTTTAGTTATAAAAATAACAGTGAATTTATATAGCGCAGTTTTGTGATAGTTCAACCCGGGTGCACTTAATACTAATTACCTATCTTTATATAACAACGAAAAAATTAAATAAAAATTAAATTATCTGAAATCATGATAGCTAACTAACTGACCATCAAGCCGCTTCCTCACAGGGGAAGGGAAAGAGGACGGACTGCAATACAAAACACCCTGTCTTGGCACACACTCCTTGCTTCATTTACATTCATACATTGTCTCATGCATACTCTTCTGTTATTCTGACTCTTGACATAACCCGACTAAAGTATTTGATCGTAGCATGTCTTCCTCAGGCGTCCCTGATTTCTTCTTCCATTCACATTCGCGTTATATGTTATTTTCTCACTCCATTCTTTGTTCATTAGCTCTAAACCATCTAAGCGTCTTTTTCTTGATCCTATTCATTGCAAACACATTTTCAACACGGCCGTACATGGTTTTACCACACAAACACCTCAGGGGTCTCTATTTCTACAGCATTCAGTCTACTTTCATCCTACCTCTGCCAGTTCTGTGCCTCACTGCCATACATCAGGGTTGGTATAGGCCCTCCATTGTGGACTACTAGCTTCGCTTCTTTGGACAATTTACACGATTAATTCTACATGCTCAAACCATATGATCGTCTCTTTCTTAATCTTATTAACTAGGTTAATTCTAATTTTATTACAGATTTTGCGTCATATATTCTTTTCACACTCATTTCTTCGTTCATTCGTTCTACATGCCCCAACCATATAAGCGTCCCTTCCTTGATCGTATTCATTACATACAGTACATTTTTACCATAGCGTAGTGATCACATTTGTGTAGGTACCTCCCCTTAGTCAGTACCGCCGTATTACTGTACTGTTTTATTGAACCATATTAATTTAATTGTACTTGTACAAATAAGTGTATGATTTTATCAAACTCACGCTTTAATTACGCAAATAATCTTAGAGTATATAGAGTGGTATCAATCCAAGGCAGTGTAGTCAGTTTTTGATGATTTTTACCTGACTGAATGTGTTTTTTCTAAATAATAATTATTAACGTAATTTCTTTATTTGTTTTATTCTCATTTAGAAAACCTACAGATATTAAATTAACAGAACACCTACTATTTATTATGTATTCCATGTATTTATTTACCGGTGAACTTTCCATTATTTAACAAAATATTGTTAAATGGTAAATTGTTGAAAGCAAAACACACGCTAAATAATCAATAATACAAAAAAACACTCGATGAACAAGAGATATGTTAGAGAAAGTATTTAAAAAGAGAAGATTGACCTGTAAGATGAAGACATTAAGAAAACATTATAAATAAACTTTTGTTTATTTTTATTTATAAACATTTAACTTCATAATAATAAAAAAGTGCCCTCACTGCTAGTTGGCAATTTCCTATATAACACACCTATTATAAAAAAGTAGTATCATATATTATAGTTAAGCAAGGTACACTTATTGTATATACTTTCAGTATCACCCTGGTGAAAGACCACCATTCAGAATCGAAATGTTGCTTTAAATGGCAATAGCCGTGTTTAGTGACTAGATCTGAGTAGCTAGTTACTTTCCTACCTTCCTCTTCCCCATCTCCTGGGCATGGCTAAGACCAAGGCTAGGGTATTTATACATCCATTCATAGCACTTATCGACATAATGTTTTTGTTTATTCGTATAACCACTTTTTCACAGTATTGTTATCAACAAAAATATAACATATAATCTAAAAAACCGTTTAGTTGTGTCAAGTTTAGTGGCATAGTAAAAAATGTTGGCGGAGTTCCGCGGTGACTCAGGAGCCCAAGATCATTGTGACAGTACATAGAAGCGGTGTATTATTTCTCTCTCATGGTGTACGACGTAAAAAGCCGGAGAAAGTGATTTATCGCAAGTTTGTATAGGTTGGGTAAAAATAATAAGCTTTCTCTCCATACATTGTTACTCCAAGTATATAATACAAACATCTTGTAAAGCTTCAAAAGAAATAAAGAAGGTCGTTAAAAATAATCCCAATACCAAAATACCTACAAAGCCTTACAAAATACAAAAATTGATAAAACACATTCGAGTAGGGGAGGGCTTACCGACTGGGTTGAATGTCCCTTTCAAAATTCAATTAAATTCGCTCCCATTAAATAAAAACGGCCCATTCACCAGCCTCTCCCCCCCCCATACCCGTCGCTCTCTGACCAGTCGGCCTCAAACGCGAAAGAGGGGGATGGAGCGAGACGAGAAGCATTATAATAAAAGTACAAGTGCCGCCTCCTTTTAAAAGTTTTATACCGATTTTGCAGGAGAAGATAAAATTCTCTCCAATGGGGGGACGATGAAGAAAGAGGGGGTATAAGGGGAAGGTTGCTTCGTGAAGGGGAGGAGCGGGTAGCGCTGAAAGGGGATGAGGAGAAGAAATTAATGAGTACGATTATTGAGGATTTTAATGGAAACGCAGCGTTTTCCATTGAAGATGTTTGTTTTGAGCGTTCATATTTTATTTTTGGAATATTATTTTTTTATGTAGTTGATGTTTTGTAAGATATTCTAGGTTATTTATAACAACTCATCATTACCTAACCCTTTCTTTTCTATCGGAGGTTGGACAAATAGTAATAATAATTTGACGGCCTACGTGGTTGAGTATTCGTGGTTGAAGACGCTCGACTACGAATCAAGAGGTCAAGGGTTCAAATCTCGGCATGCGCAAATAAATTTTATCTTATTTATAAATAGAACACATACACTTTGTTTATAACCACTTTATTATTTAATATTATGTCTACCGGTTTCGGAAGTACCCTTCCACCATCAGGACAATATTAAAATTAACCTGAAATTCAAAATGCTGAGATATATATACACATATTTATCTTATTTATTTATTTATATTATTTATTTGTTTAATTTAATTTTAGTACATATAACAGGCACGATGCCAAAGAGATATATACATGAGTGGTTATTTAATTAGAATATTTAACAATAGTTAGTAATCAAGTAAAAGTTTATGAAAAATGCAATTGATATTTTTAAAACAGCTTATTGATATTTTGTTATTTCGCATTTAATTTAGACAAAATGATATAAAATAAATTAGTGACACGTTCTAGAGTGGTGGATACTCTCAGTATCACCCTGGTGAAAGACCAACATTCAGAATCGAAACGTTGCTTGAAATGGCTTAATCCGTGATTTGTGACCAAATCTGAATTGCCAAATCGTCCCAACCTTCCTGTTTCTAATCTCCTTCCCATCCTTCCTACCATGAGTCTCAAAACATAATTTAAATTAGTATGCCATAGTCTCACTTGCTCCAGACGGTTGGGAGCAGTTTGAACTCTTGTACGGTTTTCACTTAAAAATATAAATATATTATAAAAACAAATAATTTTGTGGTCTTAGGTGAAAATATGTCGAATGAAACATGATATTAACCGTAAATCGTAAAAATTGATCTACTGATCACACTTAATATTTTCACCAATACCTACTTACACGTTGCATCAACGGTTCATATATTTCCCTAAATATATTATGTATATTTATTATTAGAACACATATAATAAAGAACAAAAGAAAAACTTATCTTTATTCTCGGCATACGAATAATCTGATAATAAATTAATTCCTTCTACCTCCGTCATTGTAACGGAAAATTTTGCTTGTTCAATAATGACAGACTTAGCCAGCGTTAGATTGAACCCTCGATCCCTGGGTGGGAACCCGATGCTTTGAACCATTCAGCTGCTCAAGTTGTTGTTAGTTTATTGTATTTAACATAAATATATATACGAGTAAATATATTTTTCAAAGACAAACATTCCATGGTTACGAATAACCTGACAATATTTGAAAAACTCCTTCTACCATCATAATAAGCTGAAATGTTTCTTATGCAATGATAGAGGACTTAGCCAGCAGAGGAATTGAACCCACGACGCCCGGGTGGGAATCCGACGCGTTTGTCCATTCAGCTACCGACTGGTCATAGAGTGATTACCAAGTTAGACTAATAAAGATCGTTGAGGTTTCTTTTTAAAACTCGTTCTATCAATGTAATATTCTTCTGATTCTGTTTTTTCCCCGCCTATCTGCTCAATATATCAAAACTAACAGTAATATTTATTATAAAATCAAATTTGACTCTTATTATTAAATTAATTACTTGTAAACAAAGTGAGATAAAGTTTTCCTCTTTCATTATACAAGCATTTGCCAAACGTATTCTTTATAAAAAATATTCTACGAATCTCTAAATGCTTAACAATGAATTCATATCTGCTTACTTTCGCGAAAGTGAAAATTTACTCTATTCATATTACATTCAGTCGTTTTAAAATAACAAAGCTTTCAAATAATTTTAGTAGGCTGATCTTTGAAAACAACAATATTATCAAATAAATAATTGGTGAATACAATTACAACATGCTTTTTATGATTTTATTTTGAATCTTTTTCATTTACAACATTCTTTTAAGAACCATTACAACATCAATATAATTTACAACATTCTTTTAAGAATCATTACAACATCAATTTAAGTTACAATATACTTTTAAGAACCATTACAACATCAATATAATTTACAACATTCTTTTAAGACCCATTACAACATCAATATAATTTACAACATCCTTTTAAGAATCATTAAAATATCAATAAAATTCACAGCATACTTTTAAGAAACATTTAAACATCAATATGATTCACAACATTCTTATAAGAACCTTTACAACATCAGTATGTTTACCAATTGATATGATGTTAAAACTTATAAATGTGTACAAAAAACACTCGCTGATGCATCGTGCAACGTGGTTAAAACCAGTATTTATGTTCAACGAATAAGTATATTGAACGATATTGATCCTTTGTTTATAGTTAATACCGCACAAGAGTCCCAACTGCTCTCAACCGTCTAGAGCCAGTAAGACTATGGCATCCCCAATTGGGGTATGTTATAAGGCTGAAGATAGCGGGGAGGGGAAGAGGAAGGTAAGGGAGTACCTGACTATTCAGATCTGGTCACCCAACACGACTAAAGCCATTTCAAGTGTAGTTTCGATTCTGAATGGTGGTCTTTCACTATGACGATGCTTAGAGTATCTACCACTCTAGAACGTGCCGCAAATATACTAATATTATTTTAGAAGAATTACAAATGCAATGACACATATTAATTAAATTAAACTTATTTGCGCACGCCGAGTTTGAACCCGCGACCTCTGGATTCGTAGTCGAGCGTCGTACCATTCGACCATGGAGGCCGTCGAACCCTATTTTCAGTAAATTTAACTATGCAAAATGTAAGTTTTAATTTAATAGCACTATATTCATTGATTTCTGCCTATGAGTTTGCATGTTATTTGCGAGTGCCTAATATCTGAAAGAAATTGTATTAATTGCCCAACAGGTTAAATTTAGTCATTGGATACATATGATATAATATAATGTTTATCTATACATATAGATTTGATGAATATTTAATATTTTATATTTTAATAAAATCAGCACTATTTTTTAACAGAATTCTGTTTTAATCCGTATTATATTATGACGATTAATTTACTACACTTTGAACATTAGAATTTATTCCGAAATTGTAAAATCTTCCTCACTGATATTATTAAGTAATACATTTAACATTAGTTCTAATGTTGAAACATTACATCTGATTTAAGAATAGTGGAATAAAGTTAAAAATTTGGTATTAAACATTTAACATTAGTTAGGAATCAAGAGATCAAGCGACAAGTATTTGGATTATCATTTATCGTTTGGAAATGAGATTGGTTGTTTAATATATTTCATTAATCAATATTTAGATGATATTTAATATTTTTCGTTGTTGTAATGCGAAGGTTTTGTTAAAATCTAGTATTTTATGTCTAGTAAGTTATTAACCTACAAACCCAAACTTGGTTCTCTATAAAAACTCTTATAGCTAAATACTCAAAGTTCAAGTTAAGACGATAATCAAATTTGTTCTGCTGTAAAAAAATATTTAAACAAAAATAAAGAATTTTTAAAGAAAATTAAGAATCTAAGAAGAAAAAGTAAGATTTATGTGGGTATTTTTAATTCATAATTATTATTTTTATTTTTTAATAGTGAATACTGCACAAGAGGCCTAATTCCTCCCAACCGTCCAGAGCCAGTGGGACTATGACATGACCAATCGGGGTATGTTGTGAGGTAGTGGGAAGGGGAAGGAGATGGGAAGAGGAAGGTTGGAAAGTATCTGGTCACCAAACACGGCTAAAGCCATTTTGAAGCAACGCTTCGATTCTGAATGTTGGTCTGAATTGAACTGTATTTGCGCACGCCGGGTTTGAACCCGCGACCTAAGGATCGCAGTCGAGTGTCTTATGACCATGGAGGCCGTTATAATTCTCACCATTTATACGTAATTTAAAAACATATAGTTAGGTGAGTATTTAAATTTCGTTTTTCTTGCGATGTTTAAATAATTTTCAACCCAAAGAACTCCTGATAAATTTTAAATATAATATTATGATAATTTTTCAATTTTCCAAAACAAGATAAGGCTTTCAGCATCGCCAACATCTGCTGCGCAAACAAAGAATCCCCCCTTCCTGAGATCCCATTTAAAACCTTTCCCCTCAGAGTTGGGGCGGGGGCTTGGGGTGGGGGCCTACATTATTTTTGGGCAACTCTTTTCCCAAATTACCCCCACCCCCCCCAGGGGCGCGAAGGACCCTTTCCTTAAGTATAAAATATACCCCCCAGTAATTATAATTACGAGAAAGACGAAAACGTCGGGATTTACAATTTTCGGGGTGAGTTTTTAAGGGTTGGCTGATGGAGAAAATAATAAGGGATGTGCCAAGCGGCATTGATTCATTTAACTCCATCAATAGAAAAAAAAACTTATCTTTGACCGGTCGGTAGCTGAGTGGACAAACGAGTCATTTTCCCACTGGACATCGTGCGTCCAATTCCTCTGCTGGCTAAGTCCTTCATCATTGCACAAGCAACATTTTCCGCTTATTATGATGGCAGTAGGAGTTTTTCAAATATTGTCAGGTTTATAAATGAAACACATTAACTTTATTTATAACCACTTTATTATTTAATATTACGTCTACAGGTTTCGGAAGTACCCTTCCATCATCAGGACAATATTAAAATTTTATAAAAATTTTAATATTGTCCTGATGATGGAAGGGTCCTTCCGAAACCGGTAGACGTAATATTAAATAATAAATTGGTTATAAACAAAGTATATGTATTTTATTCATAAATATGGCAAGCCACAAAGTAAATGCTTTTTATGAATATGTATTGTCAGGTTATTCGTAACCCAGCAATGTTTGTCTTTCTTTAAAAAAAAACTAGTTTCTTCTATTGGTGCTCTATTTTATTAGAGGTTGACTATCACAAAGGCAATTTCGCATACCAAAAAATAAGGCACAGAATATATTTATTGAAATGCGTAAAGCGAGGGTAGTTGATTGGTGATTTGTGGAGGTGTGAAATGAGAGACATTGCTCTAAACTTAGAAACAACGAAGGTAGTGGTAGATTCTTTTAGTAGTGCCCTAATTAAAACATTGCTTGAAATGGCTTTAGCCGCGTTTGCTGACCACATCATAATAGCCATGCACTTTTTAACCTTTCTTTACCCAACTTCCATCTCTTCTTCACTCCCTTCAGCCTCAAATCATACTCTATTTGAAGATTCTATAGTACCACTGTTTCTGGACAGTAAGGACTTTTACGCGGTATTTAAATAAACAAGATAAATAGTCCGAATCCATCATAAATGAGATCTTTGAGGCAAATGTAAGGTAAATAGTCAAATTAAGTTCCATGGATGCCAGTGAAAGCGCAAGGACATGATTAAGAAAAAGACACTTATATTATAGTTGATCATGAGACAAATGTCAGTAGAATAATACATGAAGTGAAAGTGGATAGAAGACACAGTTGAGGACTCTCCAGGAAGACAGAGAGAACGGATCATGCACTTGAGTCAGGTCATATCAAAGGTCTCAATAATAGAAGAACATAGTGAGTTTGTAAAATATGATGTATAAATGCAGATGAAGCCAGAAACTTCCACGAGACAGATTTCCACAACGTTCCATATTCTTTATCGATCCTTTAAGAAATCACAAAGTCTTACATAAGTAAAGTGGTAAAGTATATACATACCTATTCCTCGCGGTAGACTAAAAAAACTGCTTCACAATCAGTACCTATCTACATTTCAAAAATATTTTTCGAAATCTGGTGACCGAAATTTGATTGATTGGTGATTAAAAAATGGCAAAATAAATTATTTGAAAAATATGCGTTTAAATTGACAGTTTTTTATCATCCCTGGCCCAGCCCCCGCTTGAAATTCTCCTCGTCCGTAGCTTTGCAGTTCTAAAAAGAGGAAAGGGGGAAGAAAACGTATTAAAATGCGAAAGAGAGTAAGGGTGTCTTAGTTCCCTCCCCCCCTCTCAGGTACGGTGGAGGCAGGGGCTGTAAAGAGGATGTCGGGGCGCAAGGTGGCCATTTTGGAGATAACCCGTTTTTAATTTCAGCTTTTAAATTATTAATGACAGCCTGGAGCGCGGTGATTACGGAAATTTTATCAACGTTTCTGGTCTATTGTAATTACAGCTATTTGCTTGTAATGGGAATTTATTTTAGTAATGATTATTATTACTGTACGAAATTGGTCGTAAAGTTCAATTAACGTTTTTCCCAATTTGCAATCTTTAAAATTTTATATCGCCAATTCTACAGTTTGCAGCAAGAAAAACTAACCTTATTAATTTCGTAAGTATTTGTTATTTTTTTGTACAGAGTGGAATACTTGTGCTTCTTTTGATGTAGAGTAGATAAACGGAGAAAGGAGAATAATTATGATATATATGGCGCACAAATGGATGAAAACTGAAGTTGGGAATATTTCAAAATAAATGGCACAGTTGAATTCTTAAGTTGAGATATGTATTGTGGCGGTAGGTACTATAACAGTGTTAGTATACGAGTATATGACACGGCGTGTGAATGTGAATGTAGCAAGGATTGTGTGTAGACATAGAGTCGTGTGGTATTCTATGCTTTGTCCATACTTCTCCGGTGAAATGACGAGATGGTGAGTTGGTTGGTTAAAATATTGTTTTGTAGGTAAAATGGAAAATAGACAGAGAAACAAATCTTTATCCATAAAGTCAACAGGTGCATCTAAATTAAATTTATATCGATGAACACGTGATACAAAAAAACAATATATTTTCAAGTTATTATTTGACACCCAAAGTGTAAGGTTTATTTTAAAAATGAATCCAAGCTTTTATGTAAAATTTTAAAACTTTAACAAATAAACTTTGCTCTTGCGTAGCTACCCAAAATAATATAAAACGAAAGCCCTGGCCAGGCCTAAGCCCCAAAAACTCTTGCTGACTGTGAATTTCTTAAAATTCTCATTAGCAAAGTTAGGGACCCTCCCCCTCCTGTTTCCTCTTCATTTCTCATCTTCCTTCCTTCCCCTTGCCCTTCCCCTTCTTCCTTCCTCCTTCCTCGCAACTTTATTCTCCGAGACTTTCTGCCTACTGTGATGTACTTCTTGTAAGAAAACTGAGAGACTTTTCTTCAATTTCCTCTGGGCTTTCTCAGAATTTAAGATAAATTTTTCAATCATTCACATAATAATACATGAATGAGAATGAATCTTTGAATAAAGATGTAGGTACGTGTTGAATTAGGGTCTTAGTACACGCAAGCGCTATTAACGCGCTACGACGATAAGAAAAACGAATAGTGTGAAACCGTGAATAGTGTGGCCATAAACGGTATTTTGCCTTAAATGGCTACAAATAATCACGTCATTGTAGCGCGTTACGGCGTAGAAATTTGGATGGTAACCCAAACATTGTAATCAGTTATAGACTATCACTTGCATCGGCGACGAACTCCGTGGTCGAATGGTAAGACGCTCGACTATGAATGCAGAGGTCGCGGGCTCAAACCCGGCGTGCGCAAATATATTTTTTATTTATTTAATATGTGTAATCACACATTTAATTCATATATAAAATTATACATTGTATATTTGCGGCAAACTTCACTCTGGTGAAAGACCGCCATTCAGAATCGGACCGTTGCTTGAAATGGCTTTGGCCGTGTTTGGTGACCAGATCTGAATAGCCAGGTACTTCCCAACCTTCATCTTCTCCATATTTTTCCCATCCCTGCTACCTTCAGCCTAAAAAAATACCCCAATTGGGGCTGCCATATCTCACTGGCTCTAGACGGTTGAGAGCAGTCGGGACTCTTGTACGGTATTTACTGTAAAATAAATGAATAATAAAAATCGTACAACTCACTCGTAAATAAGCCGAAGCAATTATTTAATGAAGCTGCATCGACCTTAGACATCTTTAGGTGTACAAGTGTACATATCAACAGTTCAAGAATATCTTGCGACACGTATACGAGGCCTGTTCAAAAGAAAAGGTGAATTTTGAATTTTCGCGGGCTGTGATATTAGCATTATCAGCCATTTTGGATTGGTGCTTTGTTTTTGACAACTGGAAAGGCTAGTCACGTTTTTGTGTGTTCTTCGATTTTTTACTTTTGAAAAAAATGGATCAAAGAATAAAATCCATGATTTGTTTTTCCACAACTCCAGGACGCTCATTGTCATTAACATCTTCTCGGCCTTCTGTAAAGCGCTTGTACCACTTATAAACACTTTTTTGCGACAAAGTAGACTCGCCGAATGCCAGAGTCAATATTTTAAGTGCGTTGGAGCACTTTATTCCATTTTAACGCAAAATTTAATACATATTCTTTGATCCTTTTTTTTCAAAAGTAAAAAATCGAAGAACACACAAAAACAAACCACTAATCCAAAATGGCTGATAATGCTAACATATGTTAAACATAAGAGTACCAACATAACAACAAAAAAAACGATAAACGAATGTACACAGCCCGCGAAAATTCAAAATTCACCTTTTCTTTTGAACAGGCCATGTACAAGAGTGAACGTAATACCATCATACACGTATTATCCTCATTTATAAATATATATATATGATTTGAATATTATTTGTATTATTATATTAAACATGTTACACATCATATATCGTCATCAACTCGAAAATACCTCATATGTTTCAAGAGCGTAATTGTTCAGGAGAAAATTAAAAACTGATTTTTGAGAGTTACAGATCGTTTTTTGAGACATCGAAAATACGCTTTGTAGTTTTAGATGCAATAATGTATTTTCGCAATGTCATATTTAACTCATGTTTGTAGAGTTGACCACATAGGAGGTATTTTCCCGTTGACGACGATATGTACTTTGCATGTAGCTGCACGATTTTTTACGTTACTTTATTCTTTCTTTATGTACCACTTTCATACCTCTCGTTTGGTGAATAATTGTATTTTTGAGATATTTTAAAATACATAAATCATCATTAACCGAGTAGTCGAAAGCATTGGGTTCTCACCTGGTTCAAGCCCCTATCAATTAAACTTCATCATTACACAAACAATATTTTCCAAACATAATTTAGGAATTAGGAGGAATCAACATATTGTCAGGTCATTTTTAACAAAATGTTTGTCTTAAGAAAAATAAATAAGTCCAATATTAGGTATATTTCCCGCAAACTCATAATATGTATCATTATTCTTTTATTATGTTCTCAGTTGACGTTTTGCCTCTTTCATTTTATATTATCTGTCCCTTTCTTTTTGTTTCTATGTTACAACTCAAGTGTTATTCTTTTATCGAAGGAAGCAATCACTTTGCAGCTTGACATTATAATTTAAATAAAAAATAATTTTGTTTTAAGCCACTTTATTTATACACATATAACAATTCTCAGTTTATATATATACGTTCCTGAAGAAGGTTAAGTTTAACCGAAACCGGTCGAATTGTTATATGTGTATAAATAAAGTGGCTTAAAACAAAATTATTTGTTATTCTTTTGTTTTTTTTATTGCTCTCTTTTTTTGAATTTTATGTTAAATTGTCTTCTCCCTCTGTATGTATGAATGTATATAACCACACATTATGTAATTTTGTTTAGTTTATCGTTTTTGAAATCGGTCGGTCATAAAAATTAAAATATAATCTGTAGCTTTTTACATAGTTATTATTTTAATTTCATTAAATAAGAGTTGCTCGTCAAGCCGGTGAAATCGTTATTCGATAAATTTGAGAATTTCCACAGAAATTAAAAAAATCACTGTACAACTTTAAAATGTTGATGCCTTGATTGCATGACAAAACATGTAGATACTAAACTTAAATAATCGAGAAGATCTTAAAGCCTACGGCTAAAAGACATAAAAGATTTCTGTATGTGTAGAAAAGTAAAAATTCATTGTATTAAACTTGGTTGGTTATTTCTGTTGTTGAATAAAACCCAAATGCACGAATACATTATGCAAAATTCTTTGGGGAAAAAAACAATTATGTTTTCACCAGCATTTTTCCGTAATCCAACCTGTTGCACTTTGTTTTCCCAATTGATTCAGGTTTCAGCGCCTTTACACGGGTTAATTAATTTGTACAGGCCCTAATGAATTTAGTCCCTCGGCGGGGGTGAAGGGATGAAACAAAAACCCAAAAAAAAAACCACCCTTTCTGTAATGCCACTTTTATATCATGTGAAATCACCGCTTAGTAAGAGATACGAACAACGCGGAAAATGGGAAAAAAGAGTGAAAAAAAGTTGAAAAAGGGGTATTTTTAGAGGTAGTCGAATGTTTGCATTTAGGTCAAATTTTTGGAGGGGTTGGATTTTGTGAAATTTAAGGATTAATTGGTCTTAAATTTATGGCTTTTCAGTGCTAATAGGTTAAAAAATACGTGATTTTCTAAGCTAATGATATTTTTTTTCTTATAGAAGAACATAGGTGTTTTTTTACTTTTATTTTAAAGCAGTAAACTCATTGGTTCTTAGCTTCAAAGGTCTCGAAAATTGAAAAACATTTTTGAAATATGACACATTTGCACTTCATTTCAAAATGGGAGACATTAATCGAATTATTCATTTCAAAATATATATATTTTCGTAGAAAGTAATCACTTTGTGGTTCGACATATTAAAAGGAATGATAAAAAAACTTTGTAAAGGACCACGAGTACTATTTTATTTTTTATGACCGACCGGTTTAGCTTAGCCCGAACATCATCAGAAACTAAGCGTAGCTGGTCAAATATTTTGCAATATTGCTGTCTAATAAAGCTATTGTTTATGAAAAATATTTCAGATTTACAATCATTTTATACTGGGTGCCTTGATGATGACACAAATTGTGTGTAAACTAGCTAGAGTATATATAATAATTAGATTCTTATCAAACAAAAATCATAAAAAAATTGAATTCTTGGTAAAATATATTTTTAATATATTTTGTGCTGAAGTGGGAATCGAACCCGTATCCTTCTTAATCAAAGCCAAATGAGTAGAAACATGATCAAAGTATTATTGTGAAATTTCCTTTATTTTATGGACATCAACAAGTATTAAGGCAAGATTAAAACAATAATTATTCATGATTCTAGAAAACGCATAACTTTTCCTTACCTTTTCAAAAACACCATATTTACACCATCAAGACTTAGGAAAATCATGTTAACACAAATAAACACAGGATTTAATAGAAACACAACATTTATTGTACCCCTATTTTACACAGCATTATAATAATATTTAAACATATATATATATTAAAATCGTGCTTTTGAAATTAATTTTCACTAGTAATCACAAAAATAACACACTAAAACTTTTACTTTCGAATTCCAATTTTTACTTATCAACGGTCAACTAACGCCTGTGACGTTGCAAATTCACTTTGAGACTGACCTCCGGTCACTAGGTCTGGATGGCCGCATCCCCCTTGGCGATAATTATTCAAATTTGGAACTGGATTTGACCCCTTCTTTTTGACCATTGGTTTAAAGGTGGGATTGGCGAAAATGGTTAATGCTTACTGAAATTAATTTCTTACAGATAGGGCATTAGAAATACTATTACGATTTACATCGCTCTTGAAGTGATTTTTCACAAAAATAGCGCCATAAAAATTATCCAAATATTTTAACTATTTTTAGGATAAAAGTAAATAAAGCTTTAGTAGGTCAGAAGAAAAAAACGCATTAGAGAATATTAGTTTTTTGTTGTAAATACCGCGCAAGATTCCCAAATTTTCGAGGCCAGGGAAACGCTGCCATCCTCGTTCGGGGTATGTTGTGAGCCTGAAAGGAGTCGGAAGGGGAAGCACATATACAAATATACGAAAACTAAGTTTATATGTATTTAAACTTTATTATTGATAGCATGAGCAATAATAAACACATATGAGTATTTTATAAATGTAATGTTAGTTATAGATTCCTAGTTTTTAAGTCTTAGATGCAAGTCAACAGTCGTAATTCTTAGTTTTAATTCATTATTTATATGTCTTATATATGTTATTTTGTTTTTGCAATTGTACACTAACTGAGTGTTTGTCACGTAAGTGAGAACATCGGTTAAAACCTATTATAAATAAATAAATATAAATATAAAAAAATATAAATAAAATATAAATATATATTTAAGCAAATACGAATAATGATAATGATCTACTCTAAGACGAATACGCAGACTAGTCTATACTTCTTTTTGATCACTGTGTTTATTATATATATTATGTTTCCAATGTGTCGATCTCTAGTTCAAATATATTCATCATTGTACATACACCTTTACACAACCTTATATTATGTTTATCCTTTTTTATCGTTATTACTGTAAACTATAATTAAATAAAGATTATTATTATTATTATTATGAGAAATAGTAAGGTTGGGAAGTGGGCAATACTTACCACTAGAGTAGGTCTGGAACGTGTCGCAAAAAATCGATATATATAATGTTTTATTAAAATAATTATCCTAGCCAAGAGTAGTCTCCTTCATGTATCGTCTCATATATTCTAGTAATATTATATTCATTAGGGCTTAAACTATGTTTTTCAGTTTGTACTGATTCGCTTGAAAGCATAAAATGTATTAATGTGATCCGTATAAAAAATATCAAATAAAATATAAAAAAAGTAAAAAAAGGCTTAAGAGACACTTGATTAAAAAAATACTTAAGTGATCAGTTTGGATCGTTTTTTTCTTCTGCATCGAATACTCTTGACTCTCGTATGATTCTGAAGATTTTTGTGGTCCTTCAGCTATCTAAAATATATTTTTTATTTGGGAGAAGGATTGTTTCAAGTGACAGACATTTTATCGTATTGTCGCATTAGGAAACTGAGTTACCTGAGTTAATTTATTTTTTTCAAAATCGAACCAGGTACTGAAGACTTATGAATTTTATGGTAAAACAACAAAAAACTGAAAGTGCTCTGGTGTATACTTCCCAAAATGGTGCTTCAGCCCTTTTGCCTCTCCGGTGACGATATACAATAATTTTCGATTTAAAACAAAACATGTTATTTCGATTTTTATACCATATTGTTGAATTCACATAATAATAGCTGTTGCAACATTATATTTGCAAATCACGCTAACTTGTGCCAGAACACGTGTATTTTTTAATATCGCAAAAACGTATAATTTACTTGTCAATACATAATAATATTTTATACAAGCTTCAATGTAAAACAACTCCCTTGAAAAAATCAACATGCCATAATTTAATGATACTCATTATGAGTAAATGAGTATTTTTTTTATAAACATGCATCCAACGCATGCCAGATGTTTCGAAAACGCACAAAGAATCAATTTTCAATTATTCTCGATCAATATAATACTGCAGTATTAGCCGGAACTATGCAATGAAGGTAAACTATCTTTCCTTCCGGTCCGCGCGCGGGAAACCGGTTTGTAGGACCGGTTTTTCCGGTTTTGTCCTTGTCTAGGCCCCTCGGTGACCCAAAGGTCCGGCCATTTCGTAGCGCGAGGGTTTTTTGCATTGTCTTGGACACGGCCAAAGATGGGTCCGTTTAGGACCCCTTCCGGACAGGCTCGTACCCCGGCTGGACAAGGGTAATGGTAGATGCACGTCCTGTCGTAAATTAACAAAATCATACAATAAAATAATGAAAATGAAATAATAACTTTGTATTATCATTTTTTATGGCCGACTGGTTTCGCTTAGCTTAAGCATAACCAGGGTACAAAATCAAACAAAAAAATCATAGTTTGTGATTATATACACTCGTACATACAGAGGGAGAACACAATATAAAATAAAATAAGAGAACGGTAAGAAAAAAAGTTTTCTTTTAAATTATAATAAAGGGACAAAGATAAAGAGACAAATGACATATAAATCTACATATATAGATTTATATGAATACCGCACAAGAGTCTCAACTGCTCCCAACCGTCTCGAGCCAGTGAGGATATGGCATCCCTAAATAGGGTATGTTGTGAGGCTAAAGGTAGTGGGGAGGGGAAGGAGATGGGGAAGAGGAAAGTTGGGAAGTACCTGGCTATTCAGATCTGGTCTCCAAACACGACTAAAGCCATTTCAAGCAACGTTTCGATTCTGAATGGTGGTCTTTCACCAGGGCGATACTTAGTATTTACCACTCTGAAAATGAAAGAAGCAAAACTGAGAAGGTTATAAAACAATAATGAGAAATTTTATGAGCTTACTGGAAAATGATCTAATATTGGACTACTGGACAGATTTGATTAATTATTAAGAATACGATTTTAAATTCTGAGACGCCTGAGGAAGACATGGCACGATCAAGTGAATCAAACACTTGAATCGAACACGATTCACATAACCATTTGAAGAGTCAGAATAGCAAAAGAGTATGTATGAGACGATGTATGAATGTGAATGTAGCAAAGAGTATTTGCCCAGACAGAGTTGTATGACGGTCCGTCCTCTCTGCCTACCCCTGCAAGGAAACGGCGTGATGGTTAATTCGTTAGTTATAAGCCGTATGCTAATACGTCTTAAAGAATAGTAGTTTTTATTAATAAATGTGTCTTCTCTTTGTCTACCTCATTTTACCTAGGAATAAACAATATTTATAAAAGAAGCATGTTATGATTTTTTTGACTGGATTATCATCACTAAGGCACATCCCAATACTATTTATTTTTGTCTCATTAATTTTAACACCCTGTAAATATTTCAATAAAATAAATAAAATAAAATAAATATTGTTTTAATATTTTATATAAAAATGAAATAAAAATCAAACCATCGTTACTTATCTACGTAATTTTACGGAACGTCAAAAATACTTTAAATTATAAATAAAAATTTCAACGATCAATTAAGGTACCAGTCTTGTAATTTTGTTAAATAATTTCATAATATATTCCGAAAGACCTCTTCTGCAGAAGTTCAACCTCTAAACAGCCAAGGGGTACAACGGTCAGCCTAACCCTTATTTGCAGCGGGCCACACGTGATAAACCTGTTTTCTTACGGTCAAATGACCCCTATACCCCGTCGCCTATAGGTGTTCCTAGTTCCTACTCGTAACGCTATAGAATAACCTAGGCGGTCCCCCTTGATATCTTTTCATGCTGGTGAACAAGCAAACTCCAGTCCAACTTATCTTTTTAACTTCGTGAAAACGTTACATTTAAAAATAAATATCTTAACCTTACTGTCAATATTTCTTTATTATAAGGTATTTCTCGATATGGTTTAAAAAATATACAACTTATGGTATTTCCAGCTTACTATTTTTAACCCGACTGATATCACCTTGCAACAAGCATGCTAAGACTGGTTTCTAAAGATGCATGTTGCAAAGCGAAACCAGTTCGGTCAAGTGTGATTAAGTGGAAACAGTTTACAAAGGTTTTTTTAAATATATTTAAATGAAATTCCACCACGAATTATATATAATTTACATATTCGTAAAAAGCATTTACTTTGTGGCTTGCCATATTTATAAATAGAACACATACACTTTGTTTATAATCACTTTTTTATTCGAAACCGGTAGACATCATATTGAAGAAAAAAGTAGTTATAAACAAAGTGTATGTGTTCTATTTATATATAATTTTATTATTTGTCATTTTTGCACCGCAAAGACCAACCATTTCAATATATATCATTGCTTCGGCCTTTCAGACGTCAATAATCTCGCTACTTTATGACTCCATTGTGAAATCAACAAAACATACAATCGCTTCCGTTAAAACTGGCCTTGGCAAAGCGACACAGGATCTCAAATTACACAGCCTTTTTTTATGGAATTTGTTGCAATGGTCACGCCATACAATTTGGATCAATTTAAATAGATATTTTGAATGGTAATACCGGTTTTCAATTACATGACGATATAAATTTCAATTTGAAACTCGGCAAAGGGCTTAACATTTTCACTGGGAAGTTACAAGAGCAAAAGCAACACATTGGTCTAAAATGAGTTAAATATGCAGTTTTGATCATTTTTTTTTATTCTGCATTAAATGTTCTAACTATCGTTTGATTCTGAAGACTTTGGTGGTTATTAAGCCATTTACAATATATGTACTATTTGGGAGAAGGCTTGACTCAAGCAACACAAGTTTGGGACTTTTTTTAGCTTTTTGTCACTTCAGGTAACTTAGTGAGAGCATTAATTTACCTGGGATAACTTCTGTTTCCAAAATCCAACCAGGTACTGAAGACTGATAAATTTTATTGTAAAACTAACAAAAAACTTTGAATTTCTCTTGTGTAAGCTTCCCACAATGGCGTTTCAGCCCTTGTGCCTTTCCGAAGCCCCTAAAGGAATGCTCAGGCTCTTTTGTCATCTTCGGAGATGTGTGTTGAGGGTCTTTTTAAGGTCAGAAAGAAGCTAACCTGAAAATATCGATGCTGCAGGTGGAAGATAACACGAATGCCGGTCTGTCATTAACAATGTAATGTCAAATATGTGCGTACCTATGTTGGACACGTGTCCGACATTTCTCCAAGCTGTAAGTTGGGATGCCAGTGCTTTAGAACACCTTTCTTACAAACACAGCCTGTCGTTCGTTTAAAAATATCTGGGAGAAATTTATGTTTGAAGGTACCCAGCCATTTATACGGATAAATGAACACAGCTTTAGAGTTTTAATTTTAATTAAATTTGTATTATTATTATTTTATTTTTAGTGATGACTTTTTTCAGTGTTCAAGGCCATTATTAAACATATTTTGAATTCTGAATTGTGATCTTTTGTCTGGGAAATATTGAGAAAAGATATCTACCACTTTCTACGTTCGAGAGATTCTGTAGCTCTAGAGATTTTTGCAATATCTCCGTTGAAACGATAAGATTGTTTTATATGAATACCGCACAAGAGTGTCAACTGCTCCCAACCGTCAAGAGCCAGTGAGACTATGGCATCCCCAAATAGGGTATGTTGTGAGGCTGAAGGGGAAAGAGATTAGGAAGAGGAAGGTTGAAAAGTACTTGGCTATTCAGATCTGATCACCAAACACTGCTAAAGCCATTTCAAGCAACGTTTCGATTATGAATAGTGGTCTTTCACCAGGACGATACTTAGAGTATCTACCACTCTGGAACGTGCCGCAAATTTACTTTTTATTATTTTTGTATGAATTAAATGTGTTTTGACACATATTAATTGAATAAAAGTTATTGGCGCACGGCAAGCTTGAACCCGCGACCTTTGGATTCGTAGTCCGGCGTCTTACCACTCGACCATGGCGGCCGTCAAGAAGATTCTCAACACACGTATTGTAAATATTTACCACAAGCTTCTTTCACGTATTTCGGGGCCCCAAGCAAGAGGTGGCTGCTAAGCTATCTACTTAAACGAAACAATTTCGTATCTCGCGTTAAAGTAAAACAATTTCCATCAATTTTGAAAATAGTGTTACCGAAAAAGAACCCCTAATATCAAAATAAATAACAATCAACATTATTTCACAATTATGCGAATTGCACATTCCGACGCACGTTTTGCAGTATAAAATTTATTTCCCTCTTTCAAAACCTAGACAATGCTCGAAGCAACAGCTGTACCTATTCGACAATAAACTTAACCCTTTGACCACTGGTCTACGAAACTGAATCCAAAACACCCGGATGCACTCTGACCTACGCTATTTTTCCCGCTTACCTACCAATACTTTTTCTATTGTCCGGCAAAACCCGTTCGGACATCAACGGAGGGTAAAATTTTAAAACCCTTTGGTCATTGTGAAGCTAAACCGGTCAAGCTGGTTCCTACCCTATCAACGGTCAGCCAGCCTAAATGACCCCTAGAAAATAAGGCGAAAACACAATGGTAAAGGTAAAAGAAATAATTTTAAAACGAGTGACCGACCCGATGCGACAATGAATCTCTAATCGCGATCGCGCGAATTCGGACATTCGAAAGGATTTGAATATTTAAATTTGGAAAAAGAGCAGATGTTTCGCGTTTTTGAAAGTATAACCCGTATAATATTATAGTATTCGCATCTGTAAAAATAAACCCTTGAATGTTGGAGTGGACAATGCAGAAAAATGCATTAATTTTAAACACAACGGTACTTAAAATTATTGGTTTTAATCAACCCCATGAGGTGATTTTTCACAAAAACGGCGCTATACAAATCGTCCAAATATTATTATTATTATTATTATAATTTATGTAAGTTCACGAAAACAGATATCACGAAGCTTTCGGCAGCAAATTTAATATTAAGGTAACCATCGATTTTATCTATTGGATATTATGTCTTTATATTGAATATAGTCAGGGTAATAAATTTTCGCTGTATCGGCCTTGTGAAAGACCAACATTCACAATCGAAACGTTGCTTGAAATGAATTTAGACCGGTTTGTAGCTGAGTGGACATACGCGTTGGATTCCCACCCGGCTGTCGTGGGTTAAATTCCTCTGCTGTCTAAGTCTTCCATAATTGCACAAGCAATATTTTCCGCTTATTATAACGGTACTAGAAGTTTTTCAAATATGGTTATTCGTAATCCGGGAATGTTTGTCTTCCTTTTAAAATAAAATAAAAAAGGCTTAAGCCGTGTTTGGTGATCAGATCTAAATAATAATCACATTCCAACCTTCCTCTTCCCCGTCTCTATTCCCCTTTTCTACATCCAACCTCACAATGTACCCCGATTGGGCATACTGTAGTTTCACTGGCTCCAGATGGTTTTTTTAGCAGTTTGGACTCTTGTGCGGTACTCACTATATTTTTGTATTTACTATGGCAAAGAATTGACTATGTCAGATCGTTGAGCACCATTAATTGAAATTCCAGTTGAACAAACTCTACATTTCCAGTATTGTCAACTGTCGATTGTCTTCCATTTATTAAAATGTGAATAATTACTAATCAAATTGGTACCAATATTCCATATTGAATCAAATAGAGAGTTATCGACAATTTTAATTTTAAA
This sequence comes from Drusus annulatus, assembly GCA_022651775.1. Lineage (NCBI taxonomy): Eukaryota > Metazoa > Arthropoda > Insecta > Trichoptera > Limnephilidae > Drusus > Drusus annulatus. The sequence continues at coordinate 1,395,593 of JAGWCC010000049.1, read as the reverse complement.
ATACATTCTGCATAATAGAGCACGCTAAAAGATTCATATCATTATAAAATGCCGGTCTGCATAAACAGAATAACGCAGTGGGTAGAAATTTTCCACAGTCTCGCGGCAAAATGTCGTATCTCCCGTCCATCTGCTTCCGTTTCCGGCTCACGGACCGACTACTAGCGACTCAAACGCCACTGCGGGAGAAATGCGGAAGCTTCACTTGCAGGCAGTACTTCTCGTTCTGTTTGGAAATTCTTCGGCTCGAATTCCTACGTTCAATATACACTTCGTTTTACAGGTTTACCATTCGCAGGAATACTTTCAATGATAATAGCACTTAGACAGTTCTTTGATTCAACCAGGAAGCTTCGCAAACTTACAAGTACGAATAAAAAGTTTCGGAAATGAAAATTCTCTTCGTATATTATACCGGCTTAGTTGAAATGAAGCCAACAATGCCTTCTTCAAACAGCAGATTGATTCTATTAAGTTTTGTTTCTAATATTCTACTCTTTGTTCAACTCTCTCTACATGAAATTTTTCGACCTTCGAGTTCGAGTGGTAAGACACTTTTTTTTTTTTTTTTTTGTATTTTTATTTGGATGTATGTAAAAATGTTTTTTTTTACACATCTAGTAAGAACAACATATTTACATTTCACAATTATAGAACAAAGCATACGAGTATAAGGTTCCTATACAGCAGATATAAATTGAAATCTTAGTAATCTTAAGAATCGTAGGTTTTTTTTCAACATATTCAGCACAAATCCTACGAAAAGTGCCAAGATTTGAGGCTTCTTTTAAGGCATTCGGAAGACTATTAAACAATTTTTGGCCTTTATAAAACACGCTGTTTTGAGTACACACGAGTTTGGTTTTGGGAAGCCTAAAATCATGATAACTTCTCTTAGGATAATTGTGATAACTTGACTACGAATCCAGAGGTCGCGGGTTCAAGCCCGGCGTGCGAAAATAACTTTTATTCAATTAATATGTGTCATAACACATTTAATTCATACAAAAATAATATTAAGTATATTTGCAGTACGCTCCAGAATAGTAGATATTCTAAGCATCGCTCTGGTGAAAGACCACCATTCAGAATGGAAAAGTTGCTTGAAATGGCTTTAGCCGTGCTTGGTGACCAGATCTGAATAGCCAGGTACTTCCCAACCTTCCTCTTTCCCATCTGTTTCCCTTCCCCGAAAAATTCAGCCTCACAACATACCCTAATTGGGGATGCCATAGTCTCACTGGCTCTGGACGGTTGGAAGCAGTTGAGACTCTTGTGTGGTTTTAACTATAAAACAAAATGTTTTCTCTCGTCTAAACTTAATACACTTAAGGTCAAATTAAGCTTAGGATTAGATTTTTCTTCTACTATGCATATAACTATGTTTTTCTATGGAATGATAGTCGTGGGCTTTAATAAAGAGCCTTGACATGAAAACCGACAGAATATCCGATCTGGACCTCTAAACGGTTCGGGTAATTGGCGAGTGCTTTCTTCAGAGCGCCAAACACCAATCAATTAATTATAAAACCAGCGGGATGTTTTACAGCCTAAGAATTCTAACTGCCCAGAGTCGATAGGATTCCCCTGCTTAATAATTGCTTGCTGCTCAAAAACTGGAAGGAGGTGAAGAATAGGGGTGTTGAAGATTATCAGGCTGTTCACATCTGGTCACTGAAATAGCTAAAACCATTTCATGCAACGTTTTTATTATTATTTGATGCCTTTTAAATAGACCAAAATTGAGAGTATCATTTCCACTTAAGCTAGGTGCTAACGATTATTTTTTTTATGTACTATTGAAATAACTTTTAATTGTACCTGTGAGAGTGTGAGAAGAATATGTAACGCGAAAGTAAATGGAAGAGGAAGTCAGAGACATCCGAAGAAGACATGGCATGAGCAAGTTAATCAAATACTCGAGTCGGGCAATGTCAAGAGTCAGAATAGCAGAAAATTATGTACGTGATGATGTATAAATGTGAATGGAGCAAGGAGTGAGTGCCAAGACTGAAGTTGTATGGCGGTACGTCTTCTCTGACTAACCCTGCGGCGAAACTGCGATTGCCCGATGGGAAAGATGTTCAACATGCGATCGAGTGAGTTGAGTTCGAATTCCACAGTGTTACGAGTTACACTATTTTTTACACAACTTATTCTTGTTGACTCAATTAAGGTTTCATTAAAGAAACAGTTTAAACCAATAAACATTAAAAAAGATATTTTAATGATTAACCAAAAAGTTTATCATACTAAAATTATAACAAAATTTCATTAGACAAGCGTAGGAAACACTTTAATTTTAACACCGGTTTAATTTGCATTTTCAAAATAATTAATTGTGTTTTTGACTCACTTTCTTTGTTCAACTCCTCCAGTTTTCCTTGCTGTAGACTAAAAAAACAATGCGTTGCTGTTCCTCAATCATCACTCTACTAATTATGGGTATCATTCTCCACTGTCGAGTATGTCGAGACTTGTTAACTCGAATGATTTTTGTCATTCTTTACGACTCAACCAAAACGTTTACTTGACCCTGGTTTAACGTGAACGTTCTTTCTTATTTATGTGTTTGTCCTATTTTTGTCATTGCTTCATTAAAATATTTTGTATGTGCTGTTCTTTCTGTGTTGCTCTTTTTTACCATTTCGCGTTATGTACGAGTATATCCGGAAAGAATGCAAGGCTGATGTGAGAGTAATGAATAGGATCAAGAAAGGGACGCTTATATGGTTTGGGCATGTAGAGCGAATGAACGAAGAAAGGAGTGTAAAAAGAATATATCATGCGAAAGTGAATGGAAGAAGAAGTCGAGGATGCTCGAGAAAGACATGGCACGATCAAGTTAATCACATACTTGAATCGGGTCTTGTGAAGAGTCAGAATAACAGAAGAGTATGTATGATGCGATGTATGAATGTAAATTAAGCAAGGATTGTGTGCCAAACAGAGTTATATGGCGGTCCGTCCTCTCTGCCTACCCCAGCGGGGAAACGGCGCGATGGTTAGTAAGCGTTATGTATTTTTTTGTAATTAAACCACAGTCTGTTAATACATAAATGTATGTTCATTTTTAACTTTTAACATTGTAGATAATGAAAATTACAAAGTCCCCGCAAATAAATCATGCTCCCTTTCCCGTGCGACGCCGGGTGGGGCTAGTAATAAATACACCTAAATAAAGTAATTACCTGCGTGTTATTTATATTATTATTTCCTCCATTCGTTTCGTTTCAAGACGGTTCTGATTTAGCACAACCGGAAGGCAGTTACTACTACGGTAATGTAATTTTGCTATTACTAACTACTGTTAGACGGCCAGAGTTAGGAAAGGTGAGATTGGCTATTTTAAAGTGTCAGAAATAATGCATTTAAGTGAAAAATAAACATTTATTTAAATGTAATATAAATAATACAAGAATGACGCAATACGTCACTTTGCAGCATTCTAATACAAACAATACTACATATGGTTTATTTTACAAATTTACTTCGGGTAGTTAGAAAAATGTCTGAGGTTTCTAGTGAATACAATTTTTTTCTATAATACTATCCTATGAAAAACATATTAAAATATCAGTAAAAGGTGCAATTTAAAATCAGCAAAGGCATTTTCGAACGTTTTACCTAAAATTGTAGAACGCATTTCATAAATAATTTAAAAGATTACTATTTATAAATAAAACGCATAAACTTTGTTTATAACCACTTTTTTATTTAATATTACGTCTACCGGTTTTGAAAGTACCCTTCCATCATCAGGACAGTATTAAAATTATATTAATATATTTAATTTATTTTAATATTGTCCTGATGGTGGATGTAATTTCGAAACTTGTAGACGTAATATTAAACAATAAAGTGGTTATAAACAAAGTTTAAGTGTTTTATTTATAAATATGGCAAGCCACAAAGTAAATGCTTTTTACGAATATGATTACTGTTTAATTGTAATCACACTTAGACATTTTTCTAACTACCCACATAGTATTGACAGATAAATAATTTGTAGTTTCGTTTGCACTAGAAAGCCAAAAAGTGTGTATTTTTGGGTGTTGACCTTCAAAGCTAATTACAAAAAGGTTTTTTTTATCAAAAAATACCAAATTCAGGAGAGAAATCAGGCCGTGTGTTTTTTCTTCCTTGTGATTATTTCTAGTTTGGTTTAGTTTATGATAAATTAACTCCCTTATTGAGAAAATTGTCTTGCTTAGGGAGGGAAAATTTATAATTAGATTTACCAGAGAATTATCGTGATTGGTTTTTAGGTTATTATACCGTATTGTGCTTTCTTTTTCTTTAGAAAAAGTTCCGAACAGCCTTGCAGTGTCCATCATCGAGGCAGATGTGTAGATTGTGGTGAAGATCGTGTAGAAATGATACCGTGTTGGGCGTGTTAATCCTTTCAGTATGATTTAAACGTTTATTTATAAACGCTTTGAACTTAAAATTCCTCAATGTGGCTTTAGGCGCTAAACTTAAGAATTATAATCGAATATTCATAACTTTTTCAAAATAAATTAGAAATGATGCTTTTACAATAACCTTGTCTGAAGTGTATGTGTGTTTGTACATAAGAAAATGCAATGTAGTGATCTTACTTAAGATTAAAAACTTTTTTTTTCAAATAAGGGATGAAGTGAGAATTCTATATATATTCAGGTATTATTATTATTCAATGTATCGTCATCGGAAAGGCAAAAGAGCTAAAGCGCTATTTTGGGAAGTTCATACCAGAGCACTTTAAAGTTTTTGGTTTTGTTTTACAATATAATTCATAAGTTTTCAGTACCTGGTAGGATTTGCTCTCACTTAATTACCGGAAGCGACAAAAAGCTAAAAAAAGTTCTAACCTTTTGTCGCTTGAGTCAAGCTTTCTCCCAAACGGTAAATATATTTGAGATGGCTGAAGGGCCACAAAAGTTTTCAGAATCAAACGAGAGTCAGAGCTTTCGATGCAGAAAAATAACCTGATTAAAACTGCATATATAACTCACTTTTCACCAATGTCTCGCTTAAGCCTTTTTGCCTTTCCAGCGATGGTATAATTAGTTGGCATTCCAAAGAAAAAATGTCCTTTTCCAATTCGATCTCCATGGATTTTATTGAATTGGCTAAATCATGTTTAAAGTAGCTTATTCCTTAAAACTATTATTGTTACTGTTAAAATAGATTAAAACACTTATTTATTTTGGTGCCCTCTATTTGGGAGGTTAGCAATCATAATACAGTAAATAATAGACGAGAGCTTTGAATTATGCACTTAATTTAGCGTCTCTAGTACGTGAAATTTAAGCACACAACCCATCTAGATCAAACTGCGTCTATGGCATTCTATTTTGGTTTTAATAATACGCTATAAAACAGTGTATAATAATAATTGTTACCCTGTTTAGTGGCTTCCTTTTCCGCGTAGTTGTCCTTCGCCGCAACGCTCACAGATGGCGGCTTGTGCTGCGGTTTGCGGGGCGCAGGGGGGAAGGTCATGTATCATTCCTACTACTCCTTCACTTGGTTTCTTCTCACGTGACTTTATTTGTTACCTGAAAAATGAAGTAAAATTACAAAAAAAAATTGTTATAAAAATTCATTAATTTGAGACGACTCCATCAGGCATGTAACATATATTGGAAGACAGACGTTCACAAAAAAAAAGATTTTTATTTTTATTAGTTTTTTTAAATTTAATATTAGTTTCTGTACATCAAAGTTTACGAAGTATCAAATAATAATCCCTATTCTTTTTGACTTAATAATAATATCAGCTTATACGAGTATATTATATTACTTGATATTGCTAATGTATTTTAAATGGTTCTTACGGGCTATTTTAAATTTATTAATTGGTACAATTTGGATGGTTTCCGGCAGCGCATTAAAACATTTCATCCCTTTATAAAGTAGGCTGTTTTGTGTATTAGTTTTTTTTTGTACAATAAGCACTAGGAGAAATTTCGTATTGTGAAACTTATACTTAGGTGACTAGATGGTATCAACCGCATCCCTTGGGTGTAAAGAAATAGAGAGAGACATCAGGAGACTGGCACAAGCGAAGGAATTTCCCAAAGACAGCCAATACTCCGCGGTTTCAAGTACTGATGTTGACAATGATTTCGACTCTTACAACGAACAATTTCGGATGTGCACAAAAGTAACTTTGCATTAGAACTGCTTAAAGTAGTAACCATGATTTATATTTTTCAATTAAATAAAAAGGGTTTTTTTTATTTTTTTATATATGAATACCGCACAAGAGTCTCAACTGCTCCCAACCGTCTAGAGCCAGTGAGACCATGGCATCCCGAAATAGGGTATGTTGTGAGGCTGATGGTAGTGGGGAGGAGAAGGAGATAGGGAAGAGGAAGGTTGGGAAGTACCTGGCTATTCAGATCTGGTCACCAAACACGGCTAATGCCATTTCAAGCAACGTTTCGATTCTGAATGGTGGTCTTTCGCCAGGGCGATACTTAGAGTATCTACCACTCTGGAACGTGCCATAAATATGCTTTTGAACCCGCGACCTTTGGATTCGTAGTCAAGCGTCTTACCACTCGACCATGGAGGCCGTAAGGAGGATTTAAGCACTACATAAAATCAGTAGCTGAGTGTAACCGGGCGTCATGAGTTCAAGTCCTCCATCATTATACAAGCAACATTTTACAATTATTATGATGGCAGTACGGGTTTTTTTAAATATTGTCAGGTTATTTGTAACCCAGGAATGTTTTCTTTAAAAATAAAACTAACAAAAACCATGTGCTTTGTTCTCAAAAATGTAGACACATGTTTTAAGCGCGTATAAATGAAACTTTAAGCAACTCCAATGCGAGGTTACTAATTTCTACATCCGACATTGTTCGTTGAGAGAGTCGACTCAATTATGTTTGGGTCAATTTGGGAATATATTTTTCAACACTTGTACGTGATGGTTAATAAAAAAACACTGCTTAAAAAATCACAAACTAGTATAAGTATATGCAATATTCGAAGATAAATTTGCGAATGTTAGATTAACATGATTAGGAATTAATAACCAGTTTAAAAAGCTATCAGCAGCCTAAAACTAAGCGCACGTACGTATTTAGCAGTGGCTATTCTGTGTAAGTCAAACTCTATTTGGTTAATTATCTATATTACCCACCATATTATAACCTAAGAAGTTTAAAAAAAATAACACTTTTTCATTTGACATATGACCACAGATTTCATTTCAATTTTTATGACCGACCGGTTTCACTCAGCCTAGGCATCATCAGTGAACGAAAAATATACCTAATATTGGACTACTAGACAAATTTAACTGATTATTAAGAATATGAGTATTCATATTAATGGCTTTCTTTATTTCTAGTGCTTCTAAATTATTTAATCAGTTGCCATGACCATTTTTGTGAAGAATATGAGCACCAGTGGTTTTATTGAAGGCATGATCTTTTTCATCAAGACTATTGGCGATTTCTGAAAAACCATGGTTATTTAAACATCTAATATAATATATTTTAAATAACTCTCCCCTTAATTTAAAACTGGTCGGAGTTGGTATTTGTAACAATTCCAAAGTGCTTGCAGAATAATATCTCATCAAGTTTAAATTTAAAATGCAATAATCGATTAAAAGCATTACTTGTTCTCGGCAAATTTTCACCCCGTTAATAAGAAACATTCCACCATTTCCAAAATGGCAGAATTGAGAGCCTAATTCAGTGGAAGGCTTTTATTTTTCATCCCCCACCGAAACAAAATAAACACATTTCTTACAGCGGGGGTGGGGGTGGATGGAACAAGAAGTCGTTGGTTCGGAATTTAAATTTCCAGAAAGCGGGAAACAGGATAGGGGCGGAAGCGGGTAATGTATCGCAGGTCCTCACTTCCTGTTTCTGAGACTGAGGGGGGATTTCGGCAGGAATTCTTCACAATGAATTAGGATTTTATTCCAGAGAGATTGATGATTGTAGATCGGCGGTGTATAGTGAATACAAAACCATGAATTTACCAACCTAAAGCTGCATCAGTTTTCAATGGAACGAACCGGAACAATTTCCCAGAGTTTCAATTTGTCAAACATCTGCAATGTGCGTTAGTAAAAAAAAAAATACTAAAAATCTACTGAATTTGGAGGTTGGATGTTTTCAGCAGATATAAATCTCGTATTAATCTGTAAGAAAACATGTAAAACTCAACTTTCTACATAACTATGTCCAATCAAACCGCATTTAAAAATCAAGCAATTTATTTTAAATTTGGGAGGTTAAATAGAATTAATCAGAATTATCTGTTTAAGTTTTCGTATTTTTTAGTTTTGAAAATCATAGATGAAAAATAATAGTGTGTGAATGTAAATTAATGATATTTAATGAAAATGTAATAATAACTTTACGTAAGACCACAGATTTAATTAAAATTTTTATAACCGACCGAATTCGCTTAACCTAAGCATCATCAGAGTGCCAAATTAAATTAAACAAAAAATACAGTGTGGGGTTATATATACTCCTACACACAGATGGAGAACAGAATATAAAATAAAATAAGAAAATAAAAGAGAAAAACATTTAAATTATAACAAAGGAACAGAGAGAAAGAGATAGATACTAGAGATGGTCGATATCAGAATTATGTGTACCAGCGGTTCCAGTTACCGGTGACCGGCGAGGACCGGTTATTTATTTAGTTCTTTTTGAAACCGGTTTCTGGTGCCAGAAAAGCTTCTCCGAGAAAATTGATTTATAATATAAGAAAAAAACATTCTCACCGCAAAAAAAAACTTCCAAAGAGGGGGGAGGGGAATAGAACTGGAACCAGTTCCTCATCAAAAAAAATCGAAAAGAACGGACAAAGGATATTTTTATTTGCTAACACTAGGAACCGTTTCCAAAAATATCGACCATCTCTAACAGATACTATGAAATGAAAGAGGAATAATTTTGTGTAAAACATTAAAATAATTGTTGTTTCCATCATATTCCACTGAGGAGAATATGACTAATGGATGTTAGAATTATTATCGTTTCCTTATACTATCATTAAAAAACAACTGCTTTATTTCTCATCGTCTCAAAAGACCGTGCCGTTAAAAGCTTCACTTTAAAAATGAATATTTAATAACATAAAACTGTCGCGTTTTATGTTAAACATTCTTACCGTCAGTATCATAACTATAAAGCGGAAAATATGTTTGCGTGCCCCATTAAAAAGCTCTCAAACGGAACACTACATTGTGGGAGTATCAGAGTGGAAAGACTTTTCAAGGAAAGGAAGTATGAAATCCAAAAAATGGCAAATGCGTAGATGTTAAGCTCAAGAACGAGTCATAAAAACAACCCGTTTATCGTCAATCGGGGTATGTTGTGAGGCTAAAGGTTATGGAAAGGGGTTGGAGGCGAGGAAGAAAAAGGTCTGAAAGTACCTGGCTATTCAGATCTGGTCAACACACACGGTTGAAATCATTTCAAGCAGCGTTTCGAGTCTGAATGGTGTTTACCAGAGCGATTTTGAGCGTATTTTCTACTCTAGAATGTAAAGCAAATATTTTTTACCGTCGCTGGAAAGACAAAAAGGCTTTTAAGAAATACTTTGGTCAAAAATCAGATTCATTACAAATGCTTTCAGTCTTTTTGATCTGCATCGAATGCTCCGACTCTCGTTCGATTCTGAAGACTTTTGTGGCCTTTCAGCCCTCTAAAATATATTTACCGTTTAGGAAAAGGCTTGACTCAACAACAAAATTATGGGACTTTTAGTAACTCAGTGAGCGCATTCAATTACTTGGGTTAACACTTTTTTTCGAAATCCAACCAGGTACTAAGAACTTCGCCCCTTCACCTTCACGCTTCACCCCTTTTGAAATTCCAGTGACGATATATTATTTAAAATTGATTAATTGTGAAATAACATAAACTTATTTACGCACACAGGTATTTGAACCCGTGACCTCTGGATCCGTAGTCGAGGACCTGAACCACTCGATCACGGAGACAATAATAATTTCAAACATGAACCCATCATTAGAAAGCCTCCAAATAAGACTCTTCGCAACATCACAAAAAGTCCATGGTTTGTCAAAAATGCCATCATACATAAAGATACAAACGTCTTCCCCCTTCTTTAACACATTCTTGACACTATATACTGAATTTCATTCCTAACCCATCCGTCAATTTTCTTGTGTGGTTCTTCTCAGAAAAAAACCCCAACAATCTTTCTCCAATTTCAATATTTTTTTTACCCGTTAGACATTAAAAACAAAACAAAAAAACAGATTCCATATTTCTTTGTTCAAATAAAGTGGAAATAATTTTATCTATAAAAGTTATACTTCCCATTTATAAAAATACAACCCACACACACAACCATTAGGTTTAGTTTTTGCCGCCTGGCGGTCAGTAAATCGTCACCAGTTAGTTACCTTACTCGAGACGACGGAAAATAGGATGCATTAGTTATTATTATTGAAAATGTCTTCATTGGAAAAGCGTAGGAAAAACTTTGATTAAATTTTAATTTTCAAAATTATCAATTGTTTTATTGACTCACCATCTCTGTAGCAACTTATTCAGTTAAACATTCCTTGCCGTAGACTCAAAAACAATGAATTGCTGTTCCTCAATCATCACAATACTAATTATGGGTGTAATTCTTTGATGTCCAGAATGTCAAGACTCGTTAACTCAAGCCATGGTCCTGACATTTTTGATAGCAGTCTAAATGATTTTTGTCATTCTTTACAACTCTACCAAAACTTAGACTAGACCATTGCTTGAACGTTCTCTCTTATTTTTATTTTGTCATGGCTTCATTTATTATTATGTATTTATTATTATGTCCTATTTCTTCTCTGTTGCTCTTTTTTCCATTTCGTGTTTTATGTCTTTTTTGTAATTGGACTTTGGTCCGTTAATTTATAAAGAAATAAATAATTAATAAATTAGTTCCCCCATAACTCTAAAAATTTAGAATGAATGACTTGGGCAAAGCCGGTAGTAAAACCAGTATGATAGATAGTAATGCATGAAAAATTAAAACATTAAAAAACATAACGCCGAAGGAAAACAGAAGTGGGTGTGTTCCACCATTGTCGTTCTTACCACTATTCCTCTTTTTGATCTGAATAATGTATTTTCTTTAGGGGGGGGAAATTGTTGGGGCGGTAGTCGGTCGGTACCCGAAATGGATGTTATTTTAAAACATAACAGTTTGGGTACGTGAGTAATAAATCAAAATTGTGGAGTTATTTATGGGTATATTTTTGTGTTTATTTATTGTTTCGTGTTTCTTGGAGAAAGCAATAAAGCAGCCTGAAGGTTTTTTTATGTTGGATGTAAAATTATCTTATTATTATATTCCTTAATATTTTCACATCCCGATAACACAATATGCACACATCGTCGGCTGAAAGGCAAAAGGGGTGAAGCACCATTTTGAGAAGTTTACACCAGAGCACTTTAAAGTTTTTTTTTATTTTACAATACAATTCAAAGTCTTCAGTAACTGGTTGGATTTTGATACAAAAAAGTTAACTCAGGTAACACAATGCTATCACTGAGTTATCTAAAGCGATAAAAAGCTAAAAAAGTTCCAAACTTGTGTCGCGTCAAGCCTTCTCCGAAATGGTGAATATATTTTAGATGGCTGAAGGGCCACAAAAGTCTTCAGAATCAAACGAAAGTCAGAGCATTCGATGCAGAACCAGATCCAGAACCGGTTAGTAGCTGAGTGGACAATCGCGTCATATTCCCACCGTCGTGGATTCAATTCCTCTGCTGGCTAAGTCCTCCATCATTGCACAACCAACATTTTTCGCTTATTATGATGGCAGTAGGAGTTTTTCAAATATTGTCAGATTATTCATAACCCGGGGATGTTTGTCTTTTCTGACCAAAGTGTCGCTTATGCTCTTTTGCTTTTCCAGCAACGATATGTAAACAATATGAAATTAGTCATTTTTCATATCTGAATTGATATTTCAAAGCTAATAACTCATGATAGAATTAAGACAGCGATTTAAAAAAATGTAGGAACCTACAAATCACCGATGAAATTAAGTTTGGAAATAAAAGTTTTATCATTTAACCATAGTGTTTGAAAAATAAATTACCACAGAATGCAAAACTATTAATATAAAGCTAGAAATTAACGCTGAGAGTCTTCGAACATGTTGAACGAATTAACGGAAAAAGGAGTATCATTAAAAAACAATGTAATTAACGAATTCGCCAGGAAGACATGACAGATTAAATAAACAAATACATGAGCCGGGTCATAGCAATGGGAGAGCACCGCGACGCAGATGTGTGGCATTCTTAAATGTCTGCCTACCTTTGCGGGGAATCGGTGGGTTGGGGAGTCAAACGTTTTTCTATTTTCGTAATTCTAACTTTTGAACTAGCGTCGGGAAAACTTTAATGTTTTGTGAATGCTTCACGAACTGCTAGTTCTTAAAAATAAACCCTTCGCAGTGAACACTTCGATTGAAGTCGAACTCGCCAAAAAGAGATTTGAATTTGATTTGGCGAGGAACCGGTTATTTGTCCAGTTCTTTTTGGAACCGGTTCCTGGAGATTTTTTCGAAAAGTACCAGCAAATCGACAAAAGTATCAGTCCGCAAATCTTTTAATTGAAGTGTGCGCTACCGCAAAACGGAGTGTAGTTTTTTGTAGTCTTTAAAGTTCAACTTCGGACGGAGAATATCCTCACATACTAATAAGTGCTGTGATATTATGTGACGACTTATCTTGTCTCTTTCTCTCTCATCGTATACGACGTAAAAACCCGGAGAAAGTGATTTATCGCAAATTTGTATAGGTTGGGTAAAAATATTTAGCTCTCTCTCCATGTATATTCTTACTCCAAGGTTCCAAGTTATATTGCAGTAGTAAGTGTATGCCAGCGACTAGTTCTCAGTTGCCAGTAGCCCCCGCGGAGTAGCCGCCCGCCGTAGCTAAGTGCAATTTAAAATGTAAATTAACATCAGAAGAAATGGGAGGGGCAAGGAGGTTTGTTGGGTGGGCGGGTGGGCGGGCGGGTGGTACAAGGGGGTGGTAGTGGATGCGGCGCTGGTCGAGTCTTGGTATTGATTCGGAAAATAAGATATGTTTATGAATCTCTTTATTTTTTTTAATAGGAGACTGCGGTAAATTCTCAGATTTTTTTTTTTTATATTAAGAAATTTTGTTTTGGATGATGTCTAGCGATACTGTTTGACAGAGCAGTTGGATCTACATCGTTTCCTGTAGGAGTAGGCAGAACAAATATACAGGCACACAACTCTGCTTTGGTGCATACTCTTTGCTTCAATCACATTTGCGTATCGTCTCATACATAGAATTCTAAAAGACTAAAAACAGAGTATTTGCACTTAGACACTGTACTCTCAGAATCACTTTTGTAAGAGTTCAAAATAGCGTCGTTAGCGCTCCGTAAGAACTACTTCATTTTGCTGCAGTTTAAACTTCATTCATTTTTCATTGAACAAATACTTCAATTGAAGTTAAACTACAAAGAACTACTTTATTTTGCCGCAGTTCAGTTGCGAAGTTGAACTTCAAAGCCTAAAAAGAAGTAATTCACTACAAGTACGACTTCAAAGTACTTCGATCTCAAGGAACGTGAATTTTATTTTGGCAAGGAACCGGTTGCAGTTCTTTTCACTTTCAAATCTCTACTGACTAGTATGTGTTTTTTCGGCGAGAAACCAGTTCCAAAGAGAACTGAGGAAATAACCTGATAATTTTTTTTTTGCGAGTTCGACTTCAATTGAAGTGTTAACTGCGAAGGGTTAATTTTAAAGAACTAGCAATTCGTGAAGCATTCACAAAACATTGAAGTTTTTCCCAACGCTAGTTAGGTTAGATTAGGTTATGCCAAAAATGTCAAGTTCCCAGGAAAGCCACACACGTTAGAATGCCATACATTTTTATGCTGACGCATATTATCCTTTCACTGTTTTTATATCTTCAAGAAGATATAAATTTATTTCTCAAAGAAAGCAAATATGAACGTACTTTATTTTCATCCAATATTATTATTACCAAAAGCCTTCTTTAATACTTGATGCCTTTTCCCGGAAAGTAACCCCCTTGAAGTCTAGGGAAAATATTGAATTAGCATTTTAATCTCGAGCGCAGAAGAAACCCTTCCTTATGTTAATAAATCAAATTAAACAAGATGAGTGTATGATTATGAACGCATGTTTTTCCATCCATTTCTTGAGATTTGATTTTTGTGGATGAGCCGCCTACACGCGATAAGTAAAACATGAGTATACTGGTGTATGTTTTCTTTCTTTGTTTTTATAAAGGTTATCAAAATAAAAAAGGTTATAAAAGAGGTATAAAGCTATTTAATACATCGTCTTTATAACTCAACTAAAATAAGACAGAACGCTGTTGGCGCAAATTAAAAACTGTCCGAAGAAGCGAAACTTGTAGTCAACAACGGAGTGCTTAAACCAACTCTGATGTATGCCAATGTTCGTGTCTAGGGTGAACCAAATATGTATGCAGAGTGAGTTGATGATGAATGTAAGTAAGTCCAAAGTCAAAGTGTTTTAAAATAAGAGTAAAAGAACAGCGTGCAATATAGTTGTGAATGATGAATACTTAGAGCAAGTGGATGAGTTTGTTTATTTGGAAAGTCTGTTCTAAAGAGACGGAAAGGCTGATAAGGATACTGAAAGAAGAGGGAATGCAGGAAACTCCATCAATGGAGGAATGAACGATATTGGCGCAAATAAAATATTATAATAAATTCAAAATAGCATGAAAAAAAAAAATTTTAAATGCAAATAAATATAAAACAATAAGTAGTTTATAAGTTTAAATATTATAAAGTCAAAAAGAAAATGAAATAATTGGCTACTTGTGAACTTAAATGTACTTCGACGGCCGAGTGGTAAGACGCTCGACTACGAATCCTAAGGTCGCGGGTTCAAACCCGGCGTGCGCTAATAACTTTTATTTTTATTTTACTTTTATTTTTTTGTGTCATCACACATTTAATTGATATAAAAATAATAAAAAAAAGTATATTTGCGGCACGTTCCAGAGTGGTAGTTACGATAAGTATCGCCCTGGTGAAAGACCACCATTCAGAATCGAAATGTTGCTTGAAATGGCTTTAGCCGTGTTTAGTGACCAGATCTGAATAGCCAGGTACTTCTCAACCGTCCTCTTCCCAATCTTTTTCTCCTCCCCACTACTTTCAGCCTTGCAACATACCCTAATTGGACATAGTTATGCAGAGAGCGTCCAACCCCAAAAAGATGAAACCGAGAAAAAGGCGTTTGAAAATTTGATGATACAAAAGCATTCAATTGCGCAATCGGCATTGTAAAGTGAATATTAGTGATTTCTTCCTTATGAGAATTATTAAAAATAGGTAATTCATAATCAATCAATGTTATTATTTAAAAAAATGTATTTCTTAAGTTACCCTTCATTTCATCTCCTTCCCCTCCCCACTACCTTCAGCCTCACAACATACCCTATTTGGGGATTCCATAGTCTCACTGGCTCTAGACGGTTGGGAGCAGTTGAGACTCTTGTACGGTATTCATATAAAAAAAAAAAACTAAGTAACTAATACAAAATATAATAATTAATTACATAGGAAAACATGCGTCATTTTTTTTTCAAATTTTAAAACGAAAACAAAACCTTCGCAAAATAAGAAGCCCGCCCACAAAGTAAGACACCCCACCCTTTTCAGCGACGGTTTGTTTATCTATCAGTCAAGTTGTTTTTGCTTCGCGAGCAAAATACTTGAAAACAAAACATCGGCTAATGTCTCCGAACATTACAGGCATAATGGGAAGAAAGTGCCTATGGTTTCTTACGTGCCCCGTATCTAGCGACCCTTCCCGGCGCGACGTAACGTTTCTACGTTATTATATAATATATCTCCATTCTTTGTGTTGGATTTTATGGACTGCTTTATAGTTGCCACTTTTGTTGTGCGTTACTTTGCTAAGCTTTGAAAGGGAGTATAATATAGACATATAATGTGGTACATTAGAATAAACCTTTTGATAGAAAAGCTACATGGGTCAGTAAAACAAAAACTCTTTGTTCGTATTCTTCTAGATACCGGCGTCTTAATCGAAACGGTTGGTTGCATTTTATTACCAAGTCTGATTAGTTTCGATATTTTTTTTTAATTTTATATTTATTTATTTATTATTTTACTTGAACATACATTTTTTTTATTGGTTGGTATATTGTCCATACCACTAGGCATAAGCCTGTGTTGGGATGGAAATTTGCAAAAGTGTTTTTTTAGCTACATGGTAACATGTTAACGGATCCAATTCAAACTATGCTGGATGATTTTTAAGGCGAAACATGACATGGCGCCACCTTACTTGTCGGAACTGTGCATTCCAAGCGATACTAACACGAGACAAGTTACTCTTCGATCAGCATCTTCAACGGCCATAGGAAGACTCACTGTACCTAAACGCAATCCCAACACCAACTTCGGAGAGCGAGCTTTTGCCGTAGCAGGCCCCACAGCTTGGAATAACCTTCCTTCACATTTGCGAAAGATTGACAGCTCAATTGAGTTCAGAGCAAAACTAAAGACTCATCTTTTTAAATTATCATACCCACTATAACGTAAATTTCCTTAACTAGAGTTTTGATCACTAAGTCCGAGTGCTATACATAGTTTATATATACAGTTAAATATTACTTACTTCATTTTTTTTCTACCCTACGTCCGACAGCACGGGCAACAACCATTATAAATATGTGCTAATTTTAATATGTTAGTTGTTAGTCACTAGTTATAAGAATTAGGCATAAGTTAATATTAAGCCTTAGTTGTAATATTATGTTAATTATGATGTAAAGCGCCCTTGAGGTGATATCTCTGTCACGAAAACGGCGCTATATAAATCAGCCAATTATTATTATTATTATGTTCAAATCGAAAATATAGTACATACATAGTAAAAATAATATAAGAAAATGACTAATTTGAAGATATAGAATCTACATACTAAGAACTAAATTAAACTTGATTTTTAAGATGAGTAATGATATTGCTTTTAAAGGAGCTTTTGGTTTGTATGTTTCTGATGGTGCTGGGCAGAGAATTGAAACGCTTAGTGGCGTTGTACTTAAAACTTGTTTGTCCGTAAGCGGTTATATGGGGTGGGATATTAAAAAAAAAAATTGTGTTACTGCCTTAAGGTTCTAGAATTTTTTCTTTTTCAAACATATGCACATTATTAAATTAATAAATGGATCATTGTCCAATAACATAAGATATACAACACGACATGTGAATAAAGAAGCAATAGATAAAAAAAACAGCACATACATAATATTTTAATAAAGCAATGACAAAAATAGACCAAAAATATTCATTTAATAAAATAGTGAAGTAAAAGACGGCTTGCGGGGTCGAGTGACGGCCTGCATGGTCAACTGGTAAGAGGCTCGACTTCGAATCCAGTATATTTGCGGCACGTTTTAGAGTAATATATACTCTAAGTATCGCCCTGGTGAAAGACTACCATTCAGAATTGAAACGTTGCTTGAAATAGATTTAGCCGTGGTTGGTGACCAGATCTGAATAGCCAGGTACTTCCCAACCTTCCCCTTCTTCATCTCCTTCTTCTTTCCACTACCTTTAGCCTCACAACATACCCCTATTGGGGATGCCATAGTCTCACTGGCTCTAGACGGTTAGGAGCAGTTGAGACTCTTGTGCGGTATTCACGTAAAAAAAAGAATCAATGATGTTGGACACGTTAAATTTTATTCTTCCTTATTATTATCAATAATCAAAATGTAATATTAACTTTGTATGAGTAAATATATATATTTTTTTATGACAGGCCGGTTTCGCTTAGCCTAAGCATTATCAGGGTAAAAAATTAAAGTTAAAAAAAAATGAAAAGTGTGTTTATGTATATACTCATACATTCAGAGGGAGAACACAATATCAAGTAATTTAAGTGAACAGTAAGAAAACTAAAGAATAAAAATTTAATGATAACAAAGAAACAGAGAGAAAGAGATAAATAATATGAAATGAAAGAAGCAAAACGTCAATTGAGAACGTGATAAAAATAATGAGAAATTTTATAAGTTTACGGGAAATATGCCTAATATTGGACTACTGGACAATTGATTATTAAGAATACGACCATTAATATTAGTGGCTTTCTTTATTTCTAGTGCTTCTAAATTATTTAATCTGTTGCTACGAATGTTTCTATGAAGAATATGAGCACCGATGCTTTTTATTGAAGGTATGATCTTTTTTTTTAATAAGAAACAAAATATATTTGCATGTGAAAATTATATAAATAGGTTCGTATTCAATTATTATGATACATATTATAGAAAATTTACACAGAAAAGCCTAGATATCACATCCCCACATTATTTAAAGATACGCGTCTCACTAGGATAATCTGTTTCGACACAGGATTATCCTAGGGAAGCAGACATGGACCAAGCCCATGTTTAAAAAAATATATTTTATCAAGAATAAATAATAAAAAAAAATGAAAAATTACCAATGAATTATTTATAGATACCGATCGTTGAAAAACTTTGCAATTCAAATCAGCCAACGTAATGAAATTATATTTTTTTTAGAAAGGGACACTTAGATGGTGTGGGTACTTGGAGTAACAATGTTTGGAGAGAGAGCTAATTATTTTTACCCAACCTTTACAAACTTGCGAAAAATCACTTTCTCGAGAGAAAGAGAAAACAAAAATAACACACCGCCTTTTTGTACTGCAAGGATGATCTTAGTCTCCCACGTCTCCGAAGACTCCGCCTACATATTTTCATATGCGACTAAACTCGACACAACTAAACGTTTTTTTTGGTAAAATGCTTATTTTTGTTGATAACAATACTATGAAAAAGTGGTTGTACAAAAAAATTAAAATGTCGAGACGTGCTATGAATGGATGTATAAATACTCTAGCCCTAGTCCTAGCTATGCCCAGTTCTGTCGACTCCGGCCAAAATCATCAAAAACTGACTACACTGCCTTGGATAGGTATTACTCTATGTACGGGTATGTAGAGTGGATGAACGGAGAAAATATTGTGAAGGGAATATATTTATAACGCAAGAGTGAATGATAAAAAAAATCGGGGACGATGAGGAAGACATGGCACAATTAAGTAAATTAAATAGTTTAATCGGGCCATGAAGTCAGAAAAATAGAAAATTAAGATTATACGAGACGATTTCTAAAAATGTGAATGAAGGCGTGTGTGTCGTGACAGAGTTGTATGGTGGTTCATCTTCTACCTACCCCTGCAGAAAAACGGCGAGATGGTTAGTAAGTTAGAATTTTTTTTCTGAATAACACTTTACAATGGTTTTTGCTTTGAATTTTTCACTGGGAGAAGTTCTCCTGTCGAAATTAACTATAACTTATCTATTTTTCACGTAAAATAATATTTTTACTAGCCCGAAAAGTAGAATAAACTAATTTAAATTCAAATTAACTACCTACACGATAGATCGTACGCCTGCCACCGCAATACGCCATTATTTTCCTTTAAAACATTTTGATCATAAGAAATACTTCTTATTTTCTTATTCCACCATTTGTCTTTCATTCCGACAACCCCTTTCCACCTCTTATTATTCTTGTTCTTCTTTCTCCGCCCCCGGGCCCACCTCACACAGCTATGTATACCCGAGCGTAAAACTGAAGAACCTCCCCATACCCCTCCCACTCTCCGTCGAAGCCTTCGAAAGCCTCCCCCGTCTTGTGTAGGGTGGTCCATTGTACTAAGAAACTGGGAGCATCAGATATTATTAATTATTAGCTTTGGATCTCTTTCTATAAACTATGAACAAAGCTTCGATCTTAATTAGTTTATTTTATTTGCCCACTATCAATTGATCAGTTGATAAAATAAATTATTCTGCAATTATCTTAAAACTATTTGATCTCCACTGAGATGATCTCCTTCAAAACCTTTGTCAAAGTTGACTGGAGAGATTCTACAACATATTAATATCGTGGCTAAGCACGGAACGAATTTTAAAAACGACCTGTTCTCATGCAAAAAGTTAACTTTGTACAATTAACGTTTTAGGCACGCATTCGGGGTGTTTTTTTATTGTTATAAACCTTAGTTGAAAGGATTAACGAGGCTATTTTATCAAAACACTTATATCCTTATAAAAATCACGTCAAAAGAAAACATCCGTTGTTATGCAGAAAGGTAAATGAAATCAATTTTTGTTTTCTTTATTTTTATTATTTCACTTTATTAAGCTTTATATTATTTTAATTAAGTTTTACTTTTGAATTTAAAGAAAATTGACGGTAGTTATGAACGTCGAAATTGCTGTCAATAAAAAAATCATTTGAATTAAAATTGAGTTCCACAAATTAAACACAAAAACAATAAATTAAAAAAAGAAACATAGTTGGTTAATAGTTATATATATAGCATATATTATAAAAGCTTTTGAGTTGTTACTTCTTGAGGAAACGAAATATGAAATATCTTCCGAGTTACCGAGAGGCTTTTCCATGCCAGCCATCCTTTTAAATCCTTACAACAAAAGAAAAATTAACCTTTTCATTCTGCACAGTCATCGTTTGTCATAGCCACGCTGAATAAATCTATCACTCTGAATTGAAGTACAGATATTTTACAGTATATATCTCCGCAAATTCTGAGCCCAGAGCTCAACAACTTACCACTCGACCACATAGCTACCGACGTTATTTCAATATCATACAACGTGAAAACAAAATAATAATAGAATTTTTCTTATTACATTTAATACAATGCAATCACCCTATACATTCCCCAGTCACTCGACTTCGTGTTTTTATCATATTATTTTCCACCTCGAGTCGACCGCCCTTTCTTCTTTTCCTCCCTCCTGACTACCTCTCCCAACATCCCCTTCTTCTTTCCCTTTCCTTCCCTTCCCTTTTTCCCACCTCCTTCTTCTACACCCTTTTCTCGGGTTTATGGGGGGGAGGAGGGGGGTTTCTCAACCTTTTTCTCCCGTCGACTAAAACCGAATCTCGTTTATGGCTGACTGTTGTATTTGTCAATTGGAAATAAATTAGTTGCTTTTTATGGCAAAGAAAATGTTACAAAATACTCTTCCAAACCGTTAAGGTATATGTGGCAGTGGAGTTCATTGTTTTTTTCAAATTTTCACGATTTTACCAATTAAAAAAAAAAATAGTGTTTTTAATCATGCAACAGAAAAATACCTTCTCGTTCTTTTTTAAAAAAAATATACAATCATAATAAAAGAGAAAAATCTGTAAAAATTTTTGATTTAAAACACTGTAAATTTGTCAATACCACTTCAATTTATTATAATATGTCAACCGGTATCAGTACAACCGTTCTTTAATTAGCGTAAATGTAAATTGCACGTCTTGTGCATAATGTAATACAGTGTGCCATCTAATTATCACGAAAGTGAATAAAAGAAGAAGTCGAAGATGCACGAGGAAGATATGGCATGATCAAGTGTATTAAATACTTGAATCGGGCCATGTGAAGAGTCAGAATAATAGAAGAGTTTATTTGAGACGTAGTATGAATGTGAATGAAGCAAGGATTGTGTACCAATACAGATTTTTATGACGGTCTATCCTATCTGTTTTTTGGTTTTTTAATCACAAATCTTTTTTTTTTATAAACGGCGTTACCCGTAAGTCGTATTTTATTTTTCTACAGATAGTAATCAGGGCATTCCGCTTTGAGAAAAGATCATTGAACTCTAGGTGAAGATTCTTTGAGTTATTAAAGATTAAAATATCAAGATTAAGTCTCGATAACTACCCTTAGTGAGTACTGAACTCGATCCGTCCGACTGTTACCCGCTGGACTATCAACCACTCTTAAATGCCTTCATACAAATTACGTGCAAATTCATTTGACTAAAAATTTATATTCGTAGCTTTCAAAGCTTGACGCAAGGCTTATGGTGATTGAATTTTTGATTGGTTGCGCTTTTTTCTCTATTAGCTAACGTTTAGATAGTCTAGCAGTGTCCATTATCAGGGTAGCTGTGTACACACGATGCAGATTTGCCCTGATGATGGACATTGCAAAACGGTCTGAAACGTTGGCTAAATGAACCCCGAAAATCAATGACCTTAATAATTTTAACTGTGGGAATGACCCTTAACTGGTATACATAACTAACCTTTAATCCATCATAAGTCAATAGCCGTTCGATATTCACACACGCCTACAAAATAAGCTTTCACGCGGTTACGAGTACGTACGTAACCTGTTGGATTAGATTTGACTCGTGTATATTTTCTGTGTAATTTTTTTCTTGGGGCAAAAGTGCCGGAAAACGAAGAAGAAAGATTACTAGATAGATAAAATAAATTGTGCAATTTTTTTTTTAAAATCTCTCGTATTTTTTCTTTATAATTTCTAATGTCAGAATATTTCTGTAAAAAACCATAAAAAGGATAGTAGTTATTATGTTTATAATTGTTTTTTTCTTGTGATTTCATGAAACCAAAAGTCTTAATTTTGGTTTTATGAAGGAAAAAAATTGAGTTGAAGGGTCAGCATCCAAAAATACACACTTTTTGGTTTTCTAGTAAAAACAAAACGACAAATTATTTATCTGTCAATTTTATACGGGTAGTTAAGTGTTTACAATTTTATACGGGTAGGTTTCTGGTGATAACAATTCTTAAACAGTAATCTTTAAAATTCTTTATGAAATCATTACTGAAATTTTAGGTAAAACGTTCTAAAATGCCTTTGCCGGTTTTAAAAAATTGATAAAATTGTAAGGATTGCAGTAGAAAAGTTCTATTCACTGAAAACCTCAGACATTTTCCTAACTATCCACAGAAAATGAGCAGATAAATCATTTGAGGGATATAAGAGAAAATGCAGCAATTTTTTTTCATTCTATTTCTTAAGGAGTTGGTAAAGCGTTTCGTATACTTTTCTTTCATGAATATGTTGATACATTTAGAGATTATTGTTTCAAATTGTCCCTAGTTTAATGTACACAAACATTTTGATAAACCGAATTTTCTGTTTCTTTATAATAATCATGAATAAATTGACAATGCTACAGAACCGTTTTTGTAGATTTTTGCATTTTCTTCCATGCCCTTCATGTGTTTTATTGCTTGTGTCAGAATACTATCAAGTGACGTTTAGTGTCATTCTAAGGTGCTGGCCCTAAAATTAAATTATTTGAGATTAAGTAGGTAAATGTTTTTCTTAACAAACAAAAATGTGCTCTCTTAAGCATCAGAATTTTATTGGCTGACTCGCCTTATTATTGAATAATGTGAATACAATGTTATAATATAAACAAACACTGCAACAAATACCGAGATTTAATAACAGACTCTTGTATACTGTTTATTTTTTAAGTACTTGTATACTTAACTTGTTTCTAAGATAAACTTATAATGACTTTACTCCAGAAAGAGCTTCATGAATTTGATTTAAAAATACTTCTCATTCCCAGCGTAATGTGATCTGTCTAGAGTGTCTGCGTTTTACATTTTACTTGGTGCGGACGCCATCCCAGTTATTATTTCGTTTAATGAGAAAAGTTATCTCAATATAGACGTAAAAATAACAACCGCTCTCCGCACAGCATCCCGCTGAAGTTAAGGGTGCTTCGCTATTCGTAATTTATGATGGAAATATTAACGAAGTGGAAGATACGATAAAAAACCATTCTGAATGGAAACGTTGCTTGAAATTGGTTTGGTTACCAGATCTAAACAGCCAGGTACATCTCTTTTTCCAGGTACTTTTTTTTATCTCGTTCCCATCCCCAAAACGTCACCACACGTCATTTATTTACATTACGGACCATTGTCCAATTACAAAAAAAATAACATAACACGAAATAGGAAAAAAGAGCAACAGAGAAAGAATAACACATATTTTAATGAAGCAATGACAAAATAGCCAAACATTTACATTAGAAAGAACATTCAAGTGAAAGCCTGAAGAAGGTTTTGGTAAAGTCGTAAAGAATGACGAAATTCATTTAGACTGGTAACAAAAAATTCAAAACCGTGGCTTGAGTTAACAAGTCTCGACATTCTGGACATTGGAGAATGATACCCAGAGTATGTCATACGTTGCCATGGTGATGTCGTAGTCCCACTGGCTCTGGACAGTTGGGACTCTTTCGCGGTATTCACACTAAAAAAAACTAAATGAAAGCTACCTTCTTGTAGATTCATCGATATAAATAAATGAATAAGCCTTGTTGTGGCCAACTTAAATCAATAAAGCAAATCCTTAAATTTGCTGAATTTCACGAACGTTACTTGAGTAGTGTTACATTTTTTGACGATTCAACTATTGAAGAACAACAATTAACTTACCAGTTGGTGGTTGAGTGGTCCGACACCTCAGGATCGCACCCAGGCGTCCACCATTATTGCACAAGCAATTAAAAAAAAATGATGGGATCAGGGAAAATACAAACATTGTCAGGTTATTCGTTAGCTGGAAATGTTTGTGTTTCTGTTTTATAAATCAAAACTTACTGTACATAATCAAGCTATTCCTCTTCGGAGAAGGTTACTTATTCCATCCACATTCATGTATACTTTAATCTTATATGTGCTTAGTTATCGATGACTAAAATATCTTCTGAATCAGGTAACTTACATTATACACTTTCCTCGCATGGGTAAGCCGATATCATGCAAGGAAACACAATTCTGTACACACACACACTCCTTGATTCATTAACATTCATACATTACTCTTTTGTAATTCCAACTATTTGAACGCCCCTACTCAAGTAACTGATTCACTAGTGCCATGTGTTCCCTGGAACGTCCCCAACTTCATCCAAATATGTATCACATATTCTACATATATATGTGTTCTATTCTTATTCTTATCTAGCACGCTTTCATCGACTATTTAAAAAAAAAAACCTTTTATTTTCACTGTAAGTCTAGAATGGTGAGAAAAAATTGCCATCAGGTAAAAAATCTACTTTTATAGAAACAAGAACACGTAAAATAATAGATTAGTAAGTGAGTGAAGAAATGCGTTGGTTTCCCACCTAGGCATGTTGGGTTTAGTTCGTATATTTATTCATAAACACATCATAACAAATACACATAACATATCGACATAATATTTTCTATGGATGGGCTTATTGCCTGGTGGTAATTTTTTCCAATCAACCTGTTCATAGTAAGAAAAAAAAAATTATAATATTGAAACATTTTTTGCATAGTGTGAGTGTATACAAACAGTGTGTGAAAATAATAATAAATTAATCAGAAAATAGAAGGACAATAAATCTAATAGATAAAGGTAATAAAAGAGATTGTAGGTACATTTTTGAACAATAACATAAAGTAAAGTAAATGCCTTAAAGTAGGAAAGGAGTGGGGGAGGGGAAGGAAGGAATCAAAGCGAAAGAAATGAAAAATCATTTCTATTCCTCTGCTGGCGAAGCTTTTTCTCATTGCACAAGCAACATTAAATTTTCCACTTATTGTGATGGTCGTTTTAAAATATTATCAGACTTTTCGTAACTCGGGATTGTTGGCCTGTGTTTAAAAATAAATTGAAAATTTTAACAGAATGTACAAAAACCATATATCTTATGACTTTATTAAAGTAATATATATAAAAATCTTATTTTATTATGTTGAATCCGCATAAGAGTCCCAAATGCTCTCAACTAAACAGCTTATTTATAAAGGGATGAAATGTTATAATGCACTGCCGGGAACCATCCAAACTGTACCAATCAATACATTTAAAATAGCCTATAAGAACAATAAAAAATACATCAGTAATATTAAGTGGTAAATGAGTCATGACTATTAAGTCAAATAAAATATGAATTATAATTAGATACTCTGTAAACTTTGATGTAAAAGTAACTAAAATGAAACTAGGCTGGAGTCGATGTTAATATAGCATCCCCAATCGGGGTATGTTGTGAGGCTGAAAGGAATGGTGAGGAGAAGTAGATAGAAAAGAAAAAGGTTGAGAAATTTATAACAATAACTTTGTAAGACTTTTCAACATTTAGATTACCATATACATTTTTTTTTTGTCTAAGAATATTATATAAGAAAAAAACGTTTGAACGATATTTTCAATAATAATAAATCAGAATAAAAAAAAATGCTTCCAGTAAAATAAAAGTTGTATTAATTACTGGGTTGAATTAGAATGGCAAAACCTTTGCGATAAATTGAAAATATGCTTCTTTTGTGTTCGTATTCATTTACAACCCCTTAGTAGGGGTAAAAGAGACTTTTCACAGAGCACGTTTCAACCCTCGAGTAGTAACAAGGGTACTTTTACCTGTCTTCATATCAATCGGTGAAGGACGACTTCTTTTTAATACTGTTTGAGTAGTGCTCTAAATTTGTTCGAATGAATTGAAGTTGACGAATGATAGAAATTATATATTCGTAGAAACCAATTACTTTGTGGTTTGACATATTTATAATGAAAAAAAAATAAAACATTTGTATGAGACCACAGATTTTTTTTTATGACCGGACGGTTTCGCTTAGCCTGAGCATCATCGGGGAACAAAATTAAACTGATTTTAATTAAATTGGTTTAATTTTGTACCCTGATGATGCTAAAACTAAAAAAGGCTCCAAAGGTCGCGGGCTCAAACCCGGCGTGCGCCAATAACTTTTATTTAATTAATATGTGTCATAACACATTTAATTCATATAAAAATAATAAAAGTATATTTGCGGCACGTTCCAGAGTGGTAGATACTCTAAGTATCGACCTGGTGAAAGACCATCATTCGGAATCGAAAAGTTGCTTGAAATGGCTTTAGCCGTGTTTGGTGACCAGATCTGAATAGCCAGGTACTTCCCAACCTTCCTCTTCCCCATCTCCTTCCCCTCCTCACTACCTTCAACTCACAACATACCCTATTCGGGGATGCCATAGTCTCATTGGCTCTAGACGGTTGGGAGCAGTGGACTCTTGTGCGGTATTCATATTAAAACAAACAAACAAAAAAGGCTAAGCGAAACCGATCGGCAAAAATCTGTGGTCTTATCAAAGTTATCATTAAATACGTTTTACTTGTATTGTTGTTATATTTGGTTATATAATTAAGTTTGGAGCGCACTTGAGGTGAACTATCACAAAACTTTTTCACAAAATTTGTTTTATCAAATCATTATCACAAAACTGTTACAGAAATTTACTGATGTTATTATTATCAATATTATTTGTTCGAAACTCAATTTAACAGAAAAGTAATTTTAATTTTAAAGTTTGAATCAAAGAATATCTTAAATGTTTAAATAACCACGAATATTCAGAATTTGTCAATCATCTCACTAAAAAATATCACACCTTTAATAAAAGCACCGGTACTCATATTCTTCACAAAAATGGTCATGGCAACAGATAAATAATTCAGAAGCACTAGAAATAAAGAAAGCCATTTAAATTAATAGTCATTTTCTTGGTAATCAGTTAAATTTGTCCAGCAGTCCAATATTAGGTAATTTCCTGTAAAAAAAACTCATTATTCTTTAATCACCTTCTCAGTTAACGTTTTGCCTCTTCAATTTTATATTATTTGTTTCTTTCTCTCTGTTCCTATGTTATAATTTAAATGTTATTCTATCGTTATCTCATTGTTATCTTATTTTTGGTTTGTATTTCTTTCTCCCTCTGTATGAATATGGTATATAACCGCACACTTTGTATTTTTGGTTTAGTTTAATTTTGTACCCTGACGATGCTTAGTGAAACTGGTCAGTCTTAAAAAATAAAATAAAATTTAAGGTACTATGCAAAGTTATTATTTCATTTTCGTTAAATTTATATAATATATCTATGTGTACAGTATTACGGCTTTGATTGGTTTTATGCTTGCTGGCTCTAAGAGCAGATATAAAGCTCCCTCCGATCACCCATAAAATATGTAATTAAAAGTACTTTTATTTATTTAAATCTGGCACTTTAGGGTTAAAATGGATAGTCTCTCACACCAACGCAGCCGTCTCGTACGTACAGCCCGGGGTGGCACAGACCCCAACACTCGCGAGCGGACGTTTCGTTTGGTGCACACTTCTTTATTGATCCATATTTTCTTGTTCTTTAAAGGGGTAAGGCTGGGCGGCCTGGTGGCTTACGGGTTAAAAGCGGGTTGGAATTGTTGCTTGAGGCGGTGGGGTTTTTACAATTTTGATCACTTTGGTGATTTTGGTCACTTTAGTGATTTTGGTAACTTTAGTTATTTTGGTCACTTTAGTAATTTTGGTCACTTGATTTTGGGATTGTGTTTAAATTTTTTTTTTGAAGGAAATGAGAAAATAAGCAACAGAGAAGGAATAGCACATACATAATATTGCAATGAAACATTGACAAAAATAGGACAAAATATACATAAGAAAGAACATTTAAATCATGCTGTAGATATGACTTTAATTACAGACGCAAACACGTGGTTGTGCCGAAACCGGCTGGCACGTTCTTAAAAAAAAATTACATGCTCGTGCACAAAGTTACAATATTTTACAAAGCATTTTTTTACTGTAGCGCAATTTTAAATTGAGTCCATGGAGATTTTTTATCATCATCATAGATTGATTTCTGATGGACCGGAATGAATGGCTGTTTCTTTGCTATCTTCGAAATGATTATATTTTTGTTTATTTTGTTTTCATGATGACAGAAGTTGGTTCTAGAAGTACATCTAAAATTATTGACACCAGATGAGGGGCTGGAGACAAAGATTTCTCTGTAAAATTAAAAAAAAAAAATTTAAAGCCCCTTAGCTCATGTTAGTAATATAATTGCAAGCATCAATATTTTTTTACTCCCAATTTACAGTCACAATATTCAGCGGAAATTTCGCGATGCCAGAGCTCATTGTTCGAGTGTTAACAGATAATTTAGCTTCACAGATAAAAAAGCCAAACAAGAATATCACAGACAGAGTTGACACCAATACAATATTCATACAGTTGCATTGCTTGCATACAGCATGTTTTCAACTTGTTATTAGACTATAAAAAAATAAATTCCAGTGAAAAAGGAAAAAGTTTATTTTTAATATACTAAATGAAGCCCACTGTAATTTTTTTCTAATATTCTATTTCAATCAACTAAAAACCTATTTATTTCTGGCGAAAACAATAAGAAAGTATGAACAAGAAAAAATGGTGTTTCTCAGTGACGTTTGGCAAGGACTTCACTTTGGGAAGTGTATACATAGTGTGCACAAATACACATATCGCTAAGATTATGTTGCTTGGGTCAACTATAAATGCGCGACCCATACAAAGAATATTTTACAAAGGAAATGATTAAAATACATGATTATTTCAAACAAAATAAAAAGAGTAGAGATACCGTCTTCTCACAAACACATCCAACCATCCCCACTCTTGCCCCCTTACGGCCATTTTACCCTCCTCCCACCACCCCCCATCCCCGAAAACCCCCTTTTTCTACCCCAACTTCTCCTACTTGTCGGGCGTTCCATTTTCAAATGCTGAACAGTTTTTCTTCAAGGCAACGGCGGGGGGCGGCGTGGGGAGGGGGGCGAATGGAATTAATTCGATATTTGAATTTGAATTTGCAGCATGTTTTTGTTTCTACGTTCGTTTGGAGACTTTGGGTACTTTTTGCTTACTGGCTGCTTTATTTGCAAAATTACTTTGTGTCGTGAACGTAACAAAAAATTATAATAACGGAAAATTTTATTGTAAAGTCGTTATTTTTTTAATCAAAACACCTTCAAGCTCCTTAATTGTTCCTATTTTTTTATTCGTACTTCAATTTTTGCATATTGTATAATTGAATGTGTTAAATTTTCCTATATTTTCCGTACACTTTGAACGAGTATGTGTTTGTGTTGCTTTGGTTTTCAGCATTTTATAACGTGATGTGAATACTTTTAAAATATACGCATACAAATTAGATATTTAAAAAAAAAAATTTCCGCAAATTTAATTACATCTTCTAATCATTTATTTAGCCTTGAATTTCCACATATTTAATAATAAAAATATGTTGAATTACCATTAGATTTTCGCATATTATGTTGTTATATACATTGTCAAAATTTTATTTTGCCATAGTCACAAACGTAAGTATATTATATGTTTAAATTTAAAATCGAGTATTCTAAAATTTAAACAATGAAATAAAAATAATATGTTTTTAATAAGCGTGCCTGTATATATTTAATCTTAATCCAATCTAAGATGAATAAATCGATTCTTTTTTTGCTAGTTAGATACAATTTAAGAATATATATATATTAACTTATTATTTCAAAGCTCCAGAAAAAGCTTTGAAAAAAGAATGCTTGAAATTCTATAGTACACTATCAATGCAAAACGAAGAAAACTTTGAAATCCTGGTAACAAGATGAATAGTAATATGTGGAAAAAAATTGAAAGACTTTGCAGAGGAAGACAGCGCAACTCATAGCTTTGAATGCAGAGTAAGTCCGAGTTCCGGTCCGCAGGGTGAATATCGTATTGATGATAGATAACATCTGATCAATCTTCAATGCTACAGAGTGAAGATTGACCTGACGAAAGACAACCTTTGTTAACAAAGGTCCCCGCAAGAGACGAATTTGCCTAAATTTGTATTGCTCTCAAACGTCTAGAGCCAGTGAGACTATTGCATCCCTAATAGGGGTATGTAATGAGACTGAAAGTAGTGGGGAGATTAAAGAGATGGGGAAGAGGAAGGTTTGAAAATACCTGGCTATTCAGATCTGGTCACCCAGCTAAAGCCATTTCAAGCAACGTTTCGATTCTGAATGGTGGTCTTTCACCAGGGCGATGCTTAGAGTATCTACCACTCTGAAACGTTCCCAAAATATAATTTATATTATTGTTTATCAATTAAAATGTGTTGTGACTCATATTAATTAAATAAAACTTATCGGCGCAGGCCGGGTTTGAACATGCGTCCTTTGTATTCGTAGTCACTCGACCATGGAGGCCTAAAAATATTTATATGTAAAGTAAGCAGCATCACATTAAAGTTTGCAGAGTGAAGATTTCCCCTGATGATAACCAACATCCGATAAGAAAAGGCAAAATATAAAGCAAGAAACATAATATCTTGCATATTTTTTAAACGTTTAAAACATTTCGTTAAACGTTTATTTTGCTCGGAGCCTCGTAATTGTGGCACTCAGATAAATCTGCCTATCCCGACGGGACACCGCGTAAGTGTAACCGACGTATCATAACACGCTCAAATAACAACGTCGGTATATAATTTTCTCATCGGCAGTGTATATGAATACCGCAAGATTGTGAATACAGCGTTTGAACACAATACGGCGCTTAAACCGAGTTTTAAGCTAAACCGCACTTGTGTTAGAGCTTGTAACACAGTTTAACACAATGTTAAACACTTACGACGGAACTTAAACCTTTTGCGGCTTATAGGTAAGACACACGTCCACAATTCGCTATTATTCTAGTCAAACACGAGAACCTCACAAAAAGGGACAGTGTATTTGAATAGATTGTAATTCTGGACGATTATTTTGATATTACTTTTTCACTACTTGGTGGAAATTTGGATAGTGTTTACGGAGTACGTCCATGTTATGGTTTTTTGGAAATAATTCGTAACCTCGTATATTGCTTCCTTTTAAATAAAATATGATAAAAGTAATGTTAATATCGAATCTGAGCGAAAAAGGACGGTTTATTTGTATGGATTTCAATACATAATGATCAATATGTTACGCTTTTTTAACTAAACAGTATATTTTATTTTTACTATAAGTGTTTTAATTTTTTTAGGGATGCATGAACAAATATCAAAATAAATTTTTAATTATAAATCATTTTCTCTTGACGTATATAAACTTATCAAACTAATGTCGAACTTGTCCTAATATGGAAGTGACAAAAAATTATCAACATCACAATCTTTTGCATCGTGATAAGATCCTTGGCAAAGCAGAAAGCTCTCGCCTCTGAATCCAGGGGTTACGTTTTCAAATCTCAGCACGGGAAAAAAAGTTTTTTTAGTGAATACCCCAAAACAGTCCCAACTGCTCTCTACCGTTTGGAGCCAGTGGGATTATAGCATTCCCAATTGGGCTGTGTTGTAAGGCTAAAGGTGGTGTGAAGGGGAAGAATACGGGAAAGAAGAAAGTTGGGAT
Source organism: Drusus annulatus (assembly GCA_022651775.1). Classification (NCBI taxonomy): domain Eukaryota; kingdom Metazoa; phylum Arthropoda; class Insecta; order Trichoptera; family Limnephilidae; genus Drusus; species Drusus annulatus. Next base: position 1,363,449 of record JAGWCC010000049.1, on the reverse strand, counting down.
GTTTCTGTCTATTCAGATCTAGTCACCGAACATGGTTAAAGCCATTTCAAACGATGTTTCGATTCTGAATGGTGATCTTTCACCAGAGTGATTTTCCGCATATATTATTTTATATTAATTAAATGTCAAATAACACATATTGATTTTTTTAAATGTTTTTTTTTTTTAAATTTTATTTATAGAGAATACCGCACAAGAGTCCCAAATGCTCCCATCCGTCTGGAGCCAGTGAGACTATGGCATCCCCAATCGAGATATTTAGTGAGGATGAAGCTTGTGGGAAGTGAAAAAGGTAGGTTGTTACCTGGCTATTCCGATTTGGTCACCAAACACGGCTAAAACCATTTCAAGCAACGTTTTGTTTCTGAATGTTGGTCTTTCACGAGAATATCTACCACTCTGGAGCATGCCACAAATATGTTATATATTATTTTCTATGAATTAAAAAAAAAATTGTTTTCGCACCCCGATATTTGAACTCGTGACCTCTGGATTCGTAGTCGAGCGTCTTTACCACTCGACTACAGAGGCCGTCATACTTATGCATTTGCATCTCGTTTCAGAGTGGAAGATTGAGAAAAGGTCATGAATTTATAATTGACTGTCTTATCTCTCTCTTATAAAAAAAACGGAGCACGGGCAACAGGTTGTGATTCTCTGTATGTTTTACCGGTATTTTAATGGATGACGCTTAGAAGAATTAGTGTGCACCGTTTAATTCATATGTAATATGGTAGTAACATTTCTTATTTCACAAACATGTACAGTTTTATAAAAATTGTCCAAAGAAGCTAAGCTATCAGTCCACAATGAAGTGCGTATACCAACCCTGATGTATGGCAGTAAGTCACGGCAGAGGAAGGATGAAAGTATACTAATGCTGTGGAAATGAGATTCTTGAGGCGTATGTGCGTAAAACCATGTATGACCTTGTCAAAAATGTCGGTATCTGGCAAGAATGCCAGGCTGATGTAAGCGTAATGAATAGGATCAAGAAAGAAACACTTAGGTGGTTTGGACACGCAGAAGAAAGGAGTGTGAAAAGAATATATAATGCGAAAGTGAATGGAAGAAGAAGTCGGATACGCCCGCGGAATCAAATACTTGAATCGGGCCATATGAAGAGTCAGAATAACAAAGGATGTATGAGACGGTGTATGAATGTGAATGAAGAAAGGAGTGTGTGCCAAGACAAAGTTGTATGGCGGTCCGTCCTCTCTGGCTAATCCTGCGGGGAAAAGGCGTGATTTTTTTTTTCAAAGAAAGACAAGTATTCCCGGGTTACGAATAACCTGACAATATTTGAAAAGCTCCTACTGCCATCAAAATAAGAGAAAAAATGTTCCTCGTGCAATGATGGAAGACTAAGCCAGCAGACGAATTGAATGCAGGACGCCCGGGTGGGAATCCGATCCGTTTGTCCACTCAGCTACCGACCGGTAATGGTTAGTTAGTTAGGGTTTTTTGCACAGTTTTATTGTAAAGAATTTCATCTTTAAGGCAACAAGTTATGAGATAAGTTTTTTATTAATCTTGCCGGAATATTAATGTTTTCCAAAGAAGCTCTTCATTAGCTAATAAATTACTTATACGATGTGAGATAAATTAATGTTAGATACGGCGTACGACGCATATCTAAAAACAGCCTTATTACGTGTGTTATTATTCCGTAAACAACTTTTTTCCTCGTTTATTCGTAGCACGCGCGTATCGTAAAAAATAAGCCTTCTCTTCCTTATCTTAACTGGTCTGCTGGCAAAAAAGGCGCAAGCCACACGATAAACAAGTAGTAAAAAAACACTAAAAAGCAGCTCTCCAGGGTTCATAATTTGGGCGTAATAAAAAGGGAACAAAGAAGACTTCACAATTAAAAAAAGTTGAAAAAAAAACACAGAACGTTAAAAAGATTAGAAGCGCTTTTGCTCGGTTAAATGGCATCATGTCGACTCCGGTGACGGAAAAACCTAGAGGGACCTACAGAAAACCATCTTGGGAAATTGACGGATTCTAATAGAGATCAAAGTATTACAATGAATGCTAACGGATGCTAACGGATTCTCACGGATTTCTGCGGATTTTAACAGATGCTAACGGATTCTAATGAATTCTAATGGATTCTAACGAATGCTTGAAGATTTTTTAGAGGAAGTTTTGAAGAATAATAACTCGAGTGTTTATATTTATTTTATTTTATGATGAATACCGCACAAGAGTCCCAACTGCTCCCAACCCTCTCACAGTGAGACTGTAGCATCCAAAATTTGGGTGCCCTGTGGGACTGAAGGAAGTGAGGAGGGTGAAGAGATGGGAAAGAGGAAGGTTGGAAAGTATCTGGCAACTCAAATCTGGTCACCAAACACGGCTAAAGCCATTTCAAGCAACGTTTCGATTCCAGTGGTCTTTTACCAGGGCAATACTTAGAGTATCTACCACTCTGGAGCGTGCCGCAAATATACTTTTGATTATTTTGTATAAAGCACATGTGTAATGATAAATATTGATTAAATGCATGTTATTTGCAGACATCTGGCATGAACCCGCGACCTTTGGATTCAAATATTTTTGAAACTCCCACAAAGGGTTTAGCTTATAGAATAATGTTCCTGTTTCTTGCAGCTAATCTAAAAAAAACATATAAATTGAAGAATCATAATCACTCCTTCTTGACTATAAATTATACACTATGTTTATTTGCCTCAATGCGAAGCAGAAAAAGCACTATAAATGTGAGCTTGATTATGAAATGTAAGCAATTTTTCGTCCGAAATATCAAAATCAACTGTCCTCAGCTCAAGAAAACGATTCCATTATGAGCTATGCAGCTTTGAAAATGCATTTAATTCTAAAGATAAAACATGACGCCAAATATTTTATTTCACATTTGCCAATTCTCAGAAGAGTTGATTTTTTTTTTAAATCTACTCATCCCTTACATGTAAATGACAAAAGACATGATTTGATTTAATAGGCTGTGCTTTGAGTATATCCTCAAATTTTTTACCACAAGGTGTAGTGATATTTAGAAATGACAATCATATCGGGTTAATTTTCATACCATTGTAAGCTTTTAATTAACAAATAATAATATTTATAACTAACTAAACTAACTAACTAACCATCACGCCGTTTCGCTGCAGGGGTAGGCAGAGAAGACGAAACGCCATATAACTCTGTCTTCGCACACACTCCTTGCTTCATTTACATTCATACATCGTCTCATTGATACTTTTTTGTTATTCTGACTCTTCACATGACCCCATTCAAGTATTTGATTTACTTGATCGTGTCATGTCTTTCTCGGGAGTCCTCGACTTCTTCTTCCATTCATTTTCGCATAATATTTGTGTTTAAAATGATAATTATAGCAAATATTTAAAATTTGGCGTAGTAACAAACTAATATGCAATCTAGAGTTTTGATTATTCTGTGGACTGGCCGCAGAAAAAAAACCCCTATCAACTTGCGTTTTCACAGTCACCTCTCGGGGGGAGGTTCGAAGGGCTTTTTTTAACGGGAGGGTGGAAATAATAAAATGTCACAAAGGATAAGACTGGGGACGTATGCTGCCAGAATATATGGAAGCTTTCGGGGGAAATAAGGAAAACTGATTAAGGGAGCTTTATTACCATTGTAGCTTGAAGGAATTTCGGGCTTAGAGGGAGATATTAATCAGAACTTGGAGTTTTTTTTTCTGTTTTTTGATTATTACACTTTTAACATTTTTTATGAATTGTTTTGTACTACAAAGTAGTACTGTCTTCTTGAAAACGTGGTTATATTTTTGTTTTTAGATCCATAGATCTCAGGTTCGGAACCCAATAAGGACAAATAAAAAAGATTTTATTTTTATAATTATTAAGAAGACAGGCATTCCCGGGATACGAACAGTTTGACAATATTTAAATTGTACCTATTTCGATGATTATAAGCTATTATTATGTATTTTGTATGATAAAAGACGCTCGTAAATATTGAACCTGCAACGCCTGAGCGCGAACCCAACGCTTTGGACTACTCCGACACAAACTCTAGACCTCTACATGAGAGCAATTGATTTTTACCAATACCTGTTTCCAACAGCGCTTATTTTGGCAATGCTGAGTACATGTATATTCTGACTGAGTTATGATTCTATATACCGGATTAAATTACGCGAGGCCGCCAACACAGGGTTCCGATTCTTCCTAAGTGCAAAAAAAACTTATCAATGTTGATGCCCCTGAGACTTTCTAGATATGTTAACTGCCTCGGAGGAAATATTGATATTTTCCACATAATTTATAATATGTTTAAGATATTGACTATCCAGAGTGACCACCATTCAGAATCGAAACGTTGCTTGAAATGACTTTAGCCGTGTTAGGTGACCAGATCTGAATAGCCAGGTACTGCCCAACCCTTCTCTTTCCCCTCCCCACTACAACGTACCCCAATTGGGGATGCCATAGTCTCACTGGCTCTAGGCGGTTGGGAGCAGTTGGAATTTTTGTGTGGTACACTTTTGCAATATATTAATTTTATACCTATTACAAAATTAAATAAAACTTCCACTGACCCAGGTAGGTGGAACTCTTATACTAACCCAAACAATAAAGTTTTAAAACAAAACTGTAGTCTGTTTTACTAATTTTAAATGAGTTAAAGTATTTTGTATAAGCACTTCGTTCGTGGGTGGAAAATATTCTCAAAATAATTCTGATAAGACACAACTGTTGATTAATATACCCTTAGCTGGATTTGAGCAGATATTTTATCTCATCTTTGGCCTTTCCTATCTTATTCCAACATAATTTATTTTTAATTCAATACTTGATGTGAATGTTTTGTGATTCGATTGATAATCTTTCCTCCTTTAATGTTTGTCACTTACTCGTTATTTATTTGGTAAGCAAAATAAAACAAATGGATAACTAAAATAACTAAAAAAAATCTTCCTCTCTTCGTGTCTATTTTTCTTCTCCATATTCTGTTTGTCTTAAATAAAATATTAAAATGTAACCTCTTTTAACATTCTTCTTCCACGCGTTCTTTCTTATAAAAGTATTTATTAATATGATGGTCACTTTTTTATATATTGACAACTTATCGAGCGGTTAAGCTCCCACGAATCATTACGAATTCAAAGGTCGCAGGCTCAAATCCTGTCGTGTGTAAATTTCGCGTAATTGAAATGAGTTATTCCACTTTTAATCAATATAAAATACTTTATTGTATATATGCGGCACATTTTTGAGTGGTAGATACTCGCAGAATCTTCCTGGTGAAAGACCACTTTTCAAAATCGAAACGGTGCTTGAAATGGCTTTAGCTGTATTTGGTGACCAAGTCTGAAGGGTCGGGCACTTCCGACCTTCCTCTACCTGATCTCCTTCCTTTAGCCTCATCACATACCACATTTGGGGTGACATAGTCCCACTGGTTCCGGTTAGGGTAGAGAAATTGGGACTCTTATGCGGAATTCACATTTAAAAAAACCTTTTTCAAATCATTCATTTTTATTTTATTCCTTTTCACATTAATTTTTTTAATACGTTTAATCGTATGTTTGAAATACAATACTTCATGATCACTCGAGCGCATAACAGTTGCAAATTCATTGCCTGACGAAAAACAAAAATATCCACGTTGGAAGTAAGGGGCAACGAGGGGTGAGTGACTGGGGGTGGGTGGTTGGGTAAGGTGGATAGGCGTATAGCCCCCCCTCCCTTCGCTACCCTTTAAGGCCTTTACCACCCCGATACAACCAGCCCGGCGAGAATAACCCTGTGTTCCTGCGTCTAAACTACCCTCTACCCAGAAGGAGGTCAGTGGCGTACGAAAGGTTTTTGTTTTAAATTTTAATAAAAAATAATGTTTTGCAGAACCTTCTACTAGTTGTCAAATTAATTTGTATAATTATTAACATGAATCTTAGGTATTAAAGTACTTACATTTTATATTTTATTAAATAATTACTTCTTAAAATCTACACATTACGTTACATATAACTTTTTGATTAAAAACTTTTACTTGTCCAGGGTAAATATTTAGTTTAAACATCTTTATTTGTATCATGGCGGTATATCCTGATGTTAGATGTTCTCTCCGGTAAATGTAGTCTACCAGCTTTACTTCTTAGCCATTCAGACTGCTATCTTGAGGTGATTTTCCCACAAAAACGGCGCTATAAAAGTAATCCATTTATTATTATTATTATCCAACGCGAATTCCAGGTGCATTTAAACCCTAAGAAAAAAAAAAGGGTTTCATTATTTTATTTTTTATTATGAATACCGCACAAGGATCCTAACTGCTCTCAAACTTGTAGATTCAATGAGACTTTGGCATCCTTAATTGGAGTATTTTGTGAAGCTGAAGGTAGTGGATAGGGGAAGGAGAAGGAAAAGAAGAATGTTGGAAATCACCTGGCTATTCAGATCTGGTCACCAAACACGGCTTAAGCCATTTCAAGCAACGTTTCGTTTGTGAATGGTGGTCTTTCACCAGGGCGATACTTCGAGTATCTGCCATTTGGCATTGTATCACCTTGTCCAACGCTGAATCAGGATTATTTAATTAATTAATAATCATGATAAAATACAAATATTATATATATGTATTACACATACTCCACGCCACTGCACCCAGCGAGAAAATGAGAAGTTCGCCCCGCGGCCCACCGCCCCCCTTCCACCGCCCCCCGCCGATTCTTCTTCGGGCATACAAATTTTTAGCGTATACATTAGGTACCAAAGGAAGACAAAGAAACGTTCCGCGGGGCAAAACCGGACGGGCGGGCGGGGTGGAAGGGGGGCGCGCGGGGCTGGAAGAACCGGGGCCAGAAGAGCCGGGGCGAGTTTGTGCGGGGCGGTGGGATAGCGCCGTTTATTTAATATATTTATAAGGAGGAGAAGAAGAAGGTGGATGGGATCGTGGGGTAATTCCGGACGCTCGATGTATTTGTACGGGGGGCGGTGTGTGTGTGGGGGTAGCAGTGTTGGTGGACGGAATGGAATGGATGGAAGCCAAGTTCTTTTGATAATGGATAAATGAAAGCGCTTGGATGATTATTTCATTTCGATGTTTTAAAATCCCGTTCTTTCAGATGAATTTTACTCTACCTATATAGGTACTTACAAATTACTATTTAATGAGTTTGTAAATTGTAGAAAAACGTGTTGGTATAGGAATAATGCTGGCTAGTTAAATTCTTAATTATTTGTAAGTCTGGACTTATTATTACAATAAGCGCCAAGCGCCCCTGACGTGATATTTCACAAAAATGGCGCTATGTATATTTTTATCCTATTTGTGTAATTTCTTTATTAAAATATTATGAATGTGCTGTTCTTTCTCTGTTTCTCTTTTCCCCTATTTGGTGTTTTGTATTTTTTTTTGTAATTGGACTATAGTTCGGTAATACATAAGTATTTTATTAACTTAATATTATATCTAGGGCACATCATTAATTATTATAATAATTAATTATTATATATATAAATGTTTTCAAAACAACTCGAACTCGGAACCTCTACTTTTTCCGGGAGTAACACTCTGCCAAATGAGCCATCAAGACCTCATTAGAAAGCGGATTTTTTTAAGATCTCATACTTTTATTGAAAATTATTTGATATTTGAATTTCTTTCGATTTTAGGCTGTAATCAGAAATATTATTTAATATTTAAGGGTAAGCACTCAAAAATGACATTTGAAGTAACTTTTTGGCATTCTAATACAAGCAATCCTACAAATGCTATAAAATTTTCTATTGGTATTTAGAAAAATGTCTGAAATTTCCGGTAAATACAAGTTTACAGCTGTAATCCTTTAAATTTTATGAAAAACATACTAAAATGTCAGTAAAAGGTGCAGTTTTGAAACCAAAAAGGGCATTTTTGAACGTTTTACCTGAATTTCTAGTACGATTTTCATAAAGAATTTAAAACATTACTGTTAGCTAATTTTATTCACTGGAAACTTCAGAAATTTTTATAATTATCCATTTGGAATTAATAGATGAATTGTTTGTAGTATTGCTTGTACTAGAAAGCCAAAAAGTGTTTATTTTTGGGTGCTGACCCTTAATCATAAATAAATATTGATGCTTTAAAGTTAATTCTAGTTTTAATACATAAAAATAGAATCCATTTCAAACACGTTTTAGAATCTAAATGTTCGTTTCTTACTAATGCACTATTGAGATATATATTTCACTCTGAAAAAATGTTAATATACTCTGAATGGTGGTTATTCGTCTTAATAAGAGCTTAAGCTTCTGAAGTAACTTACAAGTATATTTTAATAAAATATATTTTTAGATAATTATATTCTATTTTTAGAACAGAAAATATGTAAGTCGTAAAAGTCATTAATAAAACCCGCACGACAGAGATAAACAGAAAATGTTTGTATTGCGAAGTTTGCAAATAAATAAGTATTTTAACGACGTTGAACTAATTCTAGAACAATTATTTAATCCTTGGGTCTAGAAATTTTTAATCAAAAGTTTCTTCTTTGAAACAAATAAATTCACAAATTACAAAGTTACCCCGCTAGACGTGGAACGTAAAACGTCATGAAAAATTGCGTTACAAAAGTTACAGCCCACTAAAAGTTTCCACAGTTTACACATTAAGGATGTTCTAAAAGTTAACGACTTCTAAAAATGTATGTTTTTAATGGCTTACCAGCGTTCAAAATGCTAGCGAAATAATTCCAGACGAAATAATAATGGACGGAAAATTTTATGCAAATAAAGTCTCTGAGGTGAGGTGGTAAGAGAGCTGACCTACATCCGTGGATCAGACGATAGAAAACATTAAAATACATAAATAAAAATATATGTATTGCCACATTACTAAAAAATAAAGTATCTTATGATAAAATATAAACTAACTGTTATTTAAAAAAAATGAAAAAAAAAAAACATTATAGACCACGGATATTATTTTATTTTCTATGACTAACCGGTTTCGCTTATCTTAAGCATAATCAGGGTACAAAATTAAACTTAACCAAAAAAAAATACAAAGTGTGCGGTTATATATACATAAAGAGGGAGACCAAAATATAAAATCAAATAACAGAACAATGAGAAAACAATAGAATAATTTTTAAATTACAATAAAGGAACAAATAGAAAATGACAGATAATATGAATTGAAAGAGACAAAACTTCAACTGAAATAAAGAATGTTTCTTTAAATATGTCAAACCACAAAGTGATTGCTTTCTACGAAAATATAATTGTTATTTCTTCATAATACGTTTTTAAAACAATTCATTTAAATTTTTTTTTTATCATTTAACTCAAATATAAGTCAGGGGCGCCTGATAAACACGTGACACGATCAAGTGAGTCAAATGCTTACGTCGGGCCATGTCAAGAGCCAGAATAACAGAAAAGTGTGTATGAATGTGAATGAAGCAAGTTGTATGTACCATGCGATTCTTTATTTGCCTACCCTTGTTAGTTTGTTAGTTAGTCAATAGGTGGAAAAAAATTAATGCACGTTATAATGGAGTTTAAAAAAGTTAGCTTTTTAAGTGATTCAAATTTTAAATCAAATGACACTACGATAGGGTCCATCTGTCTCCATTATTTCGTAATGGCTTACCGATAGGTACTACAGGATGACGTCAGAGAGAATTAGATGGATTATAAAATAAAACCTTAAAGATTAAGAATCAACGCTTGTTGTTCTATAAATATATACTTTTAAGATCTTAATACATTTCACTGGATATTATATTCCATGGTCAAGGGATGTTGCCATTTAACTCTGTTTTAATTTTTACAAAATCACAACAAATTTGTAAAACAGTATTTGACTAACGAATGGAATGGTCAAACCAATAAGTACTTATCTGATAAATTTAAAAAAAAATAGTAGATAAGATTAAGAAAGGGACGCTAAAAAAATTCGGATTAGGAGAAGTCAAGGATGTTCAAGAAAGACATGGCACACGATTCAAATACTCGAGTCGGGCCACGCAAAGAGTCAGGATAATATAATGGTATTTTGCGACGATGCATAAATGTGAATTAAGCAAGGGTTGTGTACTAAGGCAGAGTTGTGTGGCTGTTTATCCTCTCTAGTAACCCCTGCGGAGAAACAGGGTGATGGTTAGTTAATCAATTAGTTAATATTTGTGTTTTATTTTAATATTAAGGTTCAGCACCCAAAAATGGCGCTAACCGTCACTTTGTAGCATTCTGATACAAGCAATACTGCACATGATTTATCTGTGAATTCTACATGGGCAGTTACTAAAATATCTAAAGTTTCCAGTGAATGAAAATTTTTAAAAACATACTAAAATGTCAGTAAAAGGAGCAGTTTGAAAATCAGCAAAGGCATTTTTGAACGTTTTCTTGAAGTTCCAGTATGTATTTAATATATAATTTAAAAGTATAAAGTAGAATAATTGTAATCACTGGAAACCTTGAACATTTGCCGAACTATCCACATAAAATTATCAGATAAATCATTTATAGTATTGCTTGTAGAAACAAGCCAAAAAGTGTGTATATTTTGGGTGCTGACCCTTAATTTTCAACAAAATGTGAAACAAAAAAAAAGACAAATAGGTTGCGATCGAGACTTGAACTTGATTTGAAAAATGTAACAAAATAATTTAATTCGTGGCAATGAGTTATTACTAAATATATAAGCACCCTCAGACAGCCACTATCATCTTTGTTAAATCTCTAATACAAAAATACCGCCATACATTATAAAACTTTGTCCAATTCTGTTAGAATTCTGTAAGAACCACCCTCTGTAAATGCGTAGGTAGGTGCTAGCGTATTTCTAGGGCTCCTACGAAAGTTTCCCTGAAAGGCATTAATATAAAATACTCCGGCAAGCAGGCCTTAATTCCTTGATAATTTACAATCAACAAAAAACATAAACCCTAACAAACTGTATTCATCATACAAAAATGTTATAATATTACCTTCCTTACAAACGGTGGGTGCGAGGCGGTGGAGATGGCTAGGAACGAAATAATCTGTTTTAATTATAACAGTTGGCTGATTTCTATAGCGCCGTTTTTGTAAAGAAATATAACCTAAAGAGCGCCTTACAACATAATTTACAGGGAAGTAGGAAGTAGTCGGAAAAAGAGTCTCAACTGCTCCCAACCGTCTAGAGCCAGTGAGACTATGACATCCCCAAATAGGGCATGTTGTGAGGCTGAAGGTAGTGGGGAGGGGAAGGAGATTGCGAAGAGGAAGGTTGGGAAGTACCTGGCTATTCAGATCTGGTCACCAAATACGGCTAAAGCCATTTCAAGCAACGTTTCGATTCTGAATGCCGGTCTTTCACCAGGGCGATACTTAAAGTATCTACCACTCTGAAACGTGCCGCAAATATACTTTTTTATTATTTTTATATGAATTAAATGTGTTTTGACACATATTAATTAAATATAAGTTATTGGCGCAGGCCGGGTTTGAACCTGTGACCTTTGGATTCGTAGTCGAGCGTCTTACCACTCGACCACGGAGGCCGTCAACTTATAACTAGTGGCGTATAAATTGAACGTAGTAATGCAGAAAGTTTATTTATTTAATTATATACGCCCTCATGGGCTTTTACATAACATATGATATAAAACAAAAAATAATAGTAACAAAAAAATAACAATGATTAGCATCTAAAAACATAATTAAGTTGATAGAAATATTATAATGCAAAACAACAGTAGTATTTTTGAAAGAGGTATGCTATTATAGCCTTTTTGTAACTAGATTCAGTGCAGTTGAATATATTATCTACTAATTCAGCGAAAGAATTACCCACTGTATGCAATCTAGGTACAAGCGAGTATTTAAATGATTCAGTCCTGATATTATTATTACATTTAAAAAATTTTTGAATCGAGTGGATCTGTCAGGTACGTGGAAGGTAATTAAGCTAAGGAAATCAGGGCTGTCTATAATACCATTGACAATTTTAAAAATAAAAGTCAAGTCAGAAACAAGCCTCCTGTCTGAAAGTGTTAGTAATTTTAATTCTTTCATTAAATAATTATAATTTATGGTTTCAATAGGTAGACCAAGTTTATAGTTAATGTATCTTAGAAACTTATGTTGCAATTTTTCAATGGAATCAGAGTGAATTTTAAAGTGAGGGGACCAGACAGAAAAATTAAATTCGACTTGACTTCGAACTAATGAAGAGTACAGGATTCAATGTAGAAACATTTTGAAATTCACTGGCATTTCGAAGAATAAAGCCTAGAAATTTAAACCTTTACTTGCTATTATATTGATACGTGAGAGAAAATTTAATTTAGAATCGAAAGTAATGCCGAGGTCATTAATTTCGTCGACAGATGTAAGGGAAATATTATCAATTTTATAATAAAAGTTAAAGCAGAATGGGTAATTTATAATCTATCAATTTGTTTATTGAGAAAAAGTACGTCTTGTGTCATCTTATAATGTTATTAAACTTCAATTCAAGTCAAATATCTGCAGTGTGCGTTAGTAAAAAAATAATTACCAAAAATCAATTGCATTTTGAGCTTGGATGTTTTCAGCAGATGTGAATTTCGTACTTATCCGGTTTATTTGACCAGTCTAACTAATTAACCATTACGCCGATTCTTCGTAGTGGTAGACAGAAAAGAAATACCGCAAAAAAACTCTGTACTGGCACTCACTCCTTGCTTTATTCACATTCTTACATACTTTTTTCATTCTCCTCTTGACATGACTTGACTCAACTGATTGATTCACTTGATCATGTCGTATCTTTTTCGGGTGTTCCCGACTTCTTCTACCATTCACACACCTACTTTTTTCCTCGTTTATCCGCTATACATGCCCAAATCATCTAAGCATCACTTTCTCAATCATATTCATTAAGCTTACATACACCTTGGATTCTCTCCGAATATCGATATCTTTTACGCGGTCATATTATTTAACCGCATATTCGCCTAAGGGATTTCATTTCTACAGCGTTCAGTCTACTTGTATCCTTCCTCTGCCAATTCCATGCCTCACTGCCATATATTAGGGTTTATTAAGTAATATCAAAACATATTAAATTAACATAAAAAGAAGAAAAAACTAATCACTCAATTATTGCCATTTCCCGCGGTGGTAGGGCAGAGAAGATTAAAGCTTTGACATTTCACTCTAAAACTTATATTAATTTATGCAAGCCCTTATGCTATTGCGCTTCTTAACGTGACTTAATTATGCTATCCTATATGTAATCAATTAAACGTCAATTATGCAGTAAACTTTTCTTCGTCAGTTATAAAACGTTGAAAATCCTATGTTTTCTTCGCGCGACAATACTTACGTTAGGTAGGTTACCTCAATCAGTGACATTAAATGCTGTACCTACGTAGGTCATCCATTCTCTTCCCAACATCCTCGCTTATAGGCAACTGTGAACAACTTCACCAATACAGAGGAACAATTTTAATGTAGGAATTCACAAATACTATCGAGACATGTGGAAGTGTGCGTGTTATATATTTATTTATACGACTTAAGGGTGTTGAAAAAGACAGCGGGATAAGGGTTAGTTTGAAATAAGGCTGGCTGTTAAAGAGAATGATTTTTTTGTTGATAAAGTAACCCAATCTATTTGTAACAAAAACATTTTTTTCTGACATTATTTTTATGTGAATTCAGCACAAAAGTATCAACTGTCCGAAGCCAGCAAGATTATACCATCCCTAATCAGGGGTATGTTTTGAAATTGTGGGGAATGGAGAAGGGTAGATATGAGAAAGAGTACCTGGCTATTTAGATTTGGTCACCAAACACTGCTAAAGCCATTTCTAGCAACGTTTCGATTCTGAATGGTGGTCTTTCACCAGGGCGATACTTAGAGTATCTACCCCTCTGGAACGTGCCGCAAATAAATTTTACATTATTTTATATCAATGTAATAAAATTTATTGGTTACAGATACCAGGTTTGAACCTGGGAACTTTAGATTCGTAGTCGAGAATCTTACCACTCATTCAAGGAGGCCTTCAAATTGTCATTATTTTGATGTGAATACAGCACAAATGTAACAACTGCTCCCAACTGTTCGAAGCCAGCAAGATTATAACATCCCCAATCGGGGTATTTTTTTATGCTGAGGGGAGTGGAGAAGGGAAGGAGATGGAAAAGAGGAAGGCTTGGAAGTATCTGACTATTTAGATCTGGTCACCAAACACGGCTATATATATTTCAAGCAACGTTTCAGTATTGAATTATGGTCTTTTATCAGGCCAATACTGAAAGTATGTACCACTCTGGAACGTGCCGCAAATATAATGTGTATTATTTTAAAGTAATTAAATGTGAAATAAGATATATTTTAACCAGTTTTAAATTTCGCAAGCCCGTGAACTCTGAAGTCAAGGATCTTACCACTTGACCACTGAGGTTGTCATTGTATCGATGATTATTATTCATTTTTTTAATGATGTCGCAAGTTTTTAAATTCTCTGGAATTATTTTTGGCTTTTGATGTTCGAGTAAAAATGTAGAAGAAGTTAATAATAAAGATATGGGGAAATGATGTTTAGAAGGTACTTGGAAATTTAGATCTAATCATCAAACATATTTATTTAATTCTGAAAGGTATTTTCTTAACAGTACTGGGCGTATTTTCTAGTCTGGAACAAAGTATGAATATATCTATGTCGGGTATTTTTTTATTCGAATTATTTAATCATCGTTTTTTTAATCTGAACGTGAAAATATTAATGCAAATTAAATTGAGTAGGTAACTACATACTTAAATAAGATAGTGCGATAAACAGAATCAAAATATCCTGGAGCTAGTAGAATTATGGCACCCCCGAGTTTGGGAATTATGTTTATGCTAAAATATTTAGGTACAGGGATAGGATTAATAATCAAAAATGATTAGAAGAACCCAACTATTCAAATCTGGTCACTTATCATAGTAAGATCCATGGAAAGTGATGTTTTATTTTTTTATTGCGATCTTTCACTAGGGCGATTCTGAGAGTATGTACCTCTCTTCCACTCTTTACAACACAATCCTTTTATACGTTATACCCAATTTTGTTTATTTCAAACATACTTTAACTTTTGTGTTACGTGTTAAGCCGATACAAATGAGGATATCCGAAAAGAATGCAAGTCTGATGTAACGTAATGAATAGAGTCGAGAAAAGGACGCTTAGATGGTTTGGGCATGTAGAGGGATTGAATGAAGAAATGAGTGTGAAAATAATATATGACGCAAAAGAGAATGAAAAAAAAGTTCGGGGATGCCCGAGGAAGACATGACACCATCTAGTGAATTAAATACTTGAGTCGGGCCATGTGAAGAGTCAGAATAACAGAAAAGTATGTATGAGATGATGTATGAATGTGAACGAAGCAAGGAGTGTGTGCCAAGACGGAGTTGTATGGCGGTCCGTCCTCTCTGCCTACGGCTGCAGAGAAACGGCGTGATGGTTAGTTTGTTAGTTTACGTTCTCTTCGTAATTTAAATAAATGTTACTAAACTCGTCTAATCTAACTAAATGGAAGTTGAAAATAAAATATTATGATTATGTATTTAATATATTATAATTATATCATTCCCGGGTTAAGAATAACCTGAAAATATTTGAAAAACTTCTCCTGCTATCATTGTAAGCGGAATATGTTGCTTGTGCAATGATGGAAGACTTAGCTTATTTCGGTCCAAACTGAAAACTTACCTTTTCAGAATCTCATATCCTTAAATTCATTAAAGATTCTCAACATAATCTGTCTCTCAACGAATCGCCTTTAGATATACAAATCTTAACCAAATCCTGTACTGTACGACAAATTCAGAAAGTCCATTTTTTTTTTAATTTCGCTCCCATGCCCTATATCGGAAAAAAACACTAAAAAAATCATAAAGATAATTTTAAGTTAATGAGTGTGTCTATCTGATAGGACCTGCCAGGTAAGAATTTTTCTGTATATTTTCTTATTTAAACTAGGAATTAATATGTAATAATAGAAAATAAGATCTGTACAGCGCCCTTGAGGTGATTTTTCACGAAAACGGCACTATCCAAATTATCAAAATATTATATTATATTTAGCTAGCAGAAGAATCGAACCCACGACGCCCGTGTGGGAATCTGACGCGTTTGTCCAATCAGCTACAAACTGGCCAATCAAGCTGACTTATGTATATCTCTAACATAAATAAAAACAAAGACATATTTATCTTATCAAAACAATATGGGTACAAATCATACAAAATCTACAGAATGATTGCCTGCCTACAAATTAACACTTAAACCGCAATATCACATACATCCGCATGCAAAACATTTCAAAACACACTCTATAAAGTGCTCCCCACGCGCGGATAAACCGGACGGCGCACGGATAACCGAGCGCGACGGATAAAACGCACCACCCCGCGCTCAACCGAGACCCCAACACACGGAAAGCTTCCAGAGAAAGCCTTTGTCTGAGAATTCTACCGACGGACCACGAGATCGACCAATGGTGAGCGAAAGAATCACGCCGGAAAGAAACGAAAGAGAAACGACGCAAGAAAGAAACGGGTAGAGAACCCACGTAAGAACGACAGAGAAAAGAACGAACCTGCATCGTATAATATAAATATTATCTATTCCTGTACTCTTCATTTCGTGCGATCCGTTCGAAAATCGCACCGCTGAAATTTTCGATGGCATTCGTTTTTATAGGGGTGCGTGAAGGGGACGGGGTGCTTTTGTGGGGTTTAAAAGGTTCTATCGGACTTTGGGACGGTTAGATATCAGAATACCCCTAGTGGCAAGCGAAACGCTTTAGAAAATATTAAGTATTGATCTGAGAAACTTTCTTTAGGAACCTTTACTTGAAGGGATGAAATTATTATTTTATCTCGGTTATGGAATCGCTCCTACCCTTTTCAGAAAAGAGGGTAGCTTACCTTTCGGGTGAAAAATAACGGATGATTTAAAAATATTATTTCAATTTTTGTAGACAATTTTTTTAGACCGGAATTCTTTATTTTTTATAATGTGAATAGCACACAATACCACACTGTCTGGAGCCAGGGAGAATATGTTACCCGCTTTTAGGACATCATATTGAATGGCGAGAGATAAGGTAGGATGAGTAAGGTGGGGGGGTAGAATGGAAATATAGTGGTTGAGGAGAATCTGGCTATTGAGGTCTAGTTTCTTACCGAATAAGTTAGGTACTTGTTTTGCACTATTAACATTTTTTAATTTTTTAAACGATGTAGTTAAGATAGAACTCTAAAAACTTATTTTATACCACACACCTATTGTGTTATTAGCACGCATATATTTTATGACCCTATGAATGAACAAAGAAAGGAGTGTAAAGAAATTGAATCGAAGAAGAAATCGGGGACGCCTGAAAATGAAGTAGGATGATAAAGACAATCATATACTTCGGGTCAGTCGGATCATGTCAAGATACATAAGAGTTTGCATGATACGATGTGTGAATGTGAATAAAGCAAAGGTCTATCCTTTCTTCTTACCCCTGCAGAGAAACTGCAAGATGGTTAGTTATTTACAAAGTTAATATGAACCGTTTAAGTTTTTTGATCACTGGACCGTTCCATATCTTCCTGTCCATCAGTCCAAACTTTCTGTGTTTTTTTCTTAATCTCGTTCATGACATGGTATGTTGAGCTATTGTAAAATGTTCATTTCCAGTTTTACCACACAAGCGCCTCAGAGATTTTATTTCTGCTAATTCAATCTACTTTTGCTCTTCCTCACCAGAATGTTTCTTTTTTTAAATGACAATTAACACATCCAAGAATATATCTAATAATTGAATTATTGATTCAGAATGGTATTACATACTTCAAAAGGGCGTTACTGGGAGTATCTTCCACTCTAACGTAAGAACCTCTTTTGAGATTTAACGAAACAACGATCTTTAAGTTTAGTTAGAGTGTGATAAACTAAAGAATGCGGCTGACGGCTGATGCGTAGAAACAGATTTGGTAAGAGGTGAGGTCAGCCGGAAAAAAACACTAATCACCAATTGTACGGATTGTCTACTTTCCTAACAGCTTCGGCAAAGCTGCGCAGTGAACGAAAAGCCACCCGCATTATTTGATTTGTTTAGCTGTACTGTTTCTCACTCTGCTATATAGCTAGTAAAATAATGATTTTCAACTCTGCAAGTAATAATGTATTATACGAAATACAAATGAATGTGAGATATTTTTATATAAAATGTATTTTTAAATTTCCACCCGCATATAATTTATTTATAAAATATGTCTTCGTGCTAAAGAAACATAGACCTTGATATATTCATAAAGAGGAAGTATTATTATTTCAGCCTGCAATCTATTATTCGGAAGGGTGGTGATTATATATATTTTTGTAAGGGTGGCTATGTATTTTTATGGAAGGGAGGAAATAAGAAATATGGATGCCAAGGGGAGTTTCTTTTTGACATTTAAGTAGAGGTTTTAATGGAGATTGGGGGTGGAATTGAAAAATGGTTGCTACAGACTTGGGGGAAGGAATTCGTTATGGGGTAGTTATTAAGTTAAGGGTGGAAGATTTCACTATCTTAAAGAGGGTGGGCGCAATTTTTAAATGGTATTTAAAAGAATACTAGGTAGTGTATGTGTGGATGGAATTTATGTAGGCAGATTAAACATTTTGTAGTTTGTAACTATTTAAAATTTATAATTTCTTAATGATTTATTCACACTAAAAATATAATATTTTTTGAATTTATTTATTATATGAAAAATAAGATTGTTACAATATTTTTTAAGCATGCCCATGTTGTAAAACGGACGTAATATAACAGAAAATTAATTGAAAGAAGAAGTCAGGTGCGCCACAGTAAGTCATGACATGATTAATAAAATTTTAGATAATTTGTATAGCGCCATTTTTATGGAAAATCACTGTAAGGGATTGAGTGACGCAAGTACTTGAATTGGTCAATGTTATTTTATTTTCAACAGAATAATATGTAAGAAACGATTTATGAATGTAAATTATGCAATGAGAATGGCACGACAGTTTGTATGATGTTACAACCAATCTTTAAAAAATATATATGTAAATACCGCAGAAGAGTCATAATTACTCGCAACCGTTTAAAGCTAGTGAAACTATGGCATTCCTGATTGGGGTATGTTGTGAAGTTGATGGTTGTGGGGAGGAGAAGGAGATAGGAAAGTGAAGGGTTAAAAAGTTTTTGGATTTTCAGATCTGGTCACCAAACACGACTAAAGCCATTTTAAGGGTCAGCACCCAAAAATAGACACTTTTTGGCTTCCCAATAAAGGCAATACTACAAATAATTCATCTGTTAATTTTCTCTATGGGTAGTTAGAAAAAATTCTGAGATGTCCAGTAAATACAATTATTAAACAGTACTATTTTTAAAATTCTTTATGAAAAGCCTACTAGAATTTCACGTAAAACGTTCGAAAACGCTTTTTTTGGTTTCTAAACTGCACCTTAAACTGACATTTTAGTATGTTTTTTTTTTTAATATAAATTGGAATATTATAATTGTAAAAATGTATTCGTTACCTCTTTGAAGACATGGAGTGATAGTTGATGGTTAGTTTGTTAGTAAGTTCAGTTTTAGCCCCAAGCAGACGTGAGCTTTTTCATTATTATGGTTTTTTTACCAATAACCAAAGTTTCACCGTGTTAAATATGCCGTGTAGACCTGCCCACAATACACGCGGCATGAGCATCCTAAAAATTCGTTTTAGATCGCAATAAACTCCACAAAATACATAATTATTTTTAATAGCCAGGTGATTACTGTAAACAACAATGTTCAGCCGCCCAAATGGCTTATTAATTTTTAATAACATCCGACCCTTTTCAAAAGTTCCGTTCCGCGAAGCGAGGAGGAAAAACTGCCGCATTTCTCCCTCCATCGGGAAAAAAGGAATACTCTAGGAGGGGAATGCCTCAGTTTCCTTAAAAAAATGGAGTATCACTCCAACACGTAATTCAAGCGAGGAAATTTCATAATACTGTAGGCTAAATATTTTTTTAATTGATCACGAAACATTTTGTGAAAAAATAAACTTGATAATAACTAAGAAATGTTGAATATATTTTGTATTTAAGAACCATGAACATTTATTTATTTATAAACTAACGGTTGATTGTCCAATTGCAAAAAAAATACACAACACGCAATGGGAAAAAAAGAGCAAGAGAGAAAAAACAGCACACACATAATATTAAATGAAACCATAACAAAAATATGACAAAATATGTAAAAGAAAATACATTCAAATCAAAGCCTAAGTCAAGTCAAAGTTTTGGTAGAGTTTTAAAACAGGGCTGATCGTTTTATAAATACCTTAAAAACAATACAAAAATAAAAATGGGTTCTTAGTAACTAAAATGATATCTTTAATGAAAATTAAACAATAACTTTGTATAAGACAACTGATATTATTTTAATTTTCACGACTGTTCGGTTTCGCTTAGCCTAAGCATCATCAGGGTAAAAAAATAAACCATACAAAAAAACACAACAAAAAAAAGAACAGTAATAAAACAAAAGATTAACATCTAAATTATAATAAAGGAACAGAGCGAAAGAGACAGATAAAATGAAATTAAAGAGATAAAACGTCAACTGAGATATAAATATGTCAAACCACAAAGTGATTACTTTCTATGAAAATATAAAATGATATCAATTATTGCAATAATATCAACTGTTTTCAACGAAATATCAATAATGGTAGACACAGAAAATAAACGTAAGCAGCTCGCGACCGAGACTCGAACTCGGGACCTCTACCCCATCCGGGAGCAACGTGTCTGCCAATTGAGCTACTGAAATCTCTCCATATTCTGTTTACGGGCAGTCCTCAACCTATGCAAGGTCGTAAATCTTAGAGTTTGTGATGATTTGTATTTGTGGAGGATTTCACGCACATGGACTGTTGTGATTCGAGAATAGATTAAAAATACTCTGATTAAACACTTCTATTTTGCTCTTGTGAAATCAACAAAGTTTAAAAGCTTTAACTCGACTCTGACTCGTGAATTCGGTATATTGAATGTAAGTATTCTAGCTTTGGTGGTTCTGGGATGAGAAAGAGAAAGAGAAATACGTGATTCTATTGTTTATATAAAGTTTGACAGTTGGTCCGTAGATAACAAATGAATTATACTAAAAAAACATGAATATAAAAATAGAGTAAATTGACTATTGTAAAAGTAAGCATTCACACAAGCAAATTCGAATAAAACACAAATAAGCAGATTTTTATATAATTCAATTGAATTAAATTTAATATCATTATTATTGAGTTCTGCTATTGTAAGTATTTTTTATTTTTGTTTTTAGTGACAGCTGTTTCGGCGTTTAAGGCCATTGTCAAACTGTTTGACAATGGCCTTAAACGCCAAAACAGCTGTCACTAAAAACAAAAATAAAAAAACTTAAAATAGCAGAACTCAATAATAAAAATATTAAATTTATTCAATTGAATTAAAAAAAATTAAAATGGAGTTCTACAAATTGAACACAAAAACTATAAATAAACAAATAAGAAGAATCACAATTCAGAATCGAGACGTTGCTTGAAATGGCTTAAGCCGTGTTTAGTGATCAGATCTGAATAGCCAGGTACTCTCAAACTTTCTCTTCCCCATCTCCTTCCTCTGTCCGCCACCTTCAACCACACAACATACCCCAATTGGGGATGCCATAGTCTCACTGGCTCAAGACGGTTGGGAGCAGTTGGGACTTTGGTGAGGTATTTATTTTTAAAAAATACTGTTATTTTTATCAATAAACCTTTTTTTATGAATCTGTTAAATTCAACCATCTTTGTATTTTGATATGGAAAGCTCTGACTTAAAAAAATTTCCCACCTAAATGGTCTCTTGAATAGACTATGCATTTTATTTACGGTTTTCATTTGTTTCATATTTCCTTAAAATTTATTGATATTTTTTCAATAATTTATACTAAAATAAAGCATAAGCCATCATCAAAAAGTAAATTCTAATTTCGATAAATTGATATAAATTAGTCGTTTCTATGTGGCAAGTATAGTTTTATAATGGTTTTGAACTGCGAAATAGCTTCCACAGTAAAAATAAAAACCAGCAAAATATATTAACAACATTATTAAATATAATTAAATTTAAATTAAATATTTTTATAGAGCTCTCGAAATCAAACACACCATCCATAGTAAGCGTTACTTTTATTTAAGTTCCAAACTTCATATTATATAATACGGCCTTGTTGAAGTTTGAGTTCAAGTAAAACCTGGTTGGTGTCTTAAATATGAATAAATAGATACTAACTCAAGAGCAATAATGTATCAGGGGGGATAGCTTTGGGAAACAGTGTAGTCAGGATTGTTTTTTTTCCTGACTCCGGCGTGGCTAAGATTTTCATGGACGCACTTTTTTACATTCATTCATACCACATGTTGACATAATGTAGCGTTTATTTGTATAACCACTTTTTCACAGTATTGTTATCAACAAAAATAGAGGATATAACCTCAAAAACAATTGAGTTGTGTCGCATAACAAAACGTAGTGGGTGGAGTCGCCGAAGACGCGGGAGACATAAAACATGCTTACATACCTTAAAGTAGTGCGATATAATGTGATAATTTGTCTGGTCTCTTTCTCTCTCACGGTTTACGACGTGAAAACTTGGAAAAGGTGATTTATCGCAAATTTGTATAGGTTGGGTAAAAATATTTAGCTCTTTCTCCATATTTATTCTTACTCTAAAGATATTATGCTATAAAGATACCGTTTCTACTTTATAAAACACAGTAAGCAATCTTACATACCTGTGTAATATTTTATTAAGTTTAAAAAAAAAATCTTATTTGTATTAAAACATACTGCGTTCTGACACATCACCCTCGGAATAAATTAACTCGAGTCTTCGCGTAATAATTTATAA
The DNA here is from genome assembly GCA_022651775.1 of Drusus annulatus. Classification (NCBI taxonomy): domain Eukaryota; kingdom Metazoa; phylum Arthropoda; class Insecta; order Trichoptera; family Limnephilidae; genus Drusus; species Drusus annulatus. Next base: position 1,340,542 of record JAGWCC010000049.1, on the reverse strand, counting down.
TAGAAAAACGGCTCCGTTCTTTCCGCCTCTCCCCATTTTTATGAGTGAATAGGGGAGGTGGGTTTTAATACGAGGGGGTGGGGCGAGCCCCCCTCTCCTCCCGACTACCCTTAAGGGCAACGGTACTCTTACCAGAGCCCCCTCCCCATCCCCTCCCGCTTCTCACATTCTTTTTAATTTGGTGTTGGGATGGACAAACCCGAGGGTATGAAATGTTTAGTGATGTTTACGCAGCTTTCTCGTATTGTATGTGCCTAACCCTGAAGCTTTTTAAAAAGTAATTATTGTATTTGTATTATGTAATTAACCTACGGATAATGTACGGTATTCATTTTTATAAACCAGTATATTTTTTTGATATTAACTTCTTACAAATAAAAACCAACATTCTCGGGTAACGAATAACCATACATACACACAATAACGTCAATTTGCTTCACTAGAGTTTTGATCAGTCAGTCCGAGTGCTATACATAGTTTATATATATATATATAGTTTACTATTATTTACTCCATTTTTTTCTACCCTAAGTCCGATAGCATGGACAACAACCATTATATGTATATTTGTTAATGTAAATATGTTAGTTTTAAGTCACTAGTTATAGGCATAAGTTAATATATGTCTTAGTTAAGCGCCCTTGAGGTGATATTTCTGTCACCAAAACGGCGCTATATAAATCAGCCGATTATTATTATTAAGCTGATAATATTAGAAAAAACTTCTACTGCCCTCGTAATAAGCGGAAGATGCTTGTCCAATGATGGACGACTTAGCTAGGAGAATAATTGAACCCACGGCGCTTGGATGGAAATCCGACGCGTTTGTCCACTCAACTTCTAACCGGTCATCAATATTTATACTATCAGTTCATCTCTTCAGAAAATCATGTTTATAGACAACAGAATTACCTTCATTTCTATAGCTAGGCTGGGCAAGACTTTTAACTCATGAACTGGTCGGAAAATTCTTAATTTACTGCTATACAAAAAGACTGAAACTTTTCCACAGCCATGTAAATATATACCATATGTCAATAATGAATATAAAACTATTTTTTTAACTAAAAGGTTTTAAGCGACACTTTGGTCAAACGTGCGTTAAATATGCAGTTTAAATCAGCTTTTGTTTTCTGCATCAAATGCTCTGACTATTTTTGAATTTTTCGAAGACTTTTGTGCCCCTTCAGCCATCTAAAATATATTTAAGATTTGGGAGAAGGCTTGACTCAAGCGACACAAGTTTGAGACTTTTTAAGCTTTTTGTCGCTTCAGGTAACTCAGTGAGAACATTGAGTTACCTGAGCTTATGTTTTTCTTTCAATCCAACCTGGTACTGAAGATTTAAAAGGTAATTCTAAATATAGATTTACATATTTAGAAATTATAATTTTAGTGAACATCCTACAATATTCTAACTGGAAATAATTGTCCCATTGATAAAACAGCCTTTTCGTACTAGATACTTGTTGAGTGGATTTTTGTTTTAATAATAATAATAATAACAATAATATTTGGATGATTTTTATAGCGCCGTTTTTGTGGAAAATCACCTCAAGGGCGCTGTACAAAATCTTAATTTCTACTTAATATTAATTCTTAGTTTATACAAATATACCTATAGCAACATACTTACCTGGCAGGACAGAATCACCATATCATAATAAACTCAGAATGTACACCTCTCCAGTGACGGCTCGTGACTTTTTAGTGTGTTTCAGTGCTAAGATTAAAAAAAAAATTAAAAATAAATTGATAATGTTGTAGCCAAAAACTTTTTTTTGTATAAAGATTTTCAAGTTTTTTCAGTTTTTGTGGGTCATTGACCCAACAAAACTGAAAAATAAGACAGATGATAACAATGAAAAATAACAGAAGCCGCTGATTGTGTGCGAGGTAGGGACCAAAATGGTCAGTAGTCAGAGTCAGGAGCCGAGTCCAGCGGTGACCAAAGGTAGCCGACTTCGTCGCCGGTGTCGGAGGGCGGCTTGGTGGTGGGCGGCGTCGGCTTGGGCGGCACGGGCGTCGTCGTAATCGTGGTCGTCGGCGCTGCGGCGCTGGTCGTGATGGTCCTTCTCTTCTTCTTGCGGAAAAACTTGCGCAGCTGCCCGGGCATGTTTGTTGCTGAAAAACTGTCATTGGAGTCCTCCAGAGCCAGAGTATGCTGCGCTGGTGCGGAGTTCACCAATCCGCCATTTTTTCTTTTGTTAAAAACACTGATAATGCCATAAATATAAAAGTTTAAAAATGCTTCACCGGAACAGACATAGAAAATATGCTGGAAATACGACAACTTCCACGGTCAACCGGGTAGGATCCTTGATTACAAATCCACGAAACCACTAGTCGTGGGTTCAAACCCTACTATAAAAAATGTGACACATTTGCGGCATATTCCGAGTGGTAGATAGACCATAATTCAGAATCGAAATTTTGGCTTGAAACGGCTTTAGCCGTATTTGATGACCTGATCTGAATAGTCAAGGTCTACCCGACGTTCTTCTTCCCCATCTCCTTCCTCTCCCCGCTCCCTTCAGCCTCCCAACATACCCCAATTACCGATGTTATAATCCTACTGCCTCCGGACAATCGGGAGCAGTTGCGAGCTTGTGCGTTATTCACCTTTTTTAAAAATTGATAATAAATATTAAATAGGTAGTTTAAAGACTTATGATAAATTTACACATTAAAACATCGTATTTAGAGTAACAAAAAATCCTTGCAAGGTGAGCTCTGGCAACATGAAACGTATTCAGAGCTTTCCATATAAAAATCTTGGCAAACGCAATTATTTTTAGTCCACAATGTCATTTCCATTATAAGATATAAGATTTAAAATCTGTCATTTTACTGTTACGAAGAAAAGATGCTGACTTCTTTGCTCATTAATACTTTTCAATTATTCAACAAAAAATACATTTATTTATTTATTGTAGATTTTATACTAGTAAAACTGAATGGTTGGTGCAATACCCAATCTGCCTTTTTACACGAGCTTAAATAATACCTTTGTTTGACATATTGTAGCGGGTGACTCAAAAAGTTTTATCAGGAAAATAACTTTTCACAATATGTATCATCGCTCGGAATGCCAGACGATTTCAGAGGAAAGAGGTCAAGTGAGCCTCCCCAGACAAAGCTGAAGAAATCAACTCCAGGGGCTGTGGGAGGAGGGGTGGGCCTGCATTGGACGGAGGCTGTTGATGGAGCTCAGAACAGGGACCCCATAAGGACAAGGGGAAAATATTGATGATAATCTATCGTCATTGGATATTAATGTCACCATCACATGCCAGCAATTTTGTTCAATCCATCAAACTAAATAAATAATTAAATTTTAAATAAGAGAAACTTTGTTTTGACACCACTTTATTAGATACATATACCAACCGGTTTCGGCTCTGCCTGAACCTTCTTCAGGCTTGAATAAATATGTATGAATACAATACATATTTCAATTCAACTCTGAAGAAGGTTCAGATAGAGCCGAAACCGGTTGGTATATGTATCTGATAAAGTGGTGTCAAAAAAAAGTTACTTTTATTTAAAAATTAATTATGTCTTACCACAAAGTGAGTGCTTCATGTCAAAGTTTAAATAAATAATGATTATCAACACAACGATTTGACATGAAATCGCCAATATAATTATTTATTTATTTATTTATTTAATAAGACGTTTTAATATTTTCCCACTATTTATTGTTTGGACAGGACAGGTTTCAACTTGTTTCGGTCATCTTCAGACTGTTAAATACAATAATTAACACTTAATTACGTCATTAATACATCGTTGGGTGTAAGTAACAGTCAATAGAGCAAACAGTTTAAAAAATGTTTTTTTTTTGTGAAATAAAGCAATTCGTCGTCCACGCGAAAATATCTCCTGTGTCAAAAGCGTAATTGTTCAGGAGGAAATCCAAAACTGATTTTTGAGAGTTACAGATTGTTTTTTGAGACATCGAAAATACGCTTTGTAGTTTTAGATGCAATAATGTATTTTCACCAATGAAATCATTGAAACTTAAAGTACAAATTGAAACTCTACGCAACGACATTTTTAACTCATTTTTGTTGAGTTGACCACATAGGAGGTATTTTCCCGCTGACGACGATTTTTAGGTTATGATGATTATTTCAGTAAATCGGCAAAATGTGAAAAAAATTCCGTGGAATAATTTATTTTAAATATTGGGGTTGTATGAGAGATGGTTACTGCCATCTATGGAAGGATAGAAATATAAAAAAGATTTAAATCCTTTCGCAAATTTTTGTTAGTGACATCTATCGGATAACAACTTAAACGAAAAAAATATTTAGGGTTAGCATATATTTCTTTTTTTTTTCTGTTTAATACATATTTTTTAACATTCTACAAAAATCACTCAAATCAAAAAAAATTAACGCACATTTCTGAAGAACATACACATTGCAATAAACAACACCAATTTTGCGAACTGTACTGCCATCTATCGGCAAGTAGAGTAGTCGTGACTCCTTAAAATTATAAATATTTTTAATAAGGCTTATACAGTTCTGGTTAGCATTTAAGTTTTAGCTCCATTTTGCATTCGCTGTCACTATTTGGTAGAACCTAATTAAAATTAATATTAAAACTAATACCTATGATAACACTCCCTCATAAAAAAAAATGACTAAAGAAAATTATAATTTTCGAATAGAAGTTTTTTTTTACCTACCACATAAACAACAATATTGCACAAGCTTCTCAAATTTGTACCTACCTACAAGCTATCACACACTCGAAATTTGTATCCAAATCCATATCTACAATCAAAATTTTTAACTAACTAACTAACTAACCATCACGCCGTTTCACTGCAGGGGTAGGCGGAGAGGACGGACCGCCATATAACTCTGTCTTGGCACACACTCCTTGCTTCGCACATATTTATACATCGTATCATACATACTCTTCTGTTATTCTGACTCTTCACATGACCCGATTCAAGTATTTGATTTACTTGATCGTACCATGTCTTCCTTGGACGTCCTCGACTTCTCCTTCTATTCACTTAAGCGTCATATATTCTTTTCACACTCCTTTCTTCGTTCATTCGCTCTACATAAATAATAAAGTTGCACCTCGTTCCTTAGTGGTAGATTATTTCAGTTTTGCCCCAATGAGATGCTAGCATTCAAAATCGACTGCATCATATATCATTTTAGTAATCCTTTCTTCGCTCATTCGCTCTTCATGCCCAAACCATCTAAGCGTCCTTTTCTTGATCCTATTCATTACGCTTACATCAGCCTTATATTATTTCCGGATATCCAAATTTTTAATACGGTCGTACATAGTTTTACCGCACATACGTCTCAGGGATCTCATTTCTACAGCATTTAGTCTACTATAATTCTTCCTCCACCAGTTTCACGCCTAACTGCCATACATCAGGGTTGGTATAAACACTCCATTGTGGACTGCTAGCTTCGCTTCTTTGAAAAAAATCCTATTTATGATATTTATTTATTTTAATAATTGGGTCAGCAAAAAATCTCAAAAAAGAACTCGTTGAAACCCCAATCGGACAAATCCAATTATGGGCCACAATAGCGGTCTCAAACAAAAAATAACGAAATCTGAAATGAGAATGAAAAAAAAAATACAAATTAAATTAAACAAAAAAGAATACGCAATCAAGTTGGTATTCGATACAGCCCCCTCTTCACAAGTCAGTGAACCCAGGTACAAGGAAAGAAAATAAGTACGGAACGAACTCAATAAAAAATACACAAAAAATGGATAAATGTTCTTATTATTTAAATGAAATGATTAGAAAAAAATATGAGCAAAATTTACAGCACTTTTTTCGGATCCAATGAACCAAAGAAGGGTAATGCTTTAATGCACTGCAAGTATTTGGTACAAGCGAGAAAAACAACTTCACAAAAACTCGAGGGTGGCGCAGAAAATGAAAAATGGGGGTGGTAAAAAAAGCTAAATTCTTGCAAATGGACGCTAACCGAGAATTAAAACACTCCGGCGGAAAAGTGGCGGCGGGGGTGAGTATGTTTCACTTAAAAAACAATTTATTTTTACGCTACGGAGAGCCGAGCCCCGCTCTGCGCGGTGGGGAAGATCTGCGCTTGTTAAAGGGTTCGCTTTATTTTGAAAAACGAGTAAATATTGGTGGACTGTAAACGATAAACTATACTACTTGATAGAAGACGTGGAAAGATTATAAAAATTAAGAGAAAATGGGGAACCATTCACTCACCGATGTAGTTGTAGTTAAATTCACTGATTTTTCTTACACAGTTGAATTAAAAACGAAAAAAATCACAACAATGCACCACATTTAATTTTATATTACTTGGATATCAACAACAAACCGACGAACAAGCGAGAAACCAACGAACAACACGTTTTTTCTCTCCAAAACTCTTCTGTTTCACCTGTCAATTGTTTGTAACGCGGTGTTGCTACATCCAGAATTACGAAATGGTTATATACTGGATGAAAGACATGAAGGTAAGAACCTAACAAATCAGTTTGAAATCCAACATGCAATTATGGAGGACTTAACTAGCAGAGGAAATGAACCCACATTGTTTGGATGAAAGCCGATCTATTTGTCCACTTGACAACTACTTTTCTTGAAGAATAACGCTATAAAAATATCAGTGAATAACATATTATAGTAATTTTATTTATATTGAAAGTTGTGCGAATTTGTTAGAACAAGCACCCAAAGGAAAAAGAGGGTTTTTTTAAAGCTAACATGAAAGAAAATTATACTTTGCGTACGTTTGCTTTTTATGCAAATTGAAAATCTTCAATAAAAAATACTAAATCAGCAACGCAGGGTGCACAAAGTTTAAGAAATTACTTAAAACTGCTTTCAAATAATGCGTTACTGCCAAATATTGAACGAGAACTTAAACATATACGAAAACTGGAACAAACTTATTTGCAGTTGTTTTCTGTTATTATAAATTGTAGATTAGATAAATTCTTTTAACAAGGGTTCCTAGATAAAAAAGGTTGTTGAAATAATTTTTTTATTTTGAAAAACTTACTTAACCTTTTCAATGTACAACCTTTTCAATGTAACAAAAAGTTATTTAATACCCAGTTTCACCTGAGATTCATCACCTTTTTTATTTTAAATAATAGTTAAATAATTTGTAAATTGTAGACAAAAAAGCTGTGCAAATTTCACAATACCAGAGTTCGGAGAGTGAGAGATCTTGTCAAAACAAATTAACAAAACTTACTGCTTTATAGTATAAAATGTTACATTTGAATATTTTCAAAATTCCTCCAAATGTTCACAATAACCGGTTTTCTTTTCTGATTTATTTTACCCCACAGTTGTAGAAGCAGCTCCGACTTGACAGGAACATGTGTCAGTGCTTTCTGACCAGTGTTTTTTGCCACTTGCGGTTTCCGATTCCTCCCCCGCAGCCTCCCGCCCCTAGCTCCTTCCCCTCCCCTCCGAAGGCTTCGCAGGAAATTTATGAATCACCCCGCCGGGATTTGTAGCGGTTTCCCGCGCTATTTGCACATCGCGAAACCAATTGCTTTTTTTTGTCAATTTTTTTTCGTATCGCTGGTAATCCGATTTGATATGATGAAATGTTTTGAGAAAAATATATCATTCGAAATCACTCTAGTACGATTATTTATTTACAATTTTGGGATTTTAAGAAATTTTTCACACTTAAATGAGAACAAGACAATGACAAAAACTCACAGTTAAAAGATACAAAATACAAAAGAGATACCAAGGGAAAACATTCATGTATATTATTTCTAATTTTGAAACTGTTAATTCGTGGTGAAACTCCATTTTAATGATTTCATTAATACCAAATTATTAAATTCATATTTTTATAGACTATTCTAGTCTTAAGATGCCCGTCATAAGGTGAAACCGGTCAGGTCTTAAATAATAAAAAAATATAGTGGAATAAAGTTACACATTTGGTATTATTAAAATTAGAATAAAATATATTTAAAAAAATACAAAAGAGAAAAAAATATATACGTTTAAAAGATACAAAAGAGAGATCTAAGAAAACAGCAAAACATAATACAACTAATCGAAAGAGTGTACAAGAACCTACCAAAAATGAAATAAGCCAATATGAATATATTTCGAAATGTCAAAAGTATTCGAAAGTGATCTGCCAATTAATCAACGTATTGAGAGTGTGAAGAAGTAGAAAGAAACGAACGAGCTACTCGGTTTTTGTTTTTACGTGAATACCGCACAAGAGTCTCAACTGCTCCCAATCGTCTAGAGCCAGTGAGACTATGGCATCCCCAAAAGGGGTATGTTGTGAGGCTAAAGGTAGTGGAGATGGGAAGGAGATGAGGAAGGGGAAGGTTAGGAAGTACCTGGCTATTCAGATCTGATCACCTAACACGGCTAAAGACATTTCAAGTAACGTTTCAATTCTGAATGGTGGTCTTTCAAGGCGATACTAAGAGTATCTACCACTCTGGAACGTGCCGCAAAAATATTATATTTTATTTCATATCAATCAAATGCGTTATGTCACATATTAATTAAAATAAAATTTATTTGCGCACGCCGGGTTCGAACCCGCGATTTCTGGATTCGTAGTCGAGCGTCTTACCACTCGACCATGCAGGCTTTACTCAAAGTGATATAATATCGTCGCTGGAAAAGCAAAAGGGCTGAAACCCCAGTTTGAGAAGCTTACGCCAAAGCACCTTAAAGTTTTTTTGTTCAACAATAAAATAAGTCTTCAGTACCTGGTTGGATTTTGATAAAACAGTAACTCAGGTAATTCAGTGCTCTCACTAAGTTACCTAAAGCGACAAACAGCAAAAATAGGCCCAAACTTGTGTCGCTTGACTTAAGCCAAATGGTAAATATATTTTAGATGGCTGAAAGGCCACAAAAGTCTTCAGAATCAAACGAGAGTCAGAATATTCGATGCAAAAAAAGAACTGATCAAAACTGCATATTTAACTCATTTTTTACCAAAGTGTCGCTTAAACTCTTTTACTTTTCGATATATTCGTTCATAAAATAATTTGCGGTTACGAAATTTAGCAAGTCCGTCATTCATTCAAAATGTATTTTTTACTACACCTGCTATGATCAAGTTGATGTATTTTTCTCAACTTTTCAAAATAAACGCACACATACTCTGTTAACAAAAATAAATCAATCATCCAAACTTGTGCAAAACGCAATTGAAACAATATTAAATATTTACACTCAAATCAAAATCATTAATGTTTAAACTAAATAAAATTCTTAGCCAATTTTTATGTGGTTAGTTTTGTTTGCTATCACCTCAAAGGCGGTTTCCCATGCAAGAAAAGTCTAGGATACTTTCTATAGATAGCTCCTCCCTCTTGTTTTAAAGTTACGGACAGCCTTATGGGGTTAGTATGTACTATCAAAAATACATGGTTTAAATTTCTAAAAAAAGGTACTATAAGAAATACTAACTTTGACTAGACCTTTTCTTCCTTTCACATTGCTCTTTGGTCAATCAACTACCGGGATGGGAAAACATGCTCTAACATCTGAAACACAATGGTGCATTAACATCAATAAATAATACCATTTTGCTTTGATTATTTTACGAGTGGCAGTAGAAAAAAAAAGGTTTTTTTATTTTTTTTAACAATAATTCAGTCACATCTGCAAATGTGAGTAATATATTGCATGTATATTTCCTAAAGTCCATAGGCCGATATTTTTATCTGCTATTTTAATCTTTTAACAACAAAACATGTTTCTACTCGTGTTTAGATTTGCGAAATACAATTGCTACAGGTATATTTAGGTACAATAGATTTTGATTGGTTTCACGCAGGAAATAAACATAAATCTGAAATTGGTGACAAACCTACAGTACCTACTTTTAAAGTACATAATTATTATACTTTGATTCTTATCAATCGAGAATTAACACTGTTTTACTTATTTTTAACCACGTCAATGGTACGTATGAATCACGTTAAGCACGAGGTATATTTATGTAGGGAATCAGTTTTAATATTTGGATAATTTGTATAGCGCCATTTTTGTGAAAAATCACCTCAAAGGCGCTACATGATAACTTTTAAATGTTTCATTTTTTATATACATTGATTGCCTTATTACGTATGAAACATTGTTTTAAACTGATTCGATAATTCGGCTATTCACACAATGTTCAAAGAAACTAACTTTTTCGTTAAAAACCACATAGACTCATGAACATTCTTCTATCAAGTTCAAATTAAGGTTTTTGAAAATATAAAATAACTTGATTTTTCTTACTGTACACCAAAATAAAAATTTATTTTATCCAGATGGCGGTTATTGTTTTTATTTAGGTTTTCACTATTTTGACGGCATGCATGGTCGAACGATAAGACGCTCGACTACGAATCCAGAGGTCGCGGGTTCGAACCCGGCGTGCGGAAATAAATTTTATTTAATTAATATGTGTATTCGGGCATGTATACGAGTATGTATACGAGTATGTGTAAAATAACATAGAGTATATTTGTGGCACGTTTCAGTTGTAGATACTATAAGTATCGCCCTGGTGAAAGACCACCATTCAGAATTGAAACGTTGGTTGAAATGGCTTTAGCCGTGTTTGGTAACCAGATCTGAATAGCCAGGTACTTCCCATGCTTCCCCTAACTCATCTCCCCCCCTCCCCAATTCTTTCAGCCTCACAACATACCCCTATTGGGGATGCCGTAGTCTCACTGGCTCTAGACAGTTGGGAGCAGTTGAGACTCTCATGATGTATTCACGTAAAAAAAAATACCTTTTTTATAAATTATAGGCTAAAAAGAATTATATTATAAAACATTATTTGGAATACTAGACCAAAATTAACGTTATGAACAATTTGGTTTATTTTTCATGTTACTATCACACTCTACAATCCACTGCAATATCGGTTTTCTTCAATTATCGAAATTTTCAAAATTCGCCATTGTAAAAAAGTCACACTTTAGGTTCACATGGGCGGGGTGAGTGAGTGTTGAACGGCTCTAGAGTTATGATAAAGCAAATGTCCAGGTCTTTTATGACCCATGTATACCCGTTAAAAGTAAATAGTCACTTACAAATTATTTGCCAGTCAAAATGTTTTCTGATAGATTGAATAGTTTTCTTAAGATGTTGATTATATTATACAATATATTAATCTTGCAGTTATTTTTGTAACCGAAAATAAGATGAAGTACCTTCCCCAGATTCGTATTTATCAACCGTTACCGCCTAATATCATAAGTTTTCAAGAATCCTGGAATCCCTAAAAGGAGGTCCTAAAAAGCCTTAAGAAGGTTGAACAAGACCCATCATAAATCATGTAAGGGTGTGCCGCTGCGTACTGCTATTGCCTAGTGTCTACCAGGGGCGTGCGGTGTATAGTAACGGATTCCAAAAACATAATTAGTATTGATTGAAAAAAATAAAAGTTTAAAATATCGCCATAAAACAAGTCGTAAATAAAACATGTTTGTGTAAACGTCAAAAAAAAAAATACTGAATATTATGGTTTTTAACGTAAAATACTATCATTTACCGAAATTATGTTGGAAAAGTCCGTAATTGAAGCATTTACTAGTTTTTTCGTGGTATCATTAACTTTAGGATAAAAACTAAAATTGAGGGGCTTGAGCATAGGCAAAAATCTACAAAAAGGGTTCTGTAGCATTGTCAACTTCTGAATCATTATAATAAAGAAACAAAAAATTTTGTGTATCAAAATGTTTGTGTACATTAAACTAGGAACGGTTTGAACAATAACCTGATTCTTCTTATACAGTTGTATTAATGAAATTAGTCACAAACACAACCCATTTGGTTTTGTATTTTTATTCACAAAACACCACATTTATATTATATTTTTGGAGATCAAATAACAAACCGACGAAAATAGTGAAAACGAACGAGCAACACTGTTTTTTCTCACCAAAACTCTTCTGTTTAATATTAAATTGTTTCGAAAATGGTGTTTTTCGATACGGAATTTGATATGGCGAAATGGTTGGATAGGTAAGGACTTGGGTAAAAAACGTGAACGAACCTAACAAATCATCACTTTGAAATCCAACAGCGATATTAAAAGAGTTTTCCACTCTTGGATACTCGTATTTCATAGCATCGCCAAGAATGAATGTGACTGCACGCCACTGTAAGCACTGCCTAGAGTGTACACTCCCAGTCCACGGGCGGTTCCTTTGATAATTATTTTGCTGTTGGAAACTAGCGTAGAATTTTCCCTCGCTCGGCAATATTTTGTTATTTATGCTAAAGATAAACAAAGGTTCCACGGGGTACCGCCAGCGTCGCTCCGAGCGCTCCGAGTTATAACAAAGCAAAATATCTTGAGATAAAATATCTATACAAATTTCCGCTCCCAGTCTTAGACAATATCCAAGCTTGCTCAGTTCTTGGGCAAACTTCTAAACATTAATATATTGTTGTAATTATTATTAGCGATGAAATTTATTTTCCTGGAAGTATTTCAAGTCGGTAGTTAGTGTTGTTGTTAGAATCACCGAAGAAAAACACTTTTTGAACTCGAAGTAGAGCAATGATAATGTTGATAAGATATTTCTAATTAGCATCTTTACAATGTACACAATAACTTTGTAGTTAGGCCCGACATCGTTCGACTTTCAACACTCTTCCGTCGAATTAAATAATCAAAGCCCATCGCAGCCTTTGAAATCCGTAGAATCCACAAAGGTATCCATGGTCAGTTAAAATTCCGATTCTCGTTCGTTTATATTCTAAAAAAGTTGTTTTTATAGTGAATACCGCACAAGAGTCGCAACTGCTCCCAACCGTCTAGAGCCAGTGGTAATATGGCATTCCCAATTGAGGTATGTTGGGAGACTGAAAGGATTGGAAAGGAGATGGGGAAAATTAAGGTTAAAAGTACCTGGCTATTCAAATCTTGTCGCTAAACATGGCTAAAGCCATTACAAGCAGCGTTTCAATTCCGAATGGCGGTCTTTCACCAGGATAATACTTGTATCTACCACCTTTAAACGTGCTGCAAATATATCATGTACTATTTTATATGAATTTAATGTGTTATGACACATGTTAATGTAATAAAATGTATTTGCGCACGCCAGGATGAACCCGCAATCTATAGATTTGTAATCGAGCGTCTTACCACTCGACCACACCGGCTGTCAATCAATTTAAATTGACCAAAATTGCAATCATTATTTGTTTAAATGCCTTATTATTATTTTTCAACTCGTGAAAGATTAGTGCAAAGTTAAAGAAGTAAAGATCTGTAAGTTAAGTTTTTTCTCGCAATAAGGCAATCAGAAAAATATGTAATGGTCGAACGCACACATTTATTGACGGTTTCATGAGTTTTAGTTCTGAAAAGATTGAACTGAAAATATTTTAAGTTATTTTGTTTCCAAAATATATGTTTCATTAATTAAATTTGTACAAACAGGATTCACGTAGGTCAGATGAGCCTTAGTTTTAAAGATGTCGCTTTCTTGGAGGTTCTGGTACAAGAGTTAAATTATCACTTTAGCAGTAATAAACGGCTGCATGAAAATGCAGATTCCGACGTTAGCGACATCTCGTGAATTAATTACGAATGTTATTGCAGATTCCGATGTTAGCGACACCTTTGAGTATAATTATTATCTAATTGATTATTTTATTCTATTATATTATTTTTTGTTAAATCATCCCGTGATGCTTAATAATAATAATAATAATAATTGGATGATTTATATAGCGTCGTTTACGTGACAGAAATATCGCCTCAAGGGCGCCTTACAGCATAATTAACATAATATTAAAACTAATACTTATTATTAACTTATGCATAATACTTATAACTGGTGACTTACAACTAACATATTTACATTAACAACTTTGTTTATTCTTAAGCCGACTCTTAAAACAGTCAAGACACAGAGTGGTAGATACTCTTAGTATCGCCCTGATGAAAGACCACCATTCAGAATCAAAATGTTGCTTTAAATAGCTTTAGCTGTGTTTGCTGACCAGATCTGAATGGCCAACTACTCCAACTTTCATCTTCCCCATCTCCTTATCTTTCTCATCTCATTTCCCTCCCCAATACCTTCAGCCTTACAACATACCCCAAACGGGGATGCCATAGTCTCTTTCTGAAAAAAAAAAAAAAAAAACACATATAAATATTTTATTAACGTATTATGTCACCTTGAGATATTTCCAATTTCATCATCTATTTGTGTGTACGCCATCTTATTTTCTACGCAATCTTTTCCTGATAATCCACTCTACCTATTCAACCATCTAAGTGATATTTTCTTAGTCTTATACGTTACGCTTCTATCGGCTTGCATTATTTTCGGACTTACACACGTAATAAGATCGGAAATTATTTTACCACACATACGTCTCAGTCTTATTTCTTCCGTGCTCTGTCAGTTCTGTGGAGATGACAACGTTTTGTTAGCCACTGTTGCATTAAATCTTCCATCAATTGAATTTCTTGCATTCACCCTTTTGTCAATATTTTTACTAGCCATCCCAAATCTTTTGAACATGCTTCTCAAATACTCAAACTTACTCTCTTGTTTCAGGTTGTAAAGGTGTATATATTAATATGAGTAATGAAAATGAAATTATAACTTTGTGTGAGACCACAGATTTCATTTTATTTTTTATGACCGACCAGTTTCGCTTAGCCTAAGCATCATCAGGGTACAAAACTAAACTAAACAAAAAATACAAAGTGTGCGGTTATATATCCATATAGAGGGAGAATAAAATAACAGTGAGAAAACAATAGAATAACATTTAAATTATAACAAAGGAACGGAGAGCAAAAGACAGATACTATGAAATAAATGAGATAAAACGTCAACTAAGAAGATGATGAAAAAATAATTAATTTTTTTATGAGTTTGTGGGAAATATAGCTACCTAATATTGGAATACTGGACAAATTTAGCTGAATATTAAGAATATGAATATTAATTTTAAAGCCTTTCTTAATTTCTAGTGTTTTAAAATTAATTGTTTTTTTCAAAAAAAAAAAAAATTATGAGTTTCTTATAATTTGAGTTTAGTACCATCAAATAACAATATATTGCCTCTGTCGAGAAATGACTTAGGGATATGTAAATAGAAGAGACGAAGGCAAGATGGCGGGCGCATACTTCCTGTTCCCGTTCTGCGCGGCCGGAAGTCCTCCCGCCAAATGAAATTTAAAGACAAATCGAATTACAGAACCGGAGCGCGAAAGCCTTAAGGTTTCGGCCGGATGTCACAAGGAGGAAGCGCATTAGAAGCCTTCTGCCTTTTGCCTTCGTGTAATATATTCCGTCTCAACTAACTTATTCATTTAGGTTCTAAAATTATACTGTCTTTTTAATTATTGAACAAAGCAGAAACTAACTTGTCATTAATTACTTAAGTAAAGATGTTATTCAAATAACAAATTGATCAAAACTCAGACAAATCTCTCTCTAAACTGTGATTGTATAATTTCAAACTAATTTTCGTTGTTTTTTCTGATCTCTTGTATATTTAACACGACTGTAAGTAATTATTATAATTTGAACTTGTGCATGAATCCTGCAAAAAAATAGTTTTTCTCGTTATTTAAATATTGGTTTGAAAAAAAACTAATTATTTAAAAATTGTGAAATTTAAGAATTTATTTAAAAATTGTCATGAAATCACAAAAACTCACTTAACTTTAACGACCGATCTTCAATAATACTGAAACAAGCAAAATAACATCCAGGAACAAGGTTTAAAAGAAAAATTACCATTTATTTTGTAAGTTTTAGACTTGGTGATTTTTCGCTGGTTTTTACCGATTGTCTTCTTAAACAATAATAATATTTTGATTATTTGTATAGCACCGATATTTGTGAAAAGTCACCTCAAGGGCGATGTATAAATCTAAATTCCTAGGCTTCATTTTATTACTAACTACAAATAATCTATGGTATATTTGTTTTCATTATGTACAGAGAAAATATTTAAAAGCGTACTTCCCTCGCAGGGCTTTTCAGATAACTACAACTATATTATACCTTCGTTGAAAGCAATCACTTTGTGGTTTGACAAATTAAAGGAAAATGAAATAAAAACTTTGTATAAGACCACAGATTTTATCTTAATTTTTATGACCGACCAGTTTCGCCAAACCTAAGTATCATATATCAGGTATATTTCCCGTCAAGTCATAAAATTTCTCATTATTATTTTATCACCTTCTCAGTTGACGTTTGGTCTCTTTTATTCCTTATTTTAATTTTATTTTATATTGTGTTCTCCCTCTACTTGTGCGAGTATATATAACCATACACCATGTATTTTTTTAGTAATTTTGTACCCTGATGATGCTAAGGCTAAGCCGGTCATAAGAATCAAAATAAAATCTATGTCTTATACAAAGTTATCATTTCATATTCATTAATATGTCAAACAACAATAATTGCTTTCATCAAAAATGTAATAATTTATGTATTCAACGTAATATATGAATTGATTTTCACATACTGTGTAGTTGGTAGTTAATGAGTGATTAGAATAAAATAACGGTTTCTGTAAAACAAAATAACTTTCAATTTTATTGGCATTAATTTGAAAACTACTATACTATGTCTGTTGTTTTAAATATGAATCAACCATTTTTGTATTCTTTTATTTGCCCTGAAGATATCACAGAAGTAACGAAACTAGTTGGCAACACAAAAATACTACTAAAAAGTGAACAAAATCATTTGGTATTTATTTATAATTAAGAATAAAATAAACTAAGGGGTGAAAACATTTTTTTATATTGTCGTCATACTGCTACAAAAATAAATTATCATTTTAAAACTTGTCTCTAAACCAAATGTAATATTATATTTTTTAATACAGTTTTACGCCTTGTTACTTTTAAAGTTAACATCAAAATAACATTGATTATCTGCCCATTCTTGACAAAATACCACCCGGAAAACTACACCCTTGCACAGACGTGAGTGGACTGCAAAACCACCCCCAACCGCCCACAAATGAACAGTGTACCCTCTGCTCTACAAGAATACAGCGAGAGAACGAATAACTCATTCCAGAGCTGTATTCATCAACGTCAAAGATTCCTCCTTTCTTGCAACGGCGCCGGGGGTGGGAAGGGGACGGGAAAGATGTGGATGGTGGGAGGTGTCGGAGCTGTCTCGGGACGAATGGGCGGAAGGAAGAAGTCCCGAAGGCCCTTTCACAGTGGGTATTCTTAATTTGATTTCATATAGCAGGGCCGGAGGCCATTTGGGAAAGTGAGAATTGATTGCATAGTTTTGTATTGTTTCTATTCACAGCACTGATAATTGCTAGAATTATGGTCTTTACCAATTTTAAATAAAACTGTTGATGCTACCTTCCGAGACCTTCTGACTCCAAGGCTCCAAAAGGACTAATGAAATTATTCTGTTCAAGAAACGATTTCGATGTTGAAAATATTTGATCAATCTCACAAGAAGTAAGGAAAAATGAGCTTACTGCGGGCACACGGACAAGCCCACAACACACTCATATCAAATGAAAATAAAATAATAACTTTGTATAAGACCACCGATTTTATTTATATTTTATGACGTCTAAGAATCATCAGGGAACAAAATTAAACTGAACAAAAAATACAAAAAGTGCGGTTATATATACATACAGAAGGAGAACAGAATATAATATAAAATAAGAGAACAGTGAGAAAACAAGAGAATAACATTTAAATTATAACAAAGAAACAGAGAGAAAGAGACAGATAATATAAAATAAAAGAGGCAAAACTTCAACCGAGAAGGTGATAAAAGAAAAATGAGAAATTTAATCAGTTTACAGGAAATATACCTAAAATTGGACTCTTGGTTATTGTTCCCAAGTTTTCATTTTCATTAATAATGATATGTCAAACCACAAAGTATCTCTTTATTGTATCTACTTAACTAATAGGAAATAACGAATCAAGAAACCCATACGGTAGAAATAAATAAAAAAAATTGTTAAAATTATTGCTGTCCATCAATCATCACTCTACTAATTATGGGTATCATTATTAGCTGTCCAGAATGTCGAGACTTGTTAACTCAAGCCATGTTCTTGAAACTTTTGGTGCCAGTCCAAATGATTTTTTTCATTCTTTACGACCCTACCAAAACTTTGACTTGACTATGGCTTAGATTTAAATGTACTTTTTTATGTATATTTTGAATTATTTTTTGTCATTGGTTCATTTAATATTATGTATGTGCTGTTTTTTCTGTTTCTCCTTTTTCCCATTTCGTGTTTTGCATTTGCTTTGTAATTGGATTATAGTCCGTTAGTTTATATATAAAAAATAAATATATATTAAAACTTGTTAAAAAAACCTTTCTACAACTATTAATAATATTCTGTAGATGCCTACTTTATGAGACGTCAACCAGGTTCTTCCGATCTTCTTACTTCCCTAAGAATTCATCACATACCTTTTGATTTGACCGAGCCCGGAGCCATAGAGCTTATGTATCTGCCGGTTTGCTTACGTATCTTACTCAAAAAAAAGTAATCCATTGAATTAAAAAAAAAAACATAATCCCTTTGGTTCCATCCACCCCTGTACAAGTCTCACGCAGTAAAACGTGCCTCCGAACGAATTTAATGACACAAAATGTAACATTTCACCATACTTCAACCGCCACCCCTGCTCCTCTTCCCCCCTTCTCCCGGACCGCCCAACCGCCCTGGAGCCTTTGTATCGTCATATCCTGGATGCCATTAGGAAATTCGCAAAGTTCCTTCCTTCTCAAGCATCGGATAAAGGAAAATTTAAATTAAGACGGAAAGGAGGAATTCAATTTTCGCGTGCACCCTTCGGCGCAAAGATACGTTGATGTAAAACAAATTTACACGGTGGTGAATATACCATCATAAGCACGTATTGTCTAAGCTGGACCTTAAAAAACCTTTTTTTTTAAATTAGCTAAAAAACGATTTTTTTTAAATCTAAGAAACTTTTACTGCTATGTAACGGTACCATCAAAATTCATAAAATGGTTTTAACTGCCTCACTCATAGCGTAAAATAATTTTGATTGAATCAGAGAGAAAAATGATTTCGTTTGATACAGATCTTTCGAAAATCAGAGTAAATCAACAAGCATTTTTTAACAGAACGGTAAATAGAATATTAATTTAAATAGTTTTCAAATTATCTGATACCAATGCTGAATTGAGATAAAAAATGTAACTGAAAGTAATTGTAACTAGTGGCAAGACGGTCGACTACGAATCCGGAGGTCGCGGGCTCAAACCCTGCATGCGTAATTTTTTATTTATTTAATTAATATATGTCATCACACAAAAAAATACAAAAAGCATATTTGCGGCACGTTCTAGAGTGGCATATACCATACTATAATTATCACCTTGGTAAAAGACCACAATTTAGAATCGAAACGTTACTTTAAATGGCTTTGGTCGTGTTTGGTGATCAGATCTGAATAGCCAGGTATTTACCAACCTTTCTCTTCCCCATCTCCTTCCTCTCCCTACTACATTCAGACTCACAACATACCCCGATTGGAGATGCCATAGTTGAGGACTCTTGTGCGGTAATCACTGTGATTCAAAAAAAAAAACGATCCAATAAAGTTTACTTGAGTTTTGATGAGCAGAATTATAAATTAAACTAAAGCTTTGAAAGACATATTTGAGCAAGTAGGTCTACTTTACTAAATATTTTAATGGATACAATACTTGAAAAATAACTGTTTTGATGAATTTGAAAAAAAAATCCAAGAATTAAATCAAATATTATGATCTATTTTTAGCCCCTACCTGGCATTTGAAATCGTGTGTCCGAAAATATATTATCGTGAGAAAGCTTGTTACGGGTAACAACCCTCAAACGAGTAATTACAATAGAACCGAGTGGTCAGCATTGAAGACTGTTTGAAAACTGCCCCTAAGAATTATGAAGGGGATGAATTTGACAGCCCGTTGAGGGGTTGTCTATCTATTTTGTTATTCTTCATTATAACCATCTTACAAAGTTGTTTAGCAAAATATGTATTTTTACGGCATACACAATATTAGAGTATTTTGGTTTTGGAAGTTTCGAAATTAATATCGATAGATACAAACTTAAAATAACCTGGACAGAGAGGGTGAATAAGGTAGTAACTTCAGGTTTATCAAACAGAGCGGTTGTACTTCCCAAAAAATAATAAAATTCAAATTATTTTTAAAGTTGTCGAAAACTTGTTCTGTGGTCGTAGATTTACAATAAATCAATCTTGTATCATGTTATCGCTAGCATTTGGTTCGAATAGGTACCCGCCCATTCGCATGGATGGATATGTGTATAGTCAATCAGTGGTAAGTTTGTGGTCGGTCAAATAGATTTCGCATTTAGCGATACACTAGCGGTAAATTACCGCCTGTAGTTGGCGGTACAACGTTTACTATAAAGGATCGGTTACACGCGACCGTAAAGAAAAACAAAACATAACGTTTATTTTTTACCTAAGATAATTTAGTGAAGAAATTGTCCAAAGAAGCGAAGCTAGCAGTCCACAATGGAGTGCTTATACCAACTCTGATGTATGGCAGTGAGGCATGAAACTGGCAGAGGAAGGATGAAAATAGACTGAATGCTGTGGAAATGAGATCTCTGAGACGTATGTGCGGTAAAACCATGTATGAACATATTAAAAATGTGAACATCCGGAAAGAATGCAAGGCTAATTTGACCGTAATGAATAGGATCAAGTAAGGGACGCCTAGATGGTTTGGGCATGTAGAGTGAATGAACGAAGAAAGGAGTGTGAAAATAATATATTACAAGTGAATAGAAAAAGAAGTCGAGGACGCCTGAGAAAGACATGGCACGATCAAGTAAATCAAATACTTAAATCGGGTCATGTGAAGAGTCAGAATAACAGAAGACTATGTATGAGACGATGTATGAATTTGAATGAACTAAGGAGTGTTTGCCAAGACAAAGTTATATGGCGGTCCGTCCTATAGTTAGTTAGTTGGATAGTTAGTAAGTTATTTGCTCTTTAGATTTTCGTGAATAATTCACCCCTTTGAGTTTCGCGGAATCATCCCGAAGCAGGGTGCATAATGCAAAAACATAAGCTCAGCGTGTGAAATAAATCCACTGGACATCCTAAAAACCCGATCTTTTGTTGTAAAACCTGGTGGTCAGTTGTAAAAAAGGGGTGAACTGCAATTGAAAGGGGCTTGATTTTAAGAACCTGTTTGCTTAGATGTTCTACCCGTTTAGTTTTCTTGAATGCCTTTCATGAAATAGTGTTATTCCTTAATACTTTAAGTGGCTGATAGTATAATTTATTTGTAAATGTATCCTCGTTTTCTACAAACGTTCAGTTTTTTTTATGTAAATGCCATACAAGAGTCACAACTGCTCACTACTGCCCGGCGCTAGTGGGACTTTGGCATTCTCAATTTGGGTAGGTTGCGAGCTCAGAGCAATAATATACAAGACGGAGCGCTGCTGTAGTCAGTTTTTATGAAACTCGCCGGACTCGACTAGACCTGGACGTGGCTAGGACTAGGGCTAGGGTATTTTTACATTCATTCACAGCACATGTCGACATAATGTTTTTGTTTATTCGTATAACCACTTTTTCACAGTATTGTTATAAAAAAATATAGCATATAATTTAAGAAACCGTTGAGTTATGTTAATTTATTTCGCGTATCAAAACGTGCAGGTGGAGTCAACGGAGACGCGGGACACGAAAAACATTCTAACAATACTTTAAAGCGGAGTGATAATTTGGGAAATTTTGTCTTCTCTTTCTTTTTTTTTGACGTAAAAACCCGGAAAATGTGATTTATCCCAAATTTGTATAGGTTGGGTAAAAAGAATAAGCTCTCTCTCTCCATATATTGTTATTTAAAGGTTGTGAGGGTTAGTGGAGTGAGGAAGGGAAGGAAAACAGGAAAAAGAAAGTGAGAAATTATTCGGCGAGATGTGTTCACTAAACACAACTATTGCCAATTCAGGAAACATTT
Source organism: Drusus annulatus (assembly GCA_022651775.1). Lineage (NCBI taxonomy): Eukaryota > Metazoa > Arthropoda > Insecta > Trichoptera > Limnephilidae > Drusus > Drusus annulatus. Next base: position 1,318,522 of record JAGWCC010000049.1, on the reverse strand, counting down.
CGATTCTGAATGATGGTCTATCTCCGATTCTATACTTCTATTACCCTGGAACGCGCCGCAAATACACTTCGTGTAATTTTATTTTAATAGTTTGTGAAACAGCACGTACAAATTAAATTAAAATTGTTTGCGTATGTCTCGCCTCGAACTCGCTACCTCCGGATTCAAAGCCAAGGATCTAAACGGCTTTTTTCGCTATCTACTCAGCTGTCCAAATGCAAAACTGACGTTTCGCCAAAAGCTCAAATTATCCCAATTTCGCTAAAATTCAGTCAAATGCTTTATAAAAAAACAGTATAACTTATTGGTATTTGATTATAGAAAAGCGTAGGTTTTGACCAAGTATGTCACAAAATGCAAAAATAACCAGTTCACATTGTGCTTACTATACAGTCGCCGGAAAGGCAAATAGGCTGAAGCGCCATTTAAGGAAGTTTACACCAGAGCACTTTAAAGTTTTTATTGTTTTACAACGAATTTCATAAGCCTTCAGTACCTGGTTGGACTTAAAAAAAAAGTTAACTCAGGTAACTTTATGCTCTCACTGAGTTACTTAAAGCGAAAAAATGCTAAAAAAAAGTTTCAAACTTGTGCCGCTTGAGTCAAGCCTTCTCTCAAATAATTAATTTATTTTAAAATAACTGTAGCGCCTAAAAGGCTTCAAAATCAAACGGTATTCAGAAATAAACATTCGATGCAGAAAAAAAAGAACTGATCAAAACTGCATATTTAACTCATTTTTGACCAAAATGTCGCTTCAGCCTTTTTTTCCTTTCCAGACACGATATGTCAAGTTTTAATTTTGGTTCAAGTAAATACATGGTGATTATTTTTTGATCTAAGCAAGATATACTTTCAAGATAACAATTTGACCTTACTACATGGGAAAAAAATATGCTTCCGATCACCCGATACATTCATTTGAAGGGTCAATTTACATGACGTCACAAACTGAACGATTTAAACTTTACACTCTTCATTTGATGTCATCTGCGCTTAACCGTACAGTAATGCAGTGGTCACTGAATGTCCAAAAGGGTTGCTGAAAGAACTACCCCCAATAAAATCGGTAATCGAAACCTGTTTTCGTTCCCAAGACCTGCAAGGGATGACTCGCGATTTAAACTTGGTCATATCATTTTTCGAGTTATTGTACTACAGGGCAGACCCAAAAAAAAACTTTGATGTAATTTCTAATCATGTCAAGTTTGTTAAAAAAACAAAAAATATTTCCGATGCTATTTTTTTAAATATTTCGTTAGAAAATGCCTGTAGTGAATTGATTTTTTTTTAAATTATCAACATTTTAACGAAATAATATGATCTATTAATTATTGAAATAATATCAACAGTCTTCAACGTAAATATAAAAAATAAAAAGTTAGAAAATAAAAGAACAACGGTCGCAACCGAGACTCGAACTCGGAACCTCAACTCTATCCGGGAGTAACGCCTCTGCCAATTGAGACACCGAGATCTTATTAGAAACCAATATATAATATTATAAGTTGTATATTCCAAAACTCTTTTTGGGAACGTCGTTTTTAGTTTGCAAAATCACAACTATTTTGCTCACCAAAGGAACAATTTGATTTATAGTTTGTAAAACCATATTTTGTTTTTTTTTTTATAATTAATTGAATTAATTTAATATTATTATCATTAAGTTCTGCTATTTTTAGAGACAGCTTTAAGCTTCGGCGTCTTAGGCAGTTTGACAATGGCCTTAAATAAAAATATTAAATTTAATTCAATTTAATTATATAAATCAAAAATAACATTTTGATTATCGCATCATTTAGAAAACGTATTTTTTTTATTTTCCTGTAACATTTGAAATACCTCATCATTTGCACGAAGGCTTTTTTTAATTTGGGTTGTGATCTTTAGTATTACAAAAATTTTAAACGTCAATCGAAGAGGGACGAAAAGCACATTTTGAGAAAATGTGTAAAAAATAATTTATACATTTGAAAAAGTTGTTTTGAAAAATTATATATTTTTTTAATGTTTACTTTTTTATTTATTTTTATAGTGAATACCGCACAAGAGTCTCAACTGCTCCCAACCGTCTAGAGCCAGTGAGACCAATTGGGGTATGTTATGAGGCTGAAGGTAGTGGGGAGGGAAATGAGATGGGGAAGGGTTGGTTGGGAAGTACCTGGCTATGCAAATCTTGTCACTAAACACGGCTAAAGCCATTTAAGCAACGTTTCGATTTTTAATGGTGGTCTTTTACTAGGGCGATACTTAGATTATCAACGCTATATTTCGAAAAAGCATTAATATCGAGAATATATTTAATTCTTCTAACATTATTTTCAACCACCCTATAAACTGACCAAGACATTCGCCGATTCCCATGAGATATCTCCGCGGTGTCGGGGCAAACAGGTTTCAGATGACCGGTCTATGGGAGCCTCGGAAAGAGGTGGCCGCCCGACGCCCCACACCCCATTGGAGACACCCTGCTTTTTGACCAGCAGTTTATTCCCAACGGTGAAGAAGTTAGTGTAGATTTTTGTGGTAAAAGACGGTTCACTTTAAAACAGTGATTTTTAAGAAGTCAGAAAAGTACTGAAAAAGTGGATATTTGAATTAAAATTGATAGAAAAGTTTGTGATTTTGTGTATTATCGTGTTGATGTTTTAAAGCGATGTGTGGAATAGGCGTACGCGGTCATTTTGGAAAAACGTAACCAACACTGGTCTACATTTCACAACGTGCAGTGCAACAATTAAATGGACGGTGGTTAGGTTAGGTTGCAGTATAACAATCAAATAGACGGTGGTTAGGTTAGGTTAGGTGAGGTTCGGTTAGGTTGCAGTATGACAATTAAATGGACGGTGGTTAGCTTAAAGCTCATACTTGTTGGCTTAAAAAAACATTGTATTAAATAAAAACATTTTTTTAAACTTTTTTCCACTTTTTTTATTTTTACGTTATAGGCTGAAACCGGTCCAGTCAAAAAATAAAAAAGTGGAAAAAAGTTAATATTTTTTTTTATTTAATCATCAAAATGGAATTCCACCATGAATTAACAGTTAAAAAATTAGAAATACTTATTATAATGATTGATCTACAATAATAATTAAGCAAATAAAATAAGAGTCAGGAACAAGGTTTAACAAAATGACATCATCCTACTAAAGTATTTGATTCATTTGATAGTAAAACATCTTCCTAAGACAACCCCGACTTCTTTTTACATTCACATGCATATCACGTATTCTTCTGACTCCGTCCATGAGAACTACATTCCCAAAGCCACGTCGAAGCGTAATTATATTGATGTTTTTCAATTCAGCTACACTTTTTCGATAGATTCCTGTTTATTGTAAATAAAAATTTGGCTTTAATAGTGGTGGTGATTTAAACATACAATTCGATAATTAAGTACACTTTGGTTGTTAATTAAAGCCTCAAATCATGCAAATATCTTATTTGCTTGTAAATTTAAACGTTTTTCACAATAGAGAGGTGCGGCACCTCCGTAATTACATAACAGAATATAAATTGGAGCGGGGTTTGCGTCTTGGCTGTAAAGTGTATATTAAGCCATAAATCTAGCGCCATCTCAGAGCGGTGGGGGAAGCTCCGCTCTCTAATATTACTTACAGACTCCACGGAAAATGGTACATTTAAAATCAGTACGCAGCCTTAGGAAAACGAAGGCAGTGCTTAAAACATTTTTATAAATAACAAGTTTATATGGAAAAAAAACAGAATTCCGTATTTTACTCCACTCTCGAACGGTGTGCACATTGTACATCAACGGGAAAACACGTAAATTTTTTTTTCAAGTCCTCGAAGATTTTTTTGGGTTAGATATAGGTACCTAAGATATCTCAAAAAATGATGCGAAAAGTATCAGAAGAGAACCCCAACTTCTTCTGCTAGGCATAGCAGAAGAAGTTGGAGACTTTTCAGAAAGACATGGGATAATGTCGATAGTTGAAATAGCAGAAAACTATGTCAGAGTGTTGATTAAACAAAAAGGATGAACCAAGATGGAGTTATGTAGGATTCTATCTTCCCTGCATGACCTTACGGAGAAATAGCGTTATATTTAGCAACAACCACTTTAAACACTCCCGTTCTGATGGGGGGGGGGTTCTAATGTCACCCCGAACGAGAGTTTTGTGTGACATCTTAGAAAAAGATTTCTGAAATATTATGGATAAACTTCTCCAGTATTACCAAAAACAAAATTAACTAAGATTATATCCCGAAAACGCTTTAATAAGCAAGGTCAAATGGGGCAACTACGTCACCCCCATTTTTGTCGTACGTTTTATTTTCAAACATATCACTCGGTACCCTTAAATTCATCCCTACAATGATTAGTTTAAAAAGATCTTTTGTTAGCTACGGGATGTTTTGAATCTTGGAGTAACAATGTATGGAGAGAGAGCTAATTATTTTTACCCAACCTATACAAACTTGCGATAAATCACTTTCTCCGAGTTTTTACGTCGTTCACCATGAGAGAGAAAGAGACAACAAATTTAACAAACCGCTTCTATGTACTGTCGCGATGATCTTGGGCTCCTGGGTCACCGCGAGACTCCGTCCACTTTTTTTTTTATTATGCCATTAAACTTGACACAACTAAACGGTTTCTTAGATTAAATGCTATATTAAAAAGTGGTTATACGAATAAACAAAAACATTATGTCATTATGTGCTATGAATGGATGTATAAATACCCTAGCCTTAGTCCAAGCCACGCCCAGGTCCGCCGAGTCCGGTAAACATCATCAAAAACTGACTACACTGCCTTGGATAGATACAACTCTATAAACTCTAAGTTTTTAATACTATGATCCAACGACTGAAAAACCACATCATATCGTCGGAGAAAAGGCAAAAGGGCTTAAGCGACTTTGGTCAAAAATGAGTTGAATATGCAGTTTGGATACGTTTTTTTCTGTATCGAATGCTCTGACTCTCGTTTGATTCTGAAAACTTTTGTAGCCCTTCAGCCATCTAAAATATATTTTTCGTTTGAGAGAAGGCTTTACTCAAGCGACACAATTTTGGGACTTTTTTACTTTTTGTCGCTTCACGTAACTTGGTGAGAGCGTTGAGTTAACTTTTTTTTTTAAATCAACGAGGTACTGAAGACTTATGAATTTTATTGTAAAAAAAACTTTATAGTGCTCTGGTGTAAACTTCTCAAAATGGCGCCCCAACCCTTCTACCTTTCGGCGAAAATATTACTCGGCGCCTTTTAATTTATCTCTGCAGTGGTCAGTTTATGAAAATCATCCGTTAGCTACAGGAAGTTATAAATATTATGAAACATTGATTAAAAACTTCATCACGTGATAAAAACTTAAGTTACTTTTTAAAACTGTTGCTAGAGCAAAAGACAGGCCGGGAATGACGTACGAACAGCGATCTCGTCATTCACAAAAACCTACGAACTAAATTCGAAATCCATTAAAAAAAATAGAGTTGTAACCTTTTAGTTTTATACCCTCAGCGCATGAGGCGGTACCAATAAGACAGAAAATAAATTACCAGTCATCTTACAAGACAACACTTCCAGTTCCGGGAGAGACCGCCATCTTGTTCTGCCGGCGGAAGTGGAAATGGAAGAGTTGAATTATTGTTCTCTGCTGTACCGCCGCGGACTGTCAGAACTGATGTACTGGTAGGTAATTGAACATGGTACCGTTTGCTACAAAGTAATGAACTTAGAAATATCGCGAAATATGCAAGTGTAGATATAACCTACTCGTATCTCATAAATCTACAAACAACATTAAAACTTGATTCGTTTTCTAGTTCTATCTAGCTGCTGAACACAAAATATCAAGTCCCATTAATAAACAACGCTCAACTACGAACAGGACTACGTCACAGATTCAAACCCGGCGTGACAAATATTTGTATTTAATTAATATGTGTCATCATACATTCGATTCGTTTAAAATTATATTTTGTGTGTTTGCGGCATGTATTTCATATTGGTGCATTATTTACTGAGTAGTGAAACTTATTTGCGCACGCAGGGATTTGTGCCTTTTTTTTTCAATTTTTTTAATGGAGCACTACAAATTAAACACAAAAACTATTAATACAATGTACCTAATGAAAAAAAGATTTTCAGATACTAACTAATGCAACTTATTTCATGTCTCACACATGAAATTCGATACACGTATTGAGATATATGAGATAAATTTAACATTCTGATAGTAAAATGATGTTTTATTTTGAGCATTAAAATGTTCTACCGACAAGGTGGCTTATATATAAATAACTTTATTTTATGGGTATTGTTACAATGTAAACTAGAACGCCTATAACCTATAACGGCAGATTACTGATAAACAGCCCTCCCCCACCCCCACATAAAACTAAACACGCCCCCCTTCGCCTACAAGACACATAAATTGGTTTAATACAATTTTCTAAATCCAATCCTTGAAATTTATACTGCGAGACATAAAATAGCTCTTCTTATGGGGCCGTTAAAACATCCATATAATTCCCCATTACTTCGCTGAACCTAAATGTATATAAAATCCATAAAATTTATCCTTCAGAGTTTTAGTGTTTGGGGGTTGATTTGAGAGGCGTCCAAGTTTTTATAAATAAAAGTGATTATAATTTGGAACTAATAAATATCGACGTGATGCGGTTGAATCTAACTCAATGATTATATTTTTTTCTTCTTAAAATGGGATGATACTAAATTCCCCAATAAAACAAATATTTGATTACGAACCAGTTTTTACTTTAACGTTCATTCTGATGTGCTGAGAGATTTCACGAAAAAAAAAATATTTTTTGCATTTATAGGATTTTATTTTATGTGGTTTTAAAACGAAGCTTTATTTGTTTATTAAAATTGGAATAAACCTCAAAGCATTAATGGTTGTTTATTATTTAATATTAAAATAATATCAATAATCTGAAACACATATATGAAACAGAACTAAGCCATCGATATTAATGATGGCAGCCTGAAATCAAAAGAAAACTCAAATATTAATAATTTTCAATATAATTATGAGTGCGTTTAAAATTGTTGCATTCTAATGAAATCTTGATGGCTTAGTTTGCACAGTGTTACTCCCGGATAGAGTAGAGGTTTAGAGTTCATGTCTCGGTCATGACCATTGTTAATAATTTAGATTATTAATATTATTTAAATACTTGTTTATTTATCATGGTTGTCTGCATTATATAAAATAAATGTACTTTTGCCATTATCGTGTCCTCCGAGTAGAAGACTGTATTCATTTAAAATAAATAATTAATAAATTTGTTTTTATCTGAAGTGACATGCCAGGTAAGTATGCTTTTGTATATAATCTCTGTTCATGATATATTAATAAATATAAATATGGCATAGATAGTTAGTAAAAAGATGGAGCCTAGGAAATAAGATTTTTACTAAATTAAGGAATATTGCAAGGCCGAAGGAAGTGGAGGGGGAGGAGATGGAGAAGAGGAAGAATAAGAAAAAAAAACATATTTTTAAAACTGGTCGTTAAATACAGCTCAAGGCATTCCAAGCAAATTCTGAATGTTGATATTTCACTAGGGTGATACTAAGAGTATTTTCCAATCTACGTGGCACATATATTCTATATATTGCTTTTGTATGAAATAATAATTGTGAAATAACACAAATTAATATATTAAAAAATATTTGCGCACACCGGGATTTCGAAATCTTTGGGCTAAATACTGCCTTGATGAAGATTACCGAAATCGTTAGGCTAAATTTTGCCCTGATGAAGATTACCGAAATCTTTAGGCTAAATACTGCCTTGATGAAGATTACCGAAATCGTTAGGCTAAATACTGCCCTGATGAAGATTACCGAAATCTTTAGGCTAAATACTGGCTTGATGAAGATTACCGAAATCGTTAGGCTAAATACCGCCCTGATGAAGATTACCGAAATCGTTAGGCTAAATACAGCCCTGATGAAGATTACCGAAATCTTTAAACAAAATACTGCCCTGATGAAGATTACCGAAATCGTTAGGCTAAAATCTCAGAGAAATAACATACCAGGAGGGAAAGCTTTGCGAAGCAATGTCATCAAGACTGTTGACTTTTTCCTGACTTGGGCGTGGCTATGGTTTTCATGGTCACACCTTTTAACATCCATTCGTAGCACATGTTAAGATAATGCTTTGTTTATTTGTATAACCACTTTTTCACAATATTGATATCAACAAAATATAGAAAATAACCTCAAAAACCGTTGAGTCATGCCGCATAACAAAACGTAGTGGGCGGAGTCGCCGGAGACGCGGGAGACAGAAAACAAGCTCACATACCTAAAAGTGGTGCGATATTATGTGACAACTCGTCTTATCTCTTTCTCTCTCACGGTTTACGATGTAAAAATGCAATTATTATCCTTAACGTTTAATTGTTTTTAAATTAATTTATGACTTAGTGGATTTTTTTTCCGTGTCTGCATCATAATATATCTTCAAGATTATTGCATCTTTAAAACATTGTACTAGAAATAAAAAAAAAAAACATTTGTAAGCAAATAAATCGTAGTCTCGACGACAAATAATATCAAAAGACGGCGTTCACGCGAAATGAGGTGGTGAGGTAATCGTTAAAACTAGTCGGTGGTACCCTCCTCTGACCCCTGCCCACGCCGGGAAACGACTGCAGAAAACGCCCAGAGATCCTCACCCCCGGGCGGGGGGAGGGTCCCCATTCGGGGAGGAAAAGATATAACTACCCCGAAGATAAGGGCGGTTTAGATAGTTTCATTTTGTAACGACTTGCGACAGAAATACAGTTATTTGCCATGAAATCTTACGTATTATAATATTATGGCTTTGATACGAAAGTAGGTAGGTACCAATAACTTATAACATTATGTATTACCATCTTAAATGAATTGATAACAAATATTATTTAATTTACGTAGAGTCCTAGTTATTAAAGAAAAGTACTTTTTTACATTTTGTTGAAACATCAGATACAAATAAATTTAAGCTAACTAATCAACACGCAGTTTTAATGCAAGGGTAGGCAGAGAGAATCTACCGTTTTACACTCTGTCTTAGCACACACTCCTTTTTCCATTCAAATTCATATTTTGACTCTTCACATGGCCCGACTCAAGTATATGATTCACTTGATTGTTCCATGTCTTCCTCAGGCGTCCCCGACTTTTTCTACATTATTCTTACACTCTTTTCTTGATTCATCTGATATATATGCCCAAACCATCTAAGCGTCCCTTTTTCAATCCTATTCATTACGCTTACATCAGCCTTGCATTCTTTACGGATATCCACATTTTGAACACGATCACACATTGTTTTACGCACATACGCCTCAGTGATCTCATTTCCACAGCATTCAGTCTACTTTCTTCCTTCTTCTGCCAGTTTCACGCCTCACTGCCATACACCGGGGTTGGTATAAACACTCTATTGTGGACTGCTAGCTTCGCTTCTTTGGAAAAAGAAATATAATTAATGGAATCTTAAATAACCAAATTTAAAGCATTCTTAAATAATACCTACCCTTCCTAAAATCTTATTTTCTGTGCTGGCCTAGTAGTAGGTAGGTACCTACAATCCATATTTTTATTATTATTTTACAAATTTGATTCATCTGTATAATTAATATTATTTATTTTCTTATAATCTCTCAAACCTGAACCTTTCCAGTCAGCAATATCCGTAAACATCAATTTTCTTTTATTTAACCAATCTGTGTAAGTAGCGTTGTTTTTTAGACAATCTTGAACATAAAAAAAAAAACAAAAAATGCAGCAGGGTCCACATAAATTGACCGAACTATAAACTCTGGCGTTATGAAATTTACGCTGCTTCTTTCCGGAAGTTATTGGTTAGCGAAAATATTCTCAGCTCGCTCAGTATTTTATAGACGATTGAAATTTTGATATTTTAGATCTGTGCACTTTTTCAAATTTTATTTAATTATTATTTTTTTAACGCCCTGGTGGGCTTTTACACAGTTAATTAAAATAAATTAGTGCATGAGTACAGAAAATAGTTTTAAAAGACTTAAATCAAATAATACAGTAAAAAATAAAATATTTTGAGACATGAATATCAAAAAAAAAAATTAATAATCTTCCCATACATTAGTGACAAATAAATATTTCAATTAAAAGTCTTTTAAATTTTGGAAAATTAATGCGAAAAATGTCACTAATTGAGGTTTATTTATTCCCGAGGTATGTAGGTGAGATATGGGTAGTTGGTGTGGAAGTTATTGTTGCAGAATTCTAATAAAAAAAATAATTTGCACCTTCAAAGAGGTATTTCACACAATTTACAGTACGAAAAGTGGTAAGATAATATGATGCATCGTTATTAAGGACACCCTTAAGGGCTGAAAACCCAAAAACATTTTAGAATTTTCGAGTCAGAAGTGTAGATTAGCCACTACTTTGAGAGGCGCTTTATTCCCCGAGTAAAAGGGTGGAAAAGGCACAACTTTCCGGGTTTATTGAAGAATGTTTGTTTTACGCTGGGGGGAGATTCACTATTCTAATATACCTTACATCCCCTTCCACTTCACCACCCCTTGAAGTGAGTAGCTACCCACGGTACATATAAAGACGTGATTTTTTAATCAGTCTCACATTCGGAGGCCATATAAATTTATGAGTTTGTGCCCTTTATTATATTCCATTTTCGGATAAGCGGTACCTACGTGCACACAACTTTATTGATATAAGAAGCATAATCTTCCAATAAAATTACTCAAATGTTATAAAGAGATAAACCTTTGGCATAAATATAACAAATTATAAGAAAATTCCTAGAAAGCAATTATTTTGTGATTTGACATATTTAACGAAATGAAAAAATAACTTTGCATAAGATCACAGATTTTACTTTTTTTTAAGACCGACCGGTTTTGCTTAGCCTTATGTAATATTTTTTACACATATTACATAAGGCTAAATGGCTAAATAGGATAAATAATTTAGAAACACCAGAGATAAATAAAGCCATCAAAATTAATAGTCATATTTTTTAATAATCAGTTTAATTTGTCCAGTAGTCAAGTATGAGGTATATTCCCTGTAAACTCTTAAAATTACTCATCATTACTTAATCACCTTCTCAGTTGACGTGTTGAATCTATTCATATTGTTTATCTCTTTTTCTCTGTTCCTTTGTTATAAATTAAATTAATAACAAAAATTAATTCTTTTGTTTTCTCACTGTTCTCTTATTATATTTTAAATTGTGTTCTCCCTCTGAATATATATATATATATATATATATATATATATATATATATATATATATATATATAACTGCACAGTGTGTAATTTTTGTACCCTTATAATGCTTGGGTTAAGTGAAACCGGTCGATCATAAAAACTAAAATAAAATCTGCGGTCAAAACATACAAATAATACATCCTAGACGTCATTCTACGATACAGATACTGCAAAAAATAGTTGAGCTGATATCGGATCGTGGTATAAAAAAATACCAAAGAATTAGAATTAGTAGAATAAGAAGAAAATCGAAAAACGAGTTCAAAACCAACTAACCACTACGTCGTTTTGTCGATAGAGTAGGTAGAAAAAATGAAATCTAGCAAATATTGGTCATGGTACACGTTTTTTGCTTAACCCGCATTGATTGATCCCCTCCTGCAATATTTTTTGTCATTACGAATCTTGACATGATTTTACTCGTGCATTTTAATCACTCAACCGTTTCCGGTCTTCTTCTGGTATCCCCGACTCCTTCTTCCACCCACGTATGTGTAGTACACACCTTTGATCCTCATTTTTCGTGCATTCACAAATCAAAATCATTTAAGCGTTCTGTTCTTTATCCCGTTAATTACGCTTTAATTGGCCTCGTTTTCCATCAATTATCAATTTATCTGAATACGGTGATAGATTTAGCACCCTTGGGGTTATATTTTGCAAAAATATCGGTCTATAAATTAGTCAACTGATATTTTAACTTTACTTTTTTATAATTCAAATCTTAACAAGTGTGGTTCAAGGTTTTTCAGCAGACCACGAGTAAATTAATGTATTGCTCGATCGGTTGTAATCTGCACATTTTTATTTGTTTACTCAATAAATACGTATAATTTTTTACTTCATTTCAATCTTCTCTGTTAAAATAAATTAATTATAATTGTTCTGAAGACGGCTATGTGTTTTCCACCAGTTAAATATATTAACATGTAAAGATAGTTTGAGAATTTTATAATAATATGCATAATGTCAACAAAAAGAAATACATTTTCCTTTAACATAATAAAACTTGATAAAACTGTTCAAATTTTTTGTAAATTTACAGTTTCATATTAGCCCGTGAGCTTTTAAAGCCCCAAGCTCCGCATAACGAAACGAACTTTGTAAAATGTCGAACGATTTTACTAAAGCTGCTAGTAGTAGTTTCACCCCAAGTCTCCCAACCCCTCCCTGGCCCACCCTACCCCCTCAGCAGAAAACCTTCCGACGTTTTATTCGCCGGTTCTTTCTAACCCCACCCTTTTAAGGGGTTCTTTCTGCCCCACCCTCAAGGGGGGTTCTTTGCAACCCCCTCCTCCGGCAAACTAGCTATGTCGGTACTATTCCTTCCCCCTCCCTACGTGCTAAGAACGAATCCCCCCTTTCGAGGGAAGGTCCCCCTTAAAATGAAAGAGAACGATAACCCGAAAGGGGTAGGGTGATAAAAGATGCTTATATTTGGAGAAATTTAACCCTTACTTAAAATATTATTTTATGTGCTCGGAGTTTTATGTCGATATTTTAGAGGTAGAATTTACTAAATATTTTGCACCTGAATTTCAAAGTTTGGCTGCGGATATTTCTCGCAATATATCCAAGTTGGGTAAAACTTTAGCCGATAGTTGTAGACCATTTTTTAATACCTAGCTATTTAGGTAGTTATAACCGTATCAGGACAAAGGTTTTTGTACCTAACTAAAAACACTATTCAAAATAGAAAAAAATCAAGTTTGTGTTTTTTTATTAATGAACATAATAAATGGTGTCATAAAAAAAACTCGATAAAAAACCTAATTGGATTGGTAGGTACAAGTAGGTACTAGGTAGAAAACGAACTAAACATGGATTTATCTTTGTTTGGATATCTTTGCTGGAAGGCCGCTTAACATCACGATACCCAGACCAAACTTTCGTATAATCGCGTTGGATAGGAGTCGAACCTGCAATAAACCGGCTCATTTATTAACAGAATTTGAAGTTGCATATGCATATTTCAAACATAATGTTCTTTTACGACAAACTTAGTAAGATTTTTTTTAAGCTCGTTCATTTCCGTGAAAAATCACGAGATGTAACTTGGATTGTCAAGAAAAACTATTAGTGGGTTTTATTTATGGTTTTAAAGTTTATTTTGTAGAACTCCATTTTAATTTTAAGGTTTTTTAATTTTATTTAAGCAATAATTATTATTGTTTTAATTTTTTTTAAAACAATTTTTAGTTAAAAGCTCTGCGATGTAATTATTTTTACGCGTGACAGCTGTTTCGCTTTCTGGGGGCATTATCAAACTGACAGTTTAAAAAAGTGGTTAAAAACAAAGTATATATGTTCTATTTATAAATATGGCAAGCCACAAAGTTAATGCTTTTTACGAATATATCATATTTTTTTATTAAAAATATTAAATGCTTTTTTTCTGAATTTTCCGATACTGGCATCCATGTTTATATTTGACAGCAAAGTTCTATCCGAACACAATTGCAGAAATAGTTGGCGTCATGGATAGAAGTATTCATTTATACTAACGATATTAATATTTTAGATGTTTGTTATTGTGTAGTATATGCCTATCTTTGAACTTGTACAATAAAAATCATATTATCTTTGTGCTATTTCTTTAAAATTATGATTATAAGGTTTTTAATCTCACGTGAAATCTATAGACTTTTTCAGACCTGTTTATTCTAAATGAAATATTATACTAACCTTACTTCCTCAGTAATCTTGCTGTTTTCAGTTAATTATTAACGTTTTTTTTTTGTAGTATTAGCCATATTTAGCCCGATTCATGCTTTACTAGCTGAATCATAGTTTGCAGATCATAAGGATTCTTACATAGTGAAAATTTGGTATCTCTCTCTTAAGTTTGTAATGTAAAAAGTAGTTATTATGTTGCAACATACTGGCGTCAATAAACTGACGGAACCTACCTACTGGCTATTTGAATGCCTTTCACAGTGAGGTAGCTTAGGAATAATTCACGATGTCGAAACACCCTTTCTTTAAATTTGAAGAAAATGACAACAACACATGCACATAACTAAGTGAACCATTCTGTACAGTAATAACTTTAATCCGACCCCTTGTAAACTCCACGTGATATTACAAAACTGATTTAAAACACAAATGTAGCGTACACATTTTATTATTTCTGCGCTAGGGGTAGTTTGGAATCAGCAGCGGCATTACCTGGGGGTCGGGGTGCTCTAGTTGAGGGTGGGGAGGTATATATCGGATGAAGGTGGGTGGAGTTACCTTCTGAATTTAATTAAAACAAACGTGAGCAGAATAACTTCATTTTACTCTCTGACTGTCGCGTAAGAAGAAGCCGTGTTTTAAAGGGGGAGTGGGGCGGAATAGAGATGAAATGGGCAGGAAAGGGGGTGGGAGGGGGGCCCAGGTGAGGGGAGGGAAGAAGTGGATTAATTGAAGAACAGGAGAACAAAGGTTGTTCAATTAAGAAGCATTCTTACTTCAAAGGGTCTTGACTTGAAAGGGTTTGAAAAATATATATAGTACCTATATATTTATTTTAGGTTTAACATTTTTTTTTCATAAATTGGCATAAGAAAGGGTGACAATATAGTCTATTTAAATATATATATATATCCATTCAGATGAAGATTCTGTCACAAATATGTCACATTTTTCAAAGATATTCTTTGTTATTCTTTCAATCTTTTAAGTTTTTTATTGATTTGTTAAAGGAACAGAATCTAACAATTATTTTAATAAGTTTTAAGTTTTGATCATTTTGTTTTTTTTAGCAAAATCACATACAAAAAAAAAATGATCTCACAAAACTCACTTGTTTGGACATAAACACGGTTTTTAATGAGAAATTAAATGAGCTCAATTAATAATAATTCTTTTTTTTATTGGTGTTTTTTGATTCCTTATAACAAAAGGAATCAAAAGACACCCATAAGTCAAGATTTTTTTTTATTTTGACCTGTTACAGCATTGAACTAACACAGCGCTATTTAAATATTTTTAATTGTATTTTTTTTTAAATTTTGACCAAAGTATTAAAAATTAATGAATTGAGTAACCCATTTCCCACACACATTACCGCAATTTTTTTTTTCGTATGTGTTTGTTCATATTTGCATGTCGGGACTTATTTGGTTTTAATATTTGAAAAGGTATCTACATTTCTTCTATTTCTATAGTGTGGGAAGTCTAGCAGGTCCACAGGGATGTATTAATAACCCCTTATCTGCACCCCCCTACGGATCCAAATGAGCGGGGATGACGTTTTAAATTACCTACTGTGAAATAGGAAACGTCTTCTGTGTTTGGGAAATTCTAAAACTGCAGGTGGACCTGGTATAATGAAATCATACTTTGTTTTTTAAATATATTTTCATTATTTTGACTTTCTTATTATTTCTCATTGGAGGTTGGCTAGCATCACGACAATCTTTAGCTTGCAGACAACAACCTGGAACAACTAATCAGAACTGTAATCGTATCGGTAACATACGTTTCGAAGACATAATGGCCAGCCCCTTTCTCTACCACACCTTGCATCAATTGTTCGTTGGAATTTTCTGGGTATCATTTCATATCATTTCGACGTGACTAAGAAATTTTTAATTTTTTTATTTGTGTATCTAGTCTAATTTATAAAAATTTCGCCACCATATGTTCCTATACTATACATGTATCAAAATTTCAAAGGTTCAAATGCCGCATATAAAAATAGAAGAGATCTCAACATCGAATAATTGTCATTAAACATGTGACAGCATAAGGTTTGTAGCCAGTGAGACTATGGCATCCCCAATTGGGATATTTTTTGAGGGTACGAGGATTGACGGCCTCCATGGTCGAGTGGTAAGACGCTCAACTACGAATCCAGAGGTCGCGGGTTCAAACACGGCGTGCGCAAATAACTTTTATTTAATTAATATGTGTCACAGCACATTTATACCATATAAAATAATAAAATGTATATTTGCGGCACGTTCCAGAGTAGTAGATACTCTAAGTATCGCAGTGGTGGAAGACCACCATTCAGAATTGAAACGTTGCTTGAATTGGCATTAGTCGTGTTTGGTGAACTGATCTGAATAGCCAGGTACTTCCAACCTTGCTTTTATCATTACCCATCTCCTTTTCCTTTCTACTACCTCTAGCCTCACAATTTACCTCAATTGAGGATGCCATAGTCTCACTGGCTCTAGACGATTGGGAGCAGTTGGGACTCTTGTGCGGTATTCACAAAAAAAAAGAAAAAAAAAGGAAGATTGGAAAGTACATTACATACATACATACATACATACATACATTCAGATCTTTACACAAAAAAAACTTCAAGTCATTTCAAGCAACGTTTCGTTTCTAAATGGTGGAATTTCAACAGGGCGATACCACTCTGAACCATTTATTACTGATTATATTACGCAGTTATAACAAAATTAAAAACAGATCTTTCAACAAAATTGAATATTCATAAAATTAAACCAATATTTCACTATGTTATTTTTCCAAGAATTGACATTACATTGAAGTGAAATATTTCTAACAAGATTCTATAGAGTATGGAATGGTTTAAGGCAAGTTTTCTCGTAAAGTCTACGAACAAATATGTACTGGGAATCCAAAATATTAATTACTAATACACATATGGAACTTTCATGTGAAGTTATTAACTTTCTACATTGGGTGCTAATCCGGCGATGTATTCTCTCACTGTGAAGGTAGGTGTTGGATTATAGGTACTAGCCGTACTAGGTCTGGGTAGTTAGACTTCCACGTTCAGATGTTTTACAAAGATAGAGTTTACGGTGAGTCGGAGAGAGGAATGAAGAGTAAATTAGATATTTGTTTGTGTGCAAGCCACGTACACGAGAAGAACTAAATTGGTAGAGTCGAATCGGGTCATAAATTAAGGTTTTTTGTTTCTCTAAAGTTTAAGTCCTTACATTAAAATTGACAATCTTTAAAGAATATGAAAATACAAAAGGACACAGAAGATAAAAAGACTGAGTTATGACCGAGACTTGAACTTCTGATCTCTACTGATTTCAAAACAATACAACATTGCGAGTTCCGTGTTTTTCACACTAATTTTAAAACGTTATAAATTTTATATAATTTTAAAAAGTTATAAATATTTGATTTCATTTGAACTACTCTTTAAACCTTTACGTCATTAATAACAACAAACTGTGGTATTTTCCGCAAAATTGGTCAAGTATTTTTTGAGAAAATCGAAAACAGATAAACATTCATTTTTGTGTATTGAGAAGATAGACGGCCAACATGGTTGAGTGGTAAGACGCTCGACTTCGAGTCCAAAGGTCGCGGGTTCAAACTCGGCGTGCGCCAATTAGTGTTAATTAAATAAAAGGTGTCATAACATATTTAATTCATATTAAAATAATAAAAAGTATATTCTCGGCACGTTCCAGAGTGGTAGATACTCTAAGTATCCCTGGTGAAAGACCACCATTCAGAATCGAAACGTTGCTTGAAATAACTTTAGCCGTGTTTGGTGACCAGATCTGAATAGCCAGGTACATCCTAATCTTTCTCTTCCTAATCTCCTTTCCCTCTCCACTACCTTCAGCCTCACAACATACCCTACTTAGGGATGCCATAGTTTCACTTGCTCTAGACAGTTGGGAGCAGTTGAGACTCTTGTGCGGTATTCATATTTAAAAAAAAAAACATTTTTAAAATTTACTTTTTATTAATATCTTGATAACATACATAGCAACCTCGATGAGCTTAACACTTACTTTAATAAAGACATGAGTTACAACAAAATACATAGTAATCATACTAACATAAATCATAATAAATTAAACAATATAATAAAAATAAAAAATAAAACAATTTTTTTTATAATACCACACAAGAGTTATAACTGTTCCCAAGAATCTGGAGCCAGTGGAGCTAGAAGGGAAAGGAAAGATTAAGGGAAGAAGAAAATTGGAAAGAACCTGACAACGTTTAACTACCATATATTTATATTCAGAAAACACGGCTAAAGCCATTTCAAGCAACATTTCGACGCCAAACAGTTTGATAATGCCTTCAAAAGGCGAAACAGCTGTCACGCGTAAAAATAATTACATCGGAGAGCTTTTAACTTAAAATTGTTTTTCAAAAATATTGAAATAATAATTATTAAAAAAAAAAAAAAAAATTTTTTTTTTTTTTTAAAACCAAATGGTGGTCTTTCACCAGGGCGATACTTGGAGTATCTACACTCTGGAATGTGCCGCAAATAAACCGTAAATCATTTTATAATAGGAAGCATATACTAATGAAATAAAATTTTATTGGGCTTGCCGGGATTTGAACCCGTTACCTTTGGATTCGCAATCGACCGTCTTAACCACTCGAGCACGGAGGCCGTTGCTTCTGGCACCGACAACCCGTAGTCGCGGATTAGAACGATTCATTTATGAATCGAGTTCGAAAGATATCTTCTTACAAATTAAATATTTGTGAAAACAAATCAAATCTGCGAAACCCCTAGTCCGTCCTTTGAAAAATGAAAATTCAAATTTCAGCGCAGTCACATCTGCTGAGATTATAACATATCTGGTCGTTACCCGCCCGGAGTAGGTTCTGCAAAACTACCTGGCAACGCCGGAACAACTTTCTAGCGGACGGATTTATTCGTCCTCGGCAGCCGGGAGGAGATGACGACTATGGACGTCCGAGCGAGAGAAGGACGAAGTCGATTAAAGAATATTTCCGATGGAAAGTCGATTCTTAATTAAAAATGACGTCCACACACGTCAAACTATCGGATATTGTTTTACGCTGTAAAAAATCGCTGGGAAAGATTTTGAAGTGAAAATAAATTATTAGTTAAATCAATGACTTTATTTAAAATTAATATTTATATTTTCATAGAAAACTATCAGTTTGTGGTTCGACATATTTAATGAAAATAAAGTGATAATTTTATTTAAGAAAGATATTATTTTAATTTTTATGACCGACCGGTTTCGCTAAGCTTAAGCATCATCAGGGTACAAAATTTAACAAACAAGAAATACATAGTGTATGTTTATATATATATTCGTATATACAGAGGGAGAACACAATATAAAAGAAAATTACAAAACAGTAAGAAAAAAAAAGAAAAACATTTAACATAACTTACGGTTAAGATTCTCGACTACAAATCCAGAGGTTATGGGATCAAATACCAGATTGGGCAAATAAGTTTTAAATAAATATTAAAATGACATTAATAATCTTAAGTACAAACATGAAACAGAAAAAAGCTAGAAACTAAGAAGAACAAAATATATATAACAAATACTGGACAAACAAAACGATATCTTGTCATATTTTAGACAGTTTTTTTTAACTGAAAATAATGAACTTTGGCGAAAAATTGCTGCTTTAAAATACAAAGTTTCCACTTTATGGTAAACATATACGAGTACCTTTTTTTTTACGTGAATACCGCACAAGAGTCTCAACTGCTCCCAACCGTCTAGATCCAGTGGGACTATGGCATCCCCAATCGGGGTATGTTGTGAGGCTGAAGGTAATGGTGAAGGGAAGGAGATGAGGATGGGGAAGGTTGGGAAGTATCTGGCTATTCAGATCTGGTCACCAAACATGGCTAAAGCCATTTCAAGCAACGTTTCAATTCTGAATGGTGGTCTTTCACCAGGGCGATACTTATCTACCACTCTGGAAAGTGCTGCAAATATAATTTATTTTATTACGTATCAATTAAATGTGTTGTGACACATATTAACTAAATAATAATTTGCGCACGCCGGGCTCGAACCCGCGACCTTTGGATTCGTAGTCGAGCCTCTTACCACTCGACTATGCAGGCCGTCACAATTTATTAAAATTTTATTTTAGTCTTATGAAAATAATTTTTAAAAAACTGGTGTAATGTTTCAAAACCCTGATATTATTTTTAAATAATTTACAGCAACTTTTACTACGATACATTATTTAAAATGCAAACTTATTAAATCATCAAAATTAACAAATAATGTCTTTCATAAAAATAATTGGAAAGTCGTTAAAATTAGTATGAAATGTTTACAAGATTACGTAGTTGAAAGTGAAAGCCAGCCGCTTGGTTTTGTTTGACAAAGGGGTTTGGTTGGTTTGCTTGCCAGTTGCTGGCTGTTTTTCCGAATTTCATCAATTCCTGGAATATGCTTAGGGGTGGGTTTCGGTTTGTAAATGCTTAAGTCAGGGTAGGTGGCGGTGGTTCCGAAACAGTGAAGCTAAAAAAAAATATTAATATCGGAATTAACTTTAAAGCATTAATGCTTATTTATTATTAAATATGAAAAAAAACGATATTTATCCAATACACCATTTAGACATTCAATGTGTGTTCGGGCAGAACTATGAATATCATCAAAAGATGGCAGCATAAAATGGAAAGAAATTCAAATATTAATAATTTTCAATAGAAGTATGAGATCATTTAAAAAGGCCGTTTTCCAATAAGGTATCGATGGCTTGATTGACAGAGTGTTACTCCCGGATAACGTAGAGGTTCCGGGTTCAAGTCTCGGTCATGACCATTGTTGTTTTTAGTTTTTGGCTTTTTCTATTTCATATTTGTGTTTTAGATTAATAATATTATTAAAATATTTAAAAACATATATATTATTTTAATAAATACTTTTACTTCCTAAGTACACCTTTAATAAGAACATCTGAAGCAGCTCTGACTAAATTGAAGCTGCCTCTCCAAGGCAGTAAAAACAATCCTCAAACCCATCATTTTCACCTTAGATTTGCAAGATTAGCGTTTGTAAGATTAAAATCAACAAGAATGCGTATTGATTATTGAAAACTTAGTAAAAGTTAGTGAAGTAACTAATACGAATAATTTTACTTCTCATATTTGCTATCTTAATCAGAGGAACCTTCCACTTTAAAGACGAACGCTCTCCCAACTAAGCTTTTGCACGTATTTTCTGATTTGACTAGTTTTATTTTATTTTTTTAAACTATTTCTAAGTAAATTAATACATAAATATATAAAAATGTCTGCAACTCCTCAGCCGAGCTGAATCAATATATAAACATTACTTTCATCATGAGTTAACTACCCTAAAATAAGATGAGACCAGTTAGTTCGTCGCGTATTTTTCAAATGTAAAAATTAAAAACAAAAATTCTTCCGGTGAAGTCAGATGGTAAATAATCAAGAAAATTGTTTTTAATATCAATATCCCCTATAGCCTAGCCTTTCAAGACAATCACTGCACTACTGTACTTAAGTACTGTTCAGAGTGGTAGATACTCTAAGCATCGCCCTGATGAAAGACCACCATTCAGAATCGAAACGTTGCTTGACATAGCTTTAGCTGTGTTTGGTGACCAGATCTGATAAGCCAGATACTTCCCAACCTTCTTCTTTCTCGTCTCTTTCCCTTCCTCACTACCTTTATCATCACAACATACCCCAATTGAGGCTGACATAGACTCACTGGCTCTAGACGGTTGGGAGCAGTTGGGACTCTTGTGCAGTATTATATATATTATAGTATAAAAATAAAACTTTTTAACGTTTCTTCTTCTCCTAGTGCCATTTCCTGTCAGAGATTACTTACAATCAGAATAATATTCACTCTGTACGTGGCAGCCGTAAAAAATCAGTGGAACTGAACTTGTACCAGCAGGTTTCAATCAATTTTCTACAGGATTAGCAGTTTGGTTGATCGCTCTTCGCAACGTGACAAAGATATTGGAGTTTTCTTATTTTTCATGTCTAGAAAAATTTCACAAGTTGTAATTCGACGAATATTTTCTAATTTGGCAAACCTATCTGTCCACAGTATTTTTGTATGGGCCTACATATCCCAATTAAAAAGGCTTTCCTGCTATTGTGATTCTCAGGTCGTAGTAAATACTTAATATAAATATCGTCAAAGTTTGGGAAGTCCTGTTCCAAGGCCTTAGTTCCCATTTATATTCCGTGCAGCCATCTCGAGGCGTATTTTATTATTAATCCTAAAAATGGCCGCTTACACCAATACAGACTTAGTTTCTATACGCACACAAAACTACCTGGGCCCTATGCGTGTAGTTGTGTAGAGTTTTCTCAGGGTTGTAAATTGAGGTTTAACCTCGTTTTTACTTCACTGAAAAGTTAGTGGGAATAAATAAATAATAATTCCATGCTTTTATAATTCTAATCAATATCTGTGATACTTCTTATATTACGTTGTGTAAAACTGTTTTTATGATCACCATCATGTTTGTAAAAAGTTTAGGAAAAAAATAAATGTGTTTGAATAAAAAACTTGACGATCCGAGACGTCCTCAGCATTGAACTCTTCATAGAAATGTCGCAAAGAAGATGAATTAATCGTAGATTAAGACTTAGAAAACCAATTGTCACTGAAAGTTCTGGTGGAATTTCCTCAGGGCAGGCCACCCCAGTCAGAAGAAGCAAGACAAGGGAAAGGTAACATGAGATAAAATAGTTTGAATCTATTCAAACATAGTTATAAAACAGTTTTCAAAATGCGTCACATAACTCTGATGAATTAAGACATGTATTTTTCAATCGTATTCATACATATATTTGACCAGACCGGTTTCACCCTGCTTCGGGCAGACCGGTTTCTTTATTCTTTGTTAGATGAAACCAGTTCGGTCAACAGCAGTAAAAAAAGATATCGTATAAAAATATATTGACCGGTTAGTAGCTAAGTGAACAACGCGTCGTATTCCCACCCAGGCGTCAAAGGTTAGATCCTAAGTTAACTAAGTTCTCCATCATTGCACAAACAACATTTTCCGCTAATAATTATAGTATCAGGCAGGATTAAAATATTGTCAGGTTATTCACAACCTGGGAATGTTTGTAATCATATATATTGTGTACAGAAAGTGTCTTAGCGGCTTCTAGAAGATGACAATACTCCTTTCAATCTCCTCCAGTTCCTTACGTTTAAGGATGCAGTATTGACTTCCACACTTCACAAGCCTCTAATTCATCCCCAAGGTTTATTATAAAGAAGCCTCATTGCCTGTCGACCTTCCGTCCTTGCTACGTCATGTCCTGCCCAGTATTGACTCTTCCTCATATAATGGTATAGTACGTGGTTCACGTTGGTTAAGTTGTCTGCCAGAGAACATTTTCTTGAATGACTTAAAACTTTTTTTACTTCATCTTAAAAGAGCCACCTTCTTGGGGGCCCAGCACTTTGAGTAATTGCTCAACACTGATAAATATTTTAATATTATTCTTTTCATCGCCCTAAATTAATTTTATATCGCCAGGTTAACAAATATATTCAGCTTGAAAACTTTAAAGCAAAACCACTGAAAATATTTTCCTGTCTTATTATATATAATTATTAAGTCTCTTATACTACATGATTTTTAACATTCATAGTAAAAAAACAACAGGTGGAAAACGTTAACTCACATATTTTTTATGCCCTCACCAAATCTATATTAACATCCTTTTCCCATGAAAATTAGGAACACCCACGTGGCCGAGTAGTTAATATCCTCGTCTACTTATCTGGAGGTCGCAGGTTCGAGACCCGGTGCGGCCAAATAAATGTTATTTATTCAAAATGTGTTTGGTCGCATATTCAATAAAAATATAGACAGTATATTTGCGGCGCGTTCCAGAATGGTATAGTACGAAAATCACTATGGTGAAAGATAACAGGTATCGAAACGTTGCTTGAAATGGTGATAGCTGTCTTTAGTGAGCAGATCTAAGTAGCCAGGTACTTTTTATCCTTCTCCTTCCCTATCACCTACCCCTCTCCACTACTTTTAACCTCACAACATACCCTTTTCACTGGTTACGGACAGTTAGAAGCTGTTGGGAATTTTTTTAATATCTTTAAAACAATATTTACGAAATTCAAACAGTTCGATTTACAAAAATATAAATAAAAAACAGAGAATTGAACTCAGACACTTTCACTTGCCGGATGGATCCTCTACCAATTATACTACCTCATCTTGTTATCTACCCGTCGATTTTACCAAAAACATTTTTCCTAAATATAACATTATTACAATTAAGTTCCTTACTTTTATTATTTCGGTAAGAATCATCTATAAAGAAAATACATCTCTTGAGAGATATTTTGAGGTTTACTTTATATTGTAAATTTTAAATTCATGTGTGGACACCTGCCTAGTACAAATTCAAAATTAAAACAACGTTTCACGACTGGGAAAAGATTTTAATTAATATTTTCAGCCCTTAAACTTAGATTAAAACAAGGCTTAACAGGAAAACCACGAAATATGGGAATAAAGTCGTAGACCCTTTTAAAATCTGGACAAATTCATATTCTAGTTTCATCCCTTCCGTCCCCTCTTTTTAATATAAACCCTTACTTTGGGACCTTATGTATCTGCCAATGCTGCTGTAGTGGTGGGATGTCTTTGGAAGAAAATCAATAGACTACTGTTAAGTAAACAGTACAATAAATATTTATGCTTTTTATCTTTGACTTCATTACATTTTGAATTATTGGAATTGTTAAAATTCCTACTCAACTCAACGATTCGTTTAATTTTAAGCAACGTTTTGATTCTGATTGGTGGTCTTTTGCCTGGGCGATACTTAGAGTATCTATCACCCTAGAAATGCAGAAGATTTTGCATTTTATATTGGTAAAACAACCCGTAGTGTCAATGTTAAAATCAAAAAACATCTTAGATGTTTAAATAACCACGGTTTTTCAGAATTCGCCAATCATCTAATTGAAAAAGATCATTTGAGAAAAGCACCGGTGCTCATAACATTCTTCAAAAAAATTATAATGGCAACATATTAAATAATTTAGAAGCACTAGAAATAAAGAAATCCATTCAAATTAATAGCCATATTTTAAAAAATCAGTTAAATTTGTCCAGTAGTCCAATATTAGGTATATTTCATAAAATTTCTCATTCTTCTATAATCACCTTCTTAGTTGACGTTTTGCCTCTTTTATTTCATATTACCTGTCTCTTTTTTTCTGTTCCTTTGTTATTATTTAAAAAGTTTTATTTTATTTTCTCACTGCTCTTTTATTTGATTTTTTACTGGGTTCTCCCTCTGTATGCATATATAACCGCAAGCTTGTTTTTTGTTTAGTTTAATTTTGTACCCTCATGATGCTTAAGCTAAGCGATACCGGTCGGTCATTAAAATTGTAAGAAATCTGTGGTCTCATATAAAGTTAGTATTTCATTTTCAATTAATATATCAAACCACGAAGTGATTGCTTTCTACGTAAATATTGACTATATATTATTTTATATGAATCAAAATTGAAATTTCACATATTATTTCAATAAAGTCTACATGACCATCTCGATAATATGACGCACGCCTTAAATATTTCAACATCAATTCACTTATAACTAGAAGGCAAATAACTAATTTAATATGTTTACGTAAAATAGTTCACGGTCTCAATCTCGATACTACAGTATGTCTTAGCAGTATTGAAACAAATGTACCTATTTCTTATTGTTTAAGACGCCATAGCACATTTCACCTGAGTACGTTCAGAAATTATATTGCCATTTCAGAAAAAATGTCCTGCTATTGCTTAGGTTTTTTTTAACAATGATTAAAATAATTATACTGTGTATCACTTTTTTATTGACTTTCTTTGTGATTGATTGATTTCAAAAAAATATATATTTGATGTATCATTTTGTATTCTTTTTACAATTTTACACTCACTGAGTTTTATAACTGAAGTATTGTGATAAATATAATAAATAGAGTTTTTTGACCGCGCCAATATAATAACAATACCTTTAATTTGCCAAACAGTACGGCTTAGATCCTGTAACTTTGAAGTTCTGAGACAAAAAGCTCACCTCTCTACGACAAAGGCTGTATTTTTTCAGTGTGCGTATTATTTTTATTCTTCTATGGCGAGTTTGATTGAGTGCTTATTTAAAATTTCAATATATGCTGTTAATTGTATCATAAAATTGATCATTAATTCTGCAATAAAGAAAGCATTAACGATGCTCGAGTAAGTCCATTAAAGCACCTCCTGCGCACGCTGTGGGCTGCTGTAGGCTGCTGTAGGCTGCTGTATTGCCGACGCACGCACAGCGTAGAGCCGAGCAGCAAGTATCACCCCTTCGACTTAACGGCACGACATTAAAACACTAATTTCTTATCGCGAAACTGGGGTGGAATAGCAGAACTACGAGTAGTTCCAGGCGACGTTTGGTACATAGGAAAGTTGGGTGGGATATGGATTAGGGTGCAAAAACCAAAAAGTGTTTTTTTTTTTGGTAAAAAAAAGCGCAAAAAAAAGGAATAACTAAAATTGTTGAATCTTGAGTTAAATGTGGAAAGCACGCAAGTTACATACTATAGTGCAATGTAAATAAAGATCAGCCGAATTACAAAGTAATATAAAAATTCAAACAAAGTAAGCGAATTGCTACAAAGAATTGAGGGTTGAGTGTAATTTCGTTAGAGTTACTTTATTGGACCTCCCTTGATCACAAGTTGAACCGAAAAAAAAAGTTTGTTTTCAAACTACTAATGAAAAGTGGTAGATACTCTAAGTATCGCCCTGATGACGTGACTTGCTGACGTTCCTTGAAATGGCTTTAGCTTTACTTCCAAACCTTCCTCTTCCCCATCTCTTTCCCCTTCTCACTACTTTAAGCCTCACAACATACCCCAATTGGGGACGCCATTGTCCTGCTGGCTCCAGACAGTTGGTTGCAGTTGGGACTCTTGTGCGGAATATCGATCTCGTACTCTTCATTGTAGATTATTGATATTATTTTGTTTAACTATTTCTATGATTTGGCCACCGTCGATTAAAAATCTCGGTTTCTAATAAGGTCCCGATGGCTAAATCGGTTGACGCGTAACTCCCATATAGAGTAGAAGATCTGAGTTCAAGTCTCGTTTGTGAATATTGACTTCTTATTTTCATGCTTTTTTGTTTCATATTTGTGTTTTTAATTATTGATATTGTTAAATAAATTTTAAAAAAAATACCAATAATCTTCAACATAAGTATGCGATCGATTAAAAATGAAAAATATCGGTTTCTAATAAGGTCCCGATGAGTTAATTAGTTGGAGCTTTACTCCCGGCCGAGTTCGAGTCTCGGTTGTGACTATTGTCTTTTTTATTTTCTGGCTTTTTCTGTTTCACAGTTGTGTTGTTGATTATTGATATTATTTAATAATGATAAAAATATATATTAGCATTAATTCTTCAAGTCAATTCCAATTCAAAGATATTTTTACACCATTATCACATATCACCCCAGCCCTTCCATAAACATGCGAAATTAGCGGCAAATTAATAACCACCAGTTAAATTTCCCTTATAAGTAACCGAGCAACCCCGCATTTCTTGCGTGGATATAATGGGTGCCTACCTACTCCGTTCATAACACACAATCCTCCCGATCTTCCTCTTCCCCCCATCCTAAGTACAGCCCTTAAAGCCTACAGCCGTGCAATGCGCGCGGAACTTGGGCGATTTATCATTAATATATCATTTAAATTGTAATGCGTTTTGTTTGAAGAGAAAATTGTGTTAAATAAATTGCTTAAACGTTAAATATTTACTCTTTTTGGCCGTCAGTTAAAATTTTGTTTGTGAAATTGAACCAAAATGAAATTAGGTTTGAAAAGATGTGTAAATTTTTTAATATATATATATTTTTATTTTTTTCTCATTGTTCTCTTTTTTATTTTATATTGTGTTATCCTTCTATATTTATACATAACCGCACACTGTGTATTTCTCTTAGTTTAATTTTGTACCCTGATGATAATTAAAATTAAATCTGTGGTGCGACGCACAGTATTTTTTTTCATTTCATTAAATATTTTTTTGCACAAAAATATGCAATTAAATGTATATTATTGAAAAATATCAATAATTTTCAACGAAATATGAGACAGAAATAAGAAGATTAGGTTTCGACATAGACTCGAAATCGGAACTTCTACTCTATCCGGGAGTATGTCTCTGTAAATTGAGCTACCGAAACCATTTTAATTACTGTAATTTTTATCAATCCCATTTTTTTGTTCAATCGATACATTTCATTATTTTCCTGATTACTTCGGAACTAAGAACCCATCTTTGTGTTGGTATGCAAAGCTAGACCCGAGCAGAGTTCCACACCTAAAGAGTGTCTTAGATAGACTATACATGGCCTGTTAAAAATAAAAGGTGAATTTTGAATTTTCGCGGGCTGTGTACATTCGATTATCAATTTTTTTGTTTTGTTATGTTGGTACACATATGTTTATCATATGTTAGCATTATCAGCCATTTTGGATTAGTGGTTTGTTTTTGATAACTGGAAAGGTTCGTCACGTTTTTGTGTGTTCTTCGATTTTTGAAAAAAATGGATCAAAGAATTAAATCCATGATTTGTTTTTCCACAACTCCAGGACGCTCATCGTCATTAACATCTTCTCGCCCTTCTGTAAAGCGCTTGTACCACTTATAAACACTTTTTTGAGACAAAGTATACTCGCTAAATGCCACAGTCAACATGTTAAGTGCGTTGGAGCACTTTATTCCATTTTTAACGCAAAATTTTATACATACTCTTTGATCCGTTTTTTTCAAAAGTAAAAAATCGAAGAACACACAAAAACGTGACTAACCTTTCCAATTGTCAAAAACGAACTACTTATCCAAAATGGCTGATAATGCTAAAATATGATAAACATATGTGTACCAACATAACAACAACAAAAAATCGATAATCGAATGTACACAGCCCGCAAAAAATCAAATTCACCTTTTTTTTTTAACAGGCCTCGTACATGTTTATTTACGAAAATCTTTTGACTTCTTACACCGTATGGAAATATTTTTTACCAGCAATATCGTTCTTAAAACCTCTTTGGGCTCAAGCATTTTTTCATAATTATAATCTTTTCTCAACTATTTTCATATTCTCTACCACATAATAATTAGATCACATTTACTAACTTCAACTCAACAAAAATGCTCCCGGTCGGTAAGATAGGAATCTTCATTATCAGATACTTTAGGCCTCTATCAGAAATAATGACAAGGAAATATTTTTTGAGCATAAAACGGCGAGTATCATATATGATACCTGAAATTTAATATTTTTCGTAAGAAAAGTTACTATATTTCACATACGAATTTTCTTTTTTGAGTTAATTTATAATTACTAAGTTCTAGGTTTTTATTATCTTTTGGCCGTTTAACAGTTTATTCGGAAAAATAAAAAAAATATATACATTTCATTGCAATGTAAATATTCAGTTCTTAAAATTAAACTTTGACACGAAGCACTCACTTTGTGGAATTTATTAGATACATATACCAACCGGTTTCGGCTCTACCTGAACCTTCTTCAGGGCTGAACAAATATGTGAAAAAAACATATTTGTTCAGCCCTGAAGAAGGTTCAGGTAGAGCCGAAACCGGTTGGTATCTGTATCTAATAAAGTGGTGTCAAAACAAAGTTAATTTTATTTAAAAAATTTCTTTAAATTAAATTGAACGTAGTTATGCAGAAAGCGTCCAACCCACAATTTGCCAAAATCGAGTTTAATATGTGCTCCTAAAGATAAATATGAGATATATATCTGCTTAAAACATCCAAGTGCAATAGATTTTGAGTAATTCATTTTTTTACTAACGCACATTGCAGATATTTGACTTAAATTGATATTTAAAAACATTAAAATGAAGGATTACAAAGGATTTCGTTATAAATACATTGGTGGGTTATAAAATACCTTTTTATAATAATTCTCATGAGAAAAAAACACTCAAATTCCGATTACGTATATGAATGCTTGTATATCGTCATTTTTTCAAACGCAATTTTCTCCGATCATCTTTTTGGGGGTCGATGCTTTTTGTATAACTACGCCCCGTTTAAGTGCATGACTATTGCAGCCTTAGGGAGAAAAGGGTGAAAATAATAAATCATAGCTTTTATGTTATTTGGGTGAAAGATTTTTCAGATTTTCTAAAAGGGAAGAAATTATTTGATTAGTTTCATCAGATTGTAGATACATTTTTTAAATTATTTTTTTACATTGAATATCGCATAAGAGTTCCAACTGCTCCCAACCGTCAGGAGCCAGTGAGGCTATGGCATCCATAATTGGGTTAAGTTGTGAGTCTGAAGGTAGTGTGGAGGGGAATGAGATGGGAAGAGGAAGGTTGGGAAGTACCTGGCTATTCAGGTCTGGTCACCAAACACGTCTAAAAACCATTTTTAACAACAATTAGATTCTGAATGCTGGTCTTTCATCAGGGTACTTAGAGCATCTACCACTTTATCATTAGGTGATGTGGTTGATATATTTAGTACGTCAACATCACACTATAAGTATCCCTTAGTACAGTTTTTTTCATCGGGTAGAGCTAAACTAATTGATGAAACTATTTAACTCTGGACCTGTTATTCAATACTATTTTTTTCTTTTCTTTTACAATATTTTTGAATTTGTTATTTTTTCAATATTATTTTTTCTTTTCACTTACAATATTTTTCTATTCAATAATATATTTTTATTTTACTTTACAATATTTTTTGCACTGCTTATGAGTTTATTGTTTTAAAAAAAATGTTAATACTTGTGTAAAAGCCTTTGACGGGCGTAAATAAATAAATAAACACTTCTATTCGAGATACAGTAGCCTTTTTGTGTTTTTCTAATAAACTCCACCTACACATCTACTTTTCTTCCATGAATAATATGTGTAGAAAGGCACACGGTACATAAGGTTTTACTAGCACACGTAAGACCTGGCACATAAGATAAAAGATTTCTCAGTCCCCTCCTCCGTACAAAAACAACGCTATTTGCGGAACTGGAAGATGGAAATTTTCCTACGTAACTGCCACCCTCTTCCCCACCCACTGCCTGGCCCACCTCCCCCTCCTCTCGCCCCCTCCCTCCGCCCGCCGGCAGTAAAGCAGCGCTCCCGTCTTACGCGCGAGCGAGGCAGTCTTTTGTATATTATGTGTTTTTAACGACCCGACGATACTTCCAGCAGAATAATATTCCTACTTTATAGGTTTACTGCGACAGCTAAAATTTTACATTGGCACGAACGCACTTTGATTACGTTTTTATTTTTTGTGCTTTAAGCTCTGGCTTAGAAACGGAAAATGACATAATAAATAAGTACGTCGGCTATATCCATAGGTGATAAAAACTCAATTTGAAAACTTTGATTCGTTAAAGAACACCATTGTTTAGAAATTAATATATTGGTTGTATATCGTCACCAGAAAACCAAAAGGCCTGAAGCGCCATTTTGCAAAGTTTACACGGGAGCACTTTAAAGTTTTTTTTGTTGTTGTACAATTAATACTTCCCGGAATTATTTGTGCTTATCCCTCAGCTTTAGCGCCTTCATAAATTATACAAAATAAATAAAACCTTATTTCTTTCTTGCTGAAACACCGTGCTGGATCTTAAATGAATGACATTTTTGTTTTGATCAGGACATTAAAATGTATTGTTTTCTTAAAACATATTCATAAATGAAATAACAACATAAAATTTTTTAATTTAGTTCATTTTTTGTATAGTATTAATATATATATATTGTTACCGAAAAGGCAAAAAGACTGAAGCGCCATTTTCCTAAGTTTACACTGAAGTACTTTGAAGTTTTTTTTGTCTTACAAATAAATTTAAAAGTCTTCAGTACCTGGTTGGATTTTGAAAAAAAAAGTTGATTCAGGTAACTCTTCGATACTCAATGCTCTCACTGATTTACCTGAAGCGATTAAAAACTTAAAAATTCCCAAACTTGTGCCACTTGCGTCAAACCTTCTACCAAAAGGTAAATATATTTAGATGGCTGAAGGGCCACAAAAGTCTTCAGAATCATACGAGAGTCAGAGCATTCGATGCAGAAAAAAGAACTAACTGCATATTTAACTTTTTTTTTCAAAGTGTCGTTTAAGCCCTTTCGCCTTTTCAGCGACGATATATTATTTCTGCTCGTTCACATTATCCTGTCAATACACTATGCCTATAACTGCCGCAACGGATGGTAATGATAAATTTATTGACAAACTTCACGTAGGCAATCCGAGTTATTTTTTTTTATTATTAGTACATTCCCAGTTCGACGCAGACAAACTTGGAGCAAGCCACAGTTATTTTTCAATCTATCTTCCCACTACAGAAGAGTGCTCACCTACCTAAATGCTCAGCCCTTATTCACACATCCAGCATTCATATATAAAATGAAGAAAAAAATACCCACATTCCAAATGCCACGTAGCAATATTGAGTACACCCAGGTTTTAAACACATTTAATAGACATATTTCCACGCTAATTTAAAATATGTTTTGTTTTTTTTTTATGGTTTTATGTAAATATTTTGTTTGTGTTTCATAAATAAAATATGTAAATAAAAAATAACAGTAATTAAAGACTTTTATGAGAACGATGCTATGCAACGAAGATAAAATGCCAGAAATCTATAAGCTGACAAAACAGGTTGGCGCATAGGACTCTCAACTGCTCCTGACTGCCGGAAACAGGGGGACTATGGCATCCCCAATTGGGGTATGTTACAAGGCGTGGGGGAGAGAAGGATATAGGGAAGAGGATGCTCTGTAAGTAGCTGGCTATTTAAATTTGGTAACAAAACACGGCTAGTGACATTTCAAGCAACGTTTCGATTCTGAATGATAATTCTTACTACCCTGTTTAAAAAATCTATTGTATTTTATATTTACTTCTAATGGATTCACCCATAAATTTGTAGCGTTTATTTGAACGTGGGTACACAGATTTATAAAAAACATTTTTTAATTATATCAGTAATTTTATGTCATAACAATGTTTTCTTGAATATATATTCCATGATTTCCACAATTTGTTAGAAGCAGGGGTTATTTGATGATAAAAGAAAACGGTAAAGCATTTTCATATTTATTTTTTTTAATCTCAGCTCTTTAGGACTCGCCAATAAATATACTATTTGGCACTGTTTACATTACTGCTCCTGTTTTAAACGAATTATTATGAGTATGTACTTATGTGCGAGTGTGAACTTTTCAAAATAAAAACTGATATCAATTGAAATTATCAAATTATAAAAATACTCTTTTCATACCCCTAATAAATTACCTATCTTTAACGTTGTTTAGCAGATATTATTCTTTTTTGAATTGGGTGGATTAAAGCAACTTATATTTTTTCTTGGCAAATCAAATTACATCCCGTGGGTTTTTGCGTGTAACAACTATTATATAAATAAAGAAGCAGTTTGTTTGAATAGTTAAAATTAACTCAAATAGAGGTGTGGCAAATTTTCCTCCTGCAGCCCTCCACCGACAACATAGTTGTATTTCAGAAATTCAGAGCAAATTTAAAGAGAAATATCGTACAGTAATGAATCGCAGAAGCCCGGAGCAGGACGCGAGGACGAACGGGGGAGGGGGTGGCTCCGCAACTGGAGGAGGGGGTTCTCCTAGCTGAGGGGGGTGGAAGGTGGAGAGAAATTTGGAGGAAGGTTGGGGGTAAGTTGATGGTATGGGTTGGGGTTGTAGAGAGGGTGGGATGTAGTTTTAACTGAGAAACGCGTCTGAGGAAAAGTTCCGCGGGAGTGTTGTTGCTCCCACGTGAAGTGTGTACGGAAGCAGCGAGTATTTGAATTACAAGAAAATATTAAGTTTGTCGTGTTGGATTTAATTAAAATGGTAAATGAAAGTTTGAGAAGAGGGAGTTAATACATTATGATAAAGAAATAAAATCTGTTCGTACAACAAAATACTGAGTCACTCTGAATAAAACTTGATTGCCTATCGTGTTCAATTTTTTTAGTAAATTTAATGAAGATATTATTTTGAAAGATTGATAATGGCCTTAAAGGCTGAAGCAGCAGTCCCAAAAAAAATAAAAAAAATCACACTATTTGACGGCTTCAATGGTAGAGTTGTAAGACGCTCGACTGCGAATCCAAAGTTTGCGGGTTTAAAACCGGCATGCGCTACTATTTTTTATTCAATAAATATGTGTCAAAACACATTTAATTCATATTAAAATAGTACAAAAAGTATATTTGTGGCGCGTTCCAGAGTGGTAGACACTCTAAGTATCGCCCTGATGAAAGACCACCATTCAGAGTCAAAACGTTGCTTGAAATGGCTTTAGCCGTGTTTGGTAACCAGATCTGAATATCCAGGTACTTCCTCTTCCCCATCTCCTTCCCCTTCCTACTACCTTCAGCCTCACAACATACCCCCTATCAGGGATGCCATAGTCTCACTAGCTCCAAACGGTTGGGAGCAGTTGAGACTCCTGTGTGGTATTCAATATAAATATATATATCTCAGACTACATTCTTCATTATCAAATTTCCTTATTTTTTTAGTTTTTTTTTTTAAATACATTTAGTTTTACAAATCAAACACCGCTACTATGGATAAACATCATAACTAAACCATGCGTTTGAATAAGTAGGTACCTTACATACTTAAATTTAGATGAATGATCTTACAAAATAATTTTCCATATTATATTAGAATTAACTTTAAGGCTTTTATGGTTATTATATGTATATAATTAAAACCATATCAATAATCTTCAACGTAAATATATGAAACAGAAAAAATACAGCGGTTGCGACCGAGACTCGAACTTGGAACCTCTATTCTCTCCGGGAGTAACGCGTCTACCAATTCAGCCACCGAGACCTTATAAGAAACAGGCATTTTTGGTCGATCTCATTCTTCATATATAAATTATAAATGTCATTTCAATTTTTCTCCCGTTTTGGCTGCTAACTCTACCCGAGCACATATTATATACCTAGAGAGTGTCTTGAATAAATCATTCATTTTTATTTTACAACCGACTGTTATTATAAAAACCATATTAACGCCGAAAATTATTGATATTATTTCAATTATTAATAAAAAATTTACATTACTTTCAGTTCTACGAAAATGTTCTTAAAAATAAAATGAAATATTTTTTTAATTTTTTATTTGACCGTCTCTTAAATGACACGTAATACCCTTTTAATTAAATTATACATTCATCAAAGGGCCTGCTATAAAAAACATGTATGAGCCGATGAATGAATGTGAATGAAACAAGGAGTGTGTGCCAAGATAGAGTTGTTTTAGTTAGTTAATTAATTAATTTAGAAAAATTTCAACCGAAAAAATATTTATGTTGAACAAAGAAAAAAATTATGATGAGGTTATTTTTTTAATCTTTCATTCCTCTAATGGTCACATGTTATTTTTAACCCCCCATGAAATCAAAATGTCTCCAAAACTACACCGTTAAAGTAACTAGACTTGTTGACCGTCTTTCCACGGAAGCCCTGGGAAGCAAAACCCGTTGTCCACCGTTGTCTTTTGTGAAGAGAGCTAATAAGAATGGACGCTTAGGTTTGACCGGACTTGATGGGGTGGTTTTGACCCCTGAGTGACCGTTCGGCGGCCGGTTATTGAAGGGTTATTCCAGTTTATATTGTCCTCGAAGATATGACGTAAGGGATGGTTTTGATAAACAGGTTTTTTATTTTATTTTATGCGTAGATATATTATTTTAAACGGTATTTTTTTTTTGGATGTGATAAGATTCTCACGAATAAAATATGTCTCCTGAAGACGTTGGTTTAAGGATATTTATTTGATCCTAGATGTTTTGCATTTTTTACGTGGTTAATCTTAACCGACTTTTTATAAAATTCGTCAAAGAATTTTTTTTTTTTCTTAAAATGTTACTTTAAAAAAATGGTTATGTTACCAGTATTTCATGGGACGTTTGATATATAAATATATTTTTACTATATACTGTTTTTAAATAATACACTTCACACAAATGCCCCTGTCTTAATGGTGTGCAGTATACAGACAGGAGAACCATATCACCACCCGATCTAGGAATGTATTTTAACAGAAATTATTCTATATTTTAAATGGGTGAATTTAAGCAACTATTTTTTTTTTCTTGAAAAGTGCTTGTGATTTTTTATAATTAACAAAAAGTTAAATTTTATTTTCGTCGTTTTAAGTCGTTTTTAATGCATTTCAGATTAAAAAAAAAATGTTATCATGAAATCTTTTTTATATCTTCTGCAGATTTCCCGGGGTGGGTAAGGGTGATTTAGTGTCTCGTTAAAAACATAACTAACTAACCATCACGCCGTTTCCCCGCAAGGGTAGGCAGAGAGGACGGACCGCCATATAACTCTGTCTCGGCACACACTCCTTGATTCATTTACATTCATACATCGTCTCATACATACTCTTCTGTTATTTTGACTCTTCGCATGAGCCGATTCAAGTGTTTGATTTACTTGATCATGCCATGTCTTTCTCGGGCGTTCTCGACTTCTTCCATTCACTTTCATATCATTTATTTTTTTCACACTCCTTTCTTCGTTCATTCGCTCTACATGCCCAAACCATCTAAGCGTCCCTTTCTTGATCCTTTGCATTACGCTCACATCAGCCATTAAAAATATTTTTTGCTATTATTGATTGAATACCGTTTTGTAATAAGTAATGAGTTTGGCCAGCCCTGGAAATAACCTTGCAGCTGTTGGGATCTTGCCTCCGTAGACATTTTATAAAGTTAACTTTCGCGAAACTGCGAGGCTGGGGCAGGGCTGGAAAACTCGAATTTATTTAATAATTAATTAAAATGATAAACTTACAAACATTGATTATAAGCATGTTTTTTATATGAGTTTAGAGGATGTGTACAAATCATTTGTATGTGAACTCAAGTAGGTGTGCAAGGATTTCGATTATTTAAATATTATAACATTTTTTTCGAGGAAAGCAATCACTTTGTGGTTTGACAAATTTATTAAAAATGAAATAATAACTTTCCATAAGACCACAGTGTTGTTTCAATTTGTATGACCCACCGGTTTCGCTTTATTTCATTGTAGTGATTGTTTTGTATTTTATATTGGTAAAACAACCCGTAATGTCAACGTTAGATTCAAAGAACATCTTACATGTTTAAAAAAACACGGTTTTTCGGAATTCGCCAATCATCTATTTAAAAAGATCATAACTTCAATAAAAGCACCAGTGCTCATATTCTTTACAAAAATGGTCATGGCAACAGATGAAATAATTTAGAACGACTAGAAATAAAGAAAGCCATTAAAATTTATAGTCATATTCTTAATAATCAGTTAAATTTGCCCAGAAGTCCAATGTTAGATATGTTTTCTGTAAACTGATAAAATTTCTCATTATTCTTCAATCACATTCTCAGTTGACGTTTTGCCTCTTTCAATTCATAGTATCTGTCTCTTTCTCTCTACTCCTTTGTTTTAATTGAAATGTCAATCTATTGTTTTCTCACTGTTCTCTTATGTTATTTTATATTGTGTTCTCCCTCTGTATTTATATATAACCACACACTATGTATTTTTTTATTTAGTTTAATGTTGTACCTTTACGACGTTTAGGCTAAGCGAAACCAGTCGGTTATAAAAAAATAAAATAAAATATATGGCCTTATACAAAGCTATTTTTTTCATTTTCACTATTTATTAATAATCTTTAAAAAACATGAAAATAGAAACAACATAGAAAAAAAAGTTGTAACTCTGAACCTTTACTCTATCCGGGAAAAGCGCATTTACCAATTTATCCATCTCAATCAATTCACCGATCATCAAACCATTCACCGTCATTTCAATTATCTCATACTGCTTGAAGACTATTAATAATCTTATTTAAATTTTTGTTTTTCAGATATTTTGCGTCCATCTTTATAATCGGTAGCAAAGTTCTATTCGAACACTGATGATGCTTAGGCTTAGCGAAGCCGTTAGTCATAAAAATTAAAATAAAATCTGTGGTCCTGTAAAAAAGTTAATTTTTCATTTCATTGAATACGTCAAACCACAAAAGTAGTTGCTTTCTCCGGAAGTAAATCATTATTTTAATACTAATGGTTTATCGCAAAGAGAAAATTAGACAACCTAATTATTTAATTTCATTTGTCTTTTTCTATCTTCATATTCTTTGAAGATTGCTAATTTTCTTTAGGTAATACATATGTGAGGTTTTATTTGCATTACGGGCCCCGCCTAAGGCAATTAATTTTCCCTAAATACGTCCCAGTAATCTTCCGCCATATCTCATTCCTTCGTTCTTACATACTTAATGAGTTCCTTCTTCATATTTGCTTCTATCCCTTCCACCCCTCCCCCAACCTGCCTCTTACCCCTCTCCAAGCCTTCTTTAGCAACCCCTGTCGTTTTCTGAACTTTGGCGCTTGGAAGCAAAATTTCCTCCCCGTTACAAGGCGCCAGGGATGAATTTTTTATTGATATACGAAGAATCGATGAATTTAAATTAAACTAAGGAAAAAAACAATATGCCCTTTGAATGAATTTCTTCAGAAGCAACACGTGAATATTCACTTTAGTAAAGCGTTGGTTTGTAATATTTCACCTTGAGTGTAACTTTAGTGCGATAAGGTAATGATTAGAACCCGGATTCTTGTTGCGTTTATAGGACTTCAATTATAATATATATATTTTTTTAAATTTACATAAACAGAAAATCAGATCATAGTAATTATTATTAAGAATGCTATAGTCCCACTGGTTCCTGGCAATTAGGACCCTTGTTAACACTAAAAAAATAAGTATCGCCCTGGTAAACGACCACCATTCAGAATCGAAACGTTGCTTGAAATGGCTTTGAGAGTGTTTGGTGGCAGGATATCAATAGGCAAGTACTCCCAACCTTTCTCTTCCCCATCTCCTTCCCCTCTTCACTAACTTCAGCCTCACAACATGCCCCAATTAAGGATGCCATAGTCTCATTGACTCTAGACGGCTGGAAGTAGTTGGGTTAAGTATTATAGGTATCTACTGCCAACGTTCTTTGTTATTTTTAGATTAGGGTAACTTTACAAAAACAGGAAACTCCATTAAATGAAGGACTGAACGCTGTTGGCGCAAATAAGAAATTGACCATAAAAGCGGAGCTAGCAGTCCACAACGGAGTGTTTATACCAACCCTGATGTATGACAGTGAGGCATGGAACTGGCAGAGGAAGGATGAAAGCAGACTGAATGCTGTGGAAATGAGATCTTTGAGACGTATGTGCGGTAAAACTATGTATGACCGTATGAAAAATGTGGATATCCGGAAAGAATGCTAGGCTGATGTGAGCGTAATGAATATGATCAAGAAAGGGACGCTTAGATGGTTTGGGCATATAGAGCGAATGAACGAAGAAAGGAGTGTGAAAAGAATGTATGATGCGAAAGTGAATGGAAGAAGAAGTCGAGGACGCCCGAGAAAGACATGGCGCGATCAAGTCAATCAAATTAAAGCATTGCATATAAACTGAATTAATATGAAAATAACTGTTAGTATTAAGTAAAAATGTAATTTTTTGTACAATGGATTAAATTAAATGATTTAAAAAAAAATAAATAAAAATACTTGAATCGGGTCATGTGAAAAATCAGAAGAACACAAGAGTATGAATGAGACGATGTATGAATGTAAAATGAAGCAAGGAGTGTGTGCCAAGACAGAGTTATATGGCAGTCCGTCCTCTCTGCCCACCCCTGCGGGGAAACGGCGTGATAGTTAGTTAGTTAATTAGTTACAAAAAACATCGAGTAATTGGCACCTATATGATGTCAATAATCGATGTCTAGCAACGTAACTTCGTTATTTCAGTTTCATCCCTGCTTCGGAGGCGGGGAGGGACAATGAATCAAAAATTATTCCTCAAGAACAGCACTTTCTCCGTTCGGAGGGGGTAGTTCCCTGTACATGGCGAATTATTCAGTTAAACTTCGGGGGAGTTAAGGCAAGTTTGAAGTTGAGATGCTGTTGGCGATATCCACGAAGAGGAAATAAAATTATTCGATTGTAATCTGCTCGCGTTGTATTTTGGGGATATCTTAATGGGATCGATGTGCACATTATATTTCATATATACAAGTATGTAAACTTACAGATGGTTTTCTTATTAAGCGTATATTTATTTTATTGTAAACGCCCAAATAGGTTTTTTACATATAATGGTACATTTTACAGTGATACATGCGTAAATTATTTATATTTTCGTACAAAGCAATCACTTTGTGGTTTGAAATATTTATTTGAAATAAAATAATAACTTTCGATAAGACCACAGATTTTATTTTCATTTTTATGACCCACCAGTTTACTTGGCCTAAGCGTCCTCAGGGTACAAAATTAAGCTAAACGAAAAATTTGTTCAGCAAAGGGTGTCGTCCACCGTAAGAAAGGCATAGCAAACTAATTAACTAACCATCAGGGATTGGCAGACTTGCGCAGAGTGCGCTACAGCTCTATCTTGGCACACATGCCACGCTTCATCCACATTCACTCACCGTCTCAAACATTAGTTTCTGTTTAACTGAACCGGTCACACATTCTTGGGTGACCTCGAGTTCTTATTATATCCAATGACGCAAGTTCCTCGGAGCATCTTCCATTTAAATACCTGTAGAACAAGGACAGCATTCCCACCTGACGTCTGTGCTCCAAAGCTTGCAATCTGTTCGTTAAGATAGGAGAATCTATCAAACGGACCGCCCGTTTCTGCACAGATTCAAGGTTTTTTCAGGTATTTAGGGGCTCCAGACCAGAGTTGGCTGCCAAATTCAACAGTGGGGCGTTCTTGCGATTTGCACAGGGTCAGCACTTGTGTACTATCGAAGTATCTGCGGGCCCTGTACAACACGCCCAACTTCTGAGAGGCTAACTTTACTCTGGCTTCGATGGAGCCCCTGTGCCTTAACTGTTCACTTAAGGTTACACCAAGCATTTCAATAAAAGGTTTGTTTGAACTACTAACCGATAAAAATTTATTGAGTTACCTCGACTTCTCCTTCCACTCATTTCTGCTTGTGTCGCTTTTTCCATGTTTGGTGACTAGATCTGAATATCCAGGAACTTCCTAATCTTCCTCTTCCCCATTCCACTACCTCTAGCCTCATAATATTCCTTGATTTCGCATACCATAATAATTATTTC
This sequence comes from Drusus annulatus, assembly GCA_022651775.1. Lineage (NCBI taxonomy): Eukaryota > Metazoa > Arthropoda > Insecta > Trichoptera > Limnephilidae > Drusus > Drusus annulatus. The sequence goes on along the minus strand of JAGWCC010000049.1, from coordinate 1,277,288 downwards.
ATTAATTTTATCAAGTACGTAGGTAGAACGTACAAAAATTGAAACATTCTAGATCTAACTGTTCTGAGAATAGAAACGTCTCAATTAGTGTATATACAATTACATAAGAATCCTCCCTTAGTCCGCGTACCCTTCTCTTGTTCCCAATTTGTTTCCTTTCCCCTTCCCATCCCCGGAAACACCCCTTCCCGGAATTATCTGTGCTCATCCCTCAGCTTTAGCACCTCCATAAATTATACAAAATAAATAAAACCATATCCCTTTCTTACTGAAACTCCGGGATGGATCTTAACAGAATGCCATCTTTGTTTCAATCAGGATATAAAATATATCTCGTTCTTAAACATAATTATGAATAAAATAACGAAATAAAAAAGTTTTAATTTTATTTTGTAGGTTTATTGTATAGAATTCATATTCATATTAACTTTTTTTTTTAATTACACTTCGGCAAAATAATACCGCTGGCAAAAAGGATTGTGTGTATTGCTGCATATGTATACACTTCCGACAGTGATGTCCTTGCTAAACGTCACTGAAAAACATAATTTTGTAGCACTTCACAGTTTTTTTTTTGTTGTTTTACAATAAAATTCATAAATCTTCTGTCCCTGGTTGGATTTTGAAATAAAAAGTTGACTCACGTAACTCGGTGCTCTCACTCAGTTACCTGAAGCGATAAAAAGCTAAAAATGTCCCAAACTTGAATCGCTTAAGTCAAGCCTTCTCCCAAATGGTAAATTTATTTTAGATGACTGAAGGGCCACAAAAGTCTTCAGAATCTAACAAGAGTCAGAGCATTCGATCCAAAAAAAGAAACTGAGCAAAACTGCCCATTTAACTCCTTGTTGACCAAATTCCTACTTGCCTAATAAATTACCTTCCTATAAAGCATTTTAGCAGACATTATTCCACATTTGAAATGGGTGGATTAAACCAACAAGTATTTTTTATTGGCAAGTCAAGTTGTATCCCGTGATTTTTCACAGGTAACCATTAGTATCTAATCTAACGGTGTTTTATTAATACCTGATATCTTGGTTATAATTAAATTCTATGCCCCTAATAATTTCACGCGAGGCCGCCAACACAGACTTCTGTTTCTTCCCAGGTGCAGAACTAACTTACCAATGTGATGTTTCTGGGAAGACTTACTATTTTAGTTAACTGCCTCGCAGGAAAGTGGATTTTTTTCACAAGACTTTAAAAAAGTTTAAGCACGAAGTATGGTAGCTATTCAGTTTTAACAATACCATATTATGTACTAACTTAATACTTATTTTTTGTTTCTAAACTAATTTTTTTATTACTATCTTTGTATTATTATCATAACGATTTCATGTGTTTTTTTATCAATTTTGCAACGTATTCGTGTAAAACTATTTTTGCAAAATAATAAAAATAAATAAATATTACACATATTCGTAAAAATTCCCATAATACCTTCAATTATCCCTTCTCCTTCCCATTCCAATTCATAAATATGTATATATATATATCTCAGCATTTTGTATTTTAGGTTAATTTTAATATTGTCCAGATGATGGAAGGGTACTTTCGAAACCGGTAGATATAATATTGAATAATAAAGTGGTCATAAAAAAAGTTTATCTGTTTTATTTATAAATATTACACAGTTTTTTCTAATAGCTTTTTTAGGCTTAAAATAGTTTCTTTGAATGATAAAGAGCATTGGTATTAGTATTGAACAATTATTATTATTAATAAATTGGTTATGTCATTAAATATACCATCCAGCCATATTTTTTTGTTAAAAAGGAAGGTAACAGCATAATGATGTAGATCTCTCAGACTGTTCTACTCGGGCTGAGGTCCACATTCGACAAATGTATACGGTTGTGTTTGTGTATGTTAGGTAAGGTTTAGTTGATTAGGTCAGAGTAATCAATGTCATGTTATGGACGCATTAGTAAATTAATGAATAGAGGATGGACCACCACTTACTTCTATCGTGGCACACGCTCTTTACTTCTTTCATTTTAATGCATCGTCTCATACATCCTGTCTTATTATTCTAACTCTTGACATTGTCCGACTCAAGAATTTTATTCACTTGATCTTGCTATGTCAAGAAGAATATATCGTCGTCAGCGGAAAAATACCTCCCATGTGGTCGACTCTACAAAATTCACTTATATGATATTGCGTAGAGTTTCAATTTGTACTTCAAATTTCAATGTTTTTATTGATGAAAACACATTGTTGCATCGTAAACTACGGAGAGTATTTTTGATGTCTTAAAAATAATCTGTAATTCCCAAAAAACAGTGTTTAATTTCCTCCTGAACAATTACGCTTTTGACACATACTCGTAGAAGGTATTTTCGCGTTGACGACGAAATATTCTTCTTGAACGCATTTATAAAATAGGCATTTCTTGCAATCATCATTATACCATCATCGGCGTTACATTTAGGTATGATCAGTGGAGTCCTTAATCCTTAAAGCATATTTTTCCCCCCTTTATACATGTAAATTTGCTCAAAAACATTTATGTATATTTTTTCACCTCTTTTAGGTATTTTTTTTACAAAAATCACTACTTGCATTGAGTTTAAAAGCAGTGCAATCCTTAATAACCCTTCTTTCTTATTTCCACCCCTATTGCATCGGATTAACTCAAAAACATTCGTCTCACTTTTCCACTTAGCGCGTTCCCCCCGACGCCATCAAAGGTCTTATTCCGCCCCCCCCTCGTCATAATTTATACAAAATAAATAAAGTCCCCCCTCCCCCGGCCGCGCGTGGGGCGGTCTAAAAATCCCGCCCCCCGCCGCGCTGCCACGACAAAAAGACGAGGGGGTTTTTTGGGGGGTTTCTGGGTGGTTTGTAAGGGTGCGGGGTGTTTTGAGCAGAGTTCACCAACTGTCAGCTGAATGAAATTAAGTTCAGAGTGTTTTTATGAATTAAAAGTTTCGTTGTTTCATATTTAGATAACCGGCTCATTGCCGTCTTGCTATTAACAACAAAATTTAATTGTTTTTTAAGATATCCAATATATATAAAGTCCCAAGACTTATGTACCTGATTGGATTTTGAAGAAAACAAAATATACTCAGGTTACACTTCAAGCGACGAAAAGCTTAAAAAAAGTCCCAAGCTTGTGTTGCTTGAGTCAAGCCTTCTCCCAAACAGTTAATATACTTTTTATGGCTGAAAGGTCACAAAAGTGTTAAGAATCAAACGAAATTCATTGTTTTTGATGCAGAAAAAAGAACTGATCAAAACTGCATATTTAACTCATTTTATGATCAAAGTCTCGCTTAAGCCCTTTTGATATTCAAGCGACAATATTTTATTTTAATTATATTACGTGAGGTAATTTACTGTAAAGTGCACGGTGAATTATCACAAAACTAAGATATTTAAATTATATTTTATTATTATTATACAGAAAATATAACGTAAAAGTCTGATTTAAATATTTTATATTGGGTCACAGTACAATTTTTTTTGTCAGTAGACTCATCTCATTGAAAGCGCTCTTACCCAATTTCGCTTTAAAAAATATATTTTTTGAAAAGGGTTGTCGATCTCCTATTTAGGGGGTGTGTTCGCTAGGTGGTTGTATCCGGGGCGCAGGAAGCATCAGAGGAGAAGGGGTGGTAAGACGCTAGTGGAGTGGAATCTAATGTTCACTGGAATAATTACAGCGCCGCGAGTTCTCGTGGAACTGCGCCGTTCTAATTTCAAACAAACAAAAAAAACTGTTGGAACTTCGTTTATATTTTTTGAGTGTTTTGTTTCCATAAAAATTATAAAGTTTTTCGTTTTGCAATGATGAAAGTCTTGCGGAAAATTGAACCCGCGACACTTGGGTGCGAACCCGACACTTTGAACAAGTCGGCTACCAACTGGTCTTTTCTTTCCCTTGCCCATCCTTTTTCCATTAAAATTTATTTTTTCACCGTTAAGTTTTCTTAGACGATTTTTTTTATACTAAACTTAAATATTTATGTTAATCTTGTCGATCGTTACTCAATCTAAACAAGTTAAATAGTTTTTTTTTCAAATTTGCTTACGGATGAAGTTTTGAAAATAAAACTGAATGTTAATTTTTCAAAAAAATAACACAAATTTTATTGATTCTTTTTTTTATGTCAATTCAAATTTGGTTTTAAATTGCACACTTCCTTCAAAGGCAATAAAAAACGGTAACGCCCGATTAGAGTGAATATTTTTAAATTTATTAAATTATAATAAAAAAGTTAATTGTTTTAGTGAACCTAAATTTATGGAATACGGTTTTTAATTTTAATTGTCAACAAATTTGACAAAAAGACAGACTCTACTTCACAAGATTTTTATACGCCATTCCGATAGATATACGATACTCCGCCCAAGAATCCCAACTGTCGAGAGCCACTTTAACTATGACATCCCCAATTGAGGTATATTGTGATGCTTCTGAAAAAAATGGACAGGAGTTGAGGAAGAGGAAGATGGAGGTTTGGAGATACCTGGCTATTCAGAACTGGTCAAATAACATGACTAAAGCCATTTAAAGCAAAGTTTCGATTATGAAGGGTGATCCTGAAAGTAACTACCACTCTTGAACGTGCAACAAATTAACCAAATATTAAAATCAAATATTAATTAATCGTCAAATAACCCAAAGTCATTCAAGGACCCACATACATAAGGACCAATTTTTCTTTGACAAAATGGAAAATCGATCATTTGTATCGTAATCGGTTAGTAGCTGAATGGACAAATGCCTCGATTCCCACCCAAACATCGTGGGTTCAATTCCTTTGCTAATTTAAAACCTGTACATTGCACAAGTAATATTTTCCACTTATAATGATATGATTTCAGCGCCTTTGAGGTGATTTTTCACAGAAACGGCGCTATTCAAATTATTGTAATATTATTTTTTTATTAATATATTAAACAATAGTGGAAGTTTTTTTCAATATTGTTAGGTTATTCATTATCGGGAAAATTTGTATTTCTTTTTGTTGAAAAATTATAGAAATCATCTTGTTCTATTCGCCTACCTAAAAACAAAACCAATTAGACACAAAAGTTCATAGACAAAATACAGCCTTATCTATTTTTAATCTCAATTTAAATTCATCGGCATCTCTTCTTGCCCTAATCTGTTCATCCGACATCCTTAATTTCCGTGATCCCTATCAAGAAATGCTCCTCTTAATCTTAAAGTACCAACAAGAAATCTCTAGATATTATTATATGAGGGGTAGTTTCGAGTTGGGGGCTGTACGGGGCCAAGTGAGAGGGTAGGGAGGGGCGGATGGGGGGCAAAACAGCCCTCGGCCGCGTCTCAAAGTAGAGTAGAGAACTTTTCAAATTTACAATTTATACCACCGAGTTCAGCCATTTTGAATTTTACAAGGATTCTCCGAGAGAGATAATGAAGAATGGAGGGGGTGGGTGAGGGTGGAGGGAGGGTGCCAGAGGTAATAAAATATACAAGGGTGATCAGACGCCGCGTTAAATTTTCCTGATTTAATTGGTGTTCCCGAACTACGCGCGCAACTTGTAACAAAGCATTCATTTTTAATGTCTTATTATTTCTTGAAGGGTCTTGTTGAGGATTTTGAAAAGTACATTAAATTGTATTTATTATTATTTCAAATTTTCAAAGAACACCTCTCTTACTTTTATATCTACCCATAAACATCGATATAGGTTAATAAACGTTGATTTAATTGAATAAGTTTATTTATTTTTATACTTACGGACAATTGTCCAATTACAAAAAAAAAACAACACGAAATGGGAAAATATTAAAATGAAGCAATGATATATAAGGACAAAATATACATTTGATAAAACATACAAGTCAAAGCCTTAACAAGGTTTTGGTAGAGTCGTAAAGAATGACAAAAATCATTTAGACTGGTAACTAAATTTCAATACCATGACTTGAGTGAACAAGTCTCGACATTCTGGACAGTGGAGATTGATACCCATAATTAGTAGAGTGATGATTGAGGAATAGCAAATCATTGTCTTTGAGCATACGGCAAGGAATGTTGAACTTGATTAGTTGCAACAAAGAAGGTGAGTCAATAATACAATTAATAATTTAGAAAACCCAAATTAAAGCCAAGTCTTTCCTACGCTTTTCTAATATAGAGATGCTGTATTTAAAAGGTTTGTTGTAATTATGCAATGCAAATATTTTTAAAATTGTTTATCTTCTTTTGGATACAACCCACATAGGCCATAAAATGGAATACATAAAAAATGATTTTAAAATGTGATGCTGTTGATATATTTCTGTAAGCGCTTTTTGCAAGATGTCCATTTTATTGAAATATTCAAATCAGCGAAAATAAATAGAAAAACAAGAAATTTAAAATTTAGTTCAAAATTGAGCTCTTCTGTATGAATCTGGTAGAGTGAGTTCCAACATTTGGAGATGGCGGCGCTGCGAGCGCTTGAAGTTTAAATTAATCCACTGTTCCATTTCGACAAATTACTATTTTTTTCCAGCCAGCCAGCTGAACTATTACGCCTTTTCTCCGCAGTGGTAGATATAGGGGATGAACCGCCATACAGCTCTGTCTTGGCACACTCTCTTTGATTCATTCACAATCATACATCGTCTCATACATACACTTGATCGTGCTTATTTGCATTATTAAAAACGTCACGAAGTTTCGACTCTATACATAAATCCTACTTAAAAATGGGGGTGAAGTTTTAACACGTAAATAAGTGTAAATCCTTGGAGTAACGATGTTTGGAGAGAGAGCTAATTAATTTTACCCAACCTATACAAACTTGCGATAAATCACTTTCTCCGGGTTTTTACGTCGTACACCATGAGAGAGAAAGAGACAACAAATGTAATACACCGCTTCTATGTACTATCGCGATGATCTTGGGCTCCTGGGTCACCGCGGGACTTCACCAACATTTTTTATTATGCCACTAAACTTGACACAACTGAACGGTTTTGAGGTTATATGCTATATTTTTGTTGATAACAATACTGTGAAAAAGTGGTTATACGAATAAACAAAAACATTATGTCGATATGTGATATGAATGGATGTATAAATACCCTAGCCTTAGACTTAGCCACGCCCAGGTCCGCCGTGTCCGGTAAAAATCATCAAAAACGTACTACACTGCCTTGGAAAGATACCACTCTTTATACTCTAGGTGTTAATCCAAAGCCTTTTTCATCATGAGAAGTTTCGTATAGTTTAAAAGAAAGATTTAAATAATTATTATAGTTATTTCTTGAAATTCATGGGTAAAAGTTTTAAAATAGCAATCAAATCTAATGCGCAATAATTATACTTGAGTGTGAACAGTGGTAATGTATTTAAACCATCGTGATAATTAAATTTAATGATTATTTGATACGCTTCGTGTTCTGAAAAATTATACTTAGCTGTAAAAAGACCCCTTTCCTTCGAATATCTTTCAACAGAATAGATGGAAAGAAGTAAATGGCGTCGATTTTAAGCAACAATCCTTAAATATTTATAAAATGTTGTCATGGTGAGTGGAAGATACTTTGGTGGAAGACCACAATTTAAAATTGAAACGTTGCTTGAATTTGATTTACCGTGTTTGGTGAATAAATATGAATATCGAGGTACTTTTATATCTTCTTTCCCTAGTTCTTGATGCTTAGGAGCAAATGGGACTCTTATGCGGCAAAAACTTTTCTTTTAAACGTTTTTTTTGTAATGTTTTCAACCTTTATCTGAATAGCAAAGGTATAAATTATTATAGAGTCAAAAAGCTATGGCATTACGAATTTCATCAGGTTAAATAAATAAGAGAAACAAAGCAGACTTATTACAATAATGGGTGGGAAATAAGCTTTTTAAGCAATGTTTCTGTTGAGCATTTAAAATATTGCTTTGTTTAAAATAGTGATTCTGAGAACATCTTCAACCCCAATACGAAGTTATTATTGCCAATGAATTTGCTACTCAACGCTATTGTCGCCAGTGAGTTAATTGTCATACTTGATAATTTGGTTATGAGCAACAAATTTGCTTCCTGTATCACATTTGTTACCTACCTGTGACACTTTTGCTACCAGAAACATATGTGGTACAAGTGACACCTTTACTACTGTGACATATTTTTTTCTCAGTATTTAATATACATGTATAACTGTATTTTTTTAGATCAAGCGATATTATACCGAAGGTGTGAAAATCAGTGGCGGCTCGTGAGTTTTTAATGAGCCAGAGTGCTAAGACTGAAAAATACGACTTTGTTAGTGTTGTTGTAGCCGAAAATGATTTTTAATTTTTTTCAAGAATGTATTTTTTGTATGAAGATTATCAGGATTTTTCAGTTTTGGTGGTACACGGATTTCTGAAAAATCTTCATATAAAAAGCTGTATTTCGAAAAAAAAAAATTGTTTTCGGTTACACCCACATCGATAATGACGTTTTTTTCAATCTTACCACACTAGCACACTAAAAAGTCACGAGCCGCCACTGGTGAAAATACGTTTTTCTTGTACACTTAGTACAAAAAAAAACAAAATATGGTGTATAGAAAAGTAAGTCTACTAGATTTATTTTGCAATTGATTCTAGAAAAAACAAAATTACAAGTTTTTCTAATAAGTCATTTAATTGAAGTAATTGTCAACATAACTACCAGTAGTAACAGCACTCGAACCATAAACTGCGATAAGGCCGCGTAATTAGCACGTGCGTCTACCAAGTACCAGGGGACCTCTAGCGAATTTCGTTATAAACAACAAATGGGAATTTAACATTCAAGACGCGAACCCCAGCCCGCACAGAATTACCGCCGTTTCAGCAAAGATTCAAACCCATTTGGGCGCGCCTCGGAATGTTAATTTTCTGATTCGTTTTGCCCCGTCGAGTCTTGACTTTATTGCTAACAATAAAATCTTAATGTGGAGCCTTATTGCCGATACCGCTCGCACTACCTCCCACCCAGCTTAGCGTAAAAAACTTAGGTAAGGGCAGCAATATATAGATAAATATAAAAACGTCATTTGTTAACTTTTCAGAATGGTGATAAGAAGATTCATAATGCAGCAAATATTGAAATTATAATCAAATATTTAACTAACTAAATGACTAAGAGGTTTAATATGGTTGAACGAACAAATGAATTAGTTTAAAGAAATTATAAAATAACTTTGCATAAGACCACGGATTTTATTTTAATTTTTATGACCGACCTGTTCCGCTTAGCCAGGCATCACCAGGGTACAAAATTAAACTTTACAAAAAATACAAAGCCTGTGGTTATATATACGTACAGAGAAAGAGCAAAATATAGAATAAAATAACAAAACATTAAAAAAAAATAGAATAACATTTTAATTATAACAAAGGAACAGAGAGAAATAGACAGGTAATATAAATTAAAAGAGGCAAAACGTTAATTAGTTTTGAGGTTTTTTTTTTAAATAAAAACTAAGTAAAGTTAAGTACGTCAATATTACCACATCATCGCTGGAAAAGCAAAATGACTCAAGCGACAGTTTGTTTTTTTTTCCTGCATCGAATGCTCCGACTCTCGTTTGGTTCTGAAAACTTTTTTGGCCTTTCAGCCATACAAAATATATTATTCTTATGCAACGAAGCCCAAAATAATTAACTGCAGTTTATACAGAATAGGGGGATGAGGACGATTTTGAAATGTAATATTTTTACTAGAGCTCAAATAATGTTACGAAATTTAAATATGATGACACCTTAACAACATATAATACATAATACTTTAACGATGATTTACAAGCTTAAAAATAACATGCTCCCTAAATATCTGCTAAATAATATTATATATAATGTAAATATTCACAATTATCCTACGAGAAGTTGTCATGATTTTAAGCTTCCCAAAAGGAATCTTGTGTGTACTCAAAACAGTGTGTTTTATAAAGGCCAAAAACTTTTTAATAGTCTTCCAAATGCCTTAAAAGAAGCCTCAAGCCTTGGCACTTTTCGGAGAATTTGTGCTGAATATGTAAAAACAAACCTATGATTATATGCTTTGTTCTATAATTGTGAAATGTAAAAATGTTTGAAGGCTTGACTCAAGCGACATAAGCTCGGAACTTTTTTTTGGCCTTCGACGCTTTGGGTAACTCAGTCAGAGCATCGAGTTAGCTTTTTTTACAAAATCCATCCAGGTACTGAAGACTCATGAATTTCATTGTAAAACAGAAAAAACTTTAAAGTGCTCTGGTGGAAACATTAAAAAATGGTGCTACAGCCCTTTCACCTTTCCGGTGATGATATATATTTGTAATGGTTCAAAGGTAGAGCCTTGTGGGATGCCACACAATTGTCTCTCGAGATCTTGGAGTAACAATATATGGAGAGAGCTAATTATTTTTACCCAACCTATAAAAATTTAGGATAAATCACTTTCTCCGGGCTTTTACGTCGTACACACTGAGAGAGAAAGAGACAACAAAAAAATCGAAAAATATCACACCGTTTTTAGGTATGTAACAATGTTCTCCGTCTCCTGCGTCTCCGGAGACTCCGCCCACACGTTTTGATATGCGACTAAACTGAACATAACTCGACGGTTTTTTAGGTTATATGCTATATTTTTCTTTATAAAAATACTGTGAAAAAGTGGTTTCACAAATAAACAAAAACTTTATGTAGACATGTGCTATGAATGGATGTATAAATACCCTAGACCTAGTCCTAGCCACGCCCAGGTCTAGCTGAGTCAGGTAAAAAATCATCAATACTGACTACAGATAGTATAGAAGCGCTCCCTTCTGCATATTATGGCTCTGAGCTCGAGATGCACTTGTTGTTTTATTCAAATATACGACATATCATACCCAGTGGCGTGCGTGCATTGCTCTGTGATTAAACGTAAGCTGTGTAAGTTTTCCAAGTTAGATTATTTATTACAACTTGAATATTTCAAAATGGCAATTTTATCTCAATGTCTTCCTCTGATTTCTTTGACCCATTAAAAATGTACATATATAGATTAATGTATTACAATTTAATTCGCCTATCGGCATATTTAGTAACATTCATGTACCAATTATACAAAGTTTCTGGCCGTTCTGTACGTGCTTGTAATTTTAAATCTTTACATTGCATTTATTAAAAGTTTTGTTTTATTTATTTTTTCTTTATACGAGTATATCGTAAGCATTTTTTTTAACTGATCCTCCATGGTTTTCGTCTTCGAAAATTTTGAAAGGAGTGTTTACAGAATCGACTTTCGTTAAAAAACCTTTCAATAAAGTCTTCCACTTCAACTAATGCAATGGTATGCAATATAACGCAAAATAAGATCGACCGATCAGTAGCTGAGTGGACAAACGCGTCGGATCCCCACCCGGGCGTCGTGCGTTCAATTCCTCTGCTGGCTTAGTACTCAATCATTGCACAAGCAATATCTTCCGCTTCTTATGAAAGCAGTAGGAATTTTTCAAATATTATCAGGTGATTCGTAACCCGGGAATGTTTGTCTTTCTTTAAGAAAAATATTTTTTTTTTTTAGGGTTTGAACATTTTGTCGCATTAAATTAGCTTAAACCATGTTTAGTGACCAGATCTGAATAGCCAGGTACTTTTTAACCTTTCTCTTACCCATCCCCTTCCCATCTCCACTACTTTCAGCCTCACAACATACCCCAATTGGGGATGCCATAGTTCCACTGGTTCTAGACGGTTGGGAGCAGTTGGGACTGTCGTGCGGTATTGACTTTAAAATAAATAAAATTAAAATAGACACCCCTTTATTAAATACTTTGGCCTTACGTTTAATTGGTCATTTTGGTAAGCAAGTATTTTTATAAGCCTAGAAAATAATTAAGTATTGGGTCTATACAAATATTTAAAGTTTCAATTCTCCTACTAAGGAACTTTTTTCACGTGTATTTTTTGTTGGATAATATGCAAACATTTCAATATTGTTTGTGCCCGAACTTCGCAAAAAAAATCTTCTCAGCGATGTTTTTTTGCATAAATCGAAACAGACAACCTCCGTTAAGTGAAAATGTAAACCTAATCGCCACCGGAGTGGTTATTTCGTTCAAAGTTTACGAACTGCATCGCCTTAATTTTAAATCGCTTAGTTTTGATTGATGGAAGCGTCCATCAAAGCAAATTATCTTTGTTTTAAGTAAAAATCTGTTCCACCACATTGTCGCTGAGCCGAAAAATCTCGTTAGGCCCAGCCCCCGTGTTCACATTTGCCCCGGCGTCGTATTTTCCCTTGGGGCAATCTTAGACAAAGGAAATTCTGGTAAAAGCTATTCTACATTTTTCAATTCGGATCAATAGAATAGTTCCGTCTCACTTTAACCACAGCGCATACAAAAACTTTGCCTTAAAGTGAAGTTTTCCTTCTCGCTCTGCCTCGCTCTTGCGGGCGGAATTTTGTAGTTTTTGAAAGCTCGGCAAGGAATTTGAGGCGGGTAATTAAATTGTATATTTCTAGAAATTCCCGATTCATATATAAATTTGTTCGAGCCAATTTTTATGTTGAGAATCTGCGTTTAAAATGCTGTTATTATCAAATTATATCATCAACCAACTAATGTTTTTTCAAAATGCATAATATTTTTTGTAAAAGCTTACATTAATTGTTTGGTAATGCTTTAATTCATTCACTTCACCTTGATTGAAAAAGTACATGTGCATAATTGATCGTTTTTTATTCCATTCTTATAAGAATCTCTTCTGTTACCGTAAAAACTGAATTTCAGAAACAAAATGGTTTTTTGTGTTTTTCTCTGTTATTCTGTAAGGTATAAAATCCTGGACATTAATATAAGGATTGAAGCGGATGATAGTAGGTTTTGTAATATTTTGACATTCAAACGTATCCTCAAAATATCTTGGACAAACAGTGCACGAATTGGGCAAACATGAAAAAAATTGTGCAGGATATCGAGAAAAGATATTTTCAATATCTTGTTTACATTATCGTTGTGACCACTTTGAAAGAACTACTTCAAAGAACTACTTCTTTTGGCAACAGTTCCTACCGCATTCATTGTTCATTGAACAAATATTTCAATTGAAGTCGGTAGTTCATTTTAGCGTTCATTCATTTCAATAACTTCATTTCATTGAACAAATACTTCAATTGAAGTTGGTAGTTCATTTTAGCCTTCATTCATATTTTGTTAACTTCATTTCATTGAAAAAAATACTTCGATTGTAGTCGGTAGTTCATCCTAGCGTTCATTCATTTCATTGAAAGAACTAATTCGAGTTGGCGAGGAACCGGTTCCAGTCCTTTTCACATTCAAATCTTTACCGACTAGTACGTGCTTTTTCGGCGTGGAACCGGTTCCAAAAATAATTGAACAAATAAGCGGATAAATTCAAACCTCATTTTTGCGAGTTCGACTTCAATTGAAGTGTTCACTTCGAAGGGTTCATTTTAAAGAAGGACTAACAATTCGTGAAGCATTCACAAAACATTGAAGTTTTTTCCAACGCTAATTTACATCATCAAACATGACAAACGTGATTAAGATACGAATCCAAAGGTTGCATTATTTCATATTTTATTATTTTGTTTTTTATTTTTTCTATTAATTTTATATTATAAGTGAATACCCTTATCAATAAAAATTGGGGTATCTTGTGATGCTGAAAGTAGTGTGGAGAGAAAGGAGATGGGGTAGAGGAATGTTAGGAAGTACCTGACTATTCAGATCTGGTCACCAAACACGGCTAAAGCCATTTCGAGCAACCTTTCGATTCTGAACGATGATCTTTTAGCAGGGCGTTACTTGTAGTATCTACTACTTTTTAACGTGCCGCAAATATACTATATATGATTTTATATTAATTGAATGTGAAATAATATTTTTTTATAAATAAAATGTATTTGCGCACGCCGGGATTTGAGCTTGCGACCTTTGTGTTCCAAATTGGTAGATGCGGTTGTAATGCATTATTTTAATAACAAATCTTATTAATCAAATGACCAATAATGCTTCTTTTACTCTACATAAAAAATATGCATGCTGAACATGAAATAAAATTCTAATGTTCGTCCGAATTTATTTTTTTATATCATAAAACATCTCTTGTATCAAACATCATTGTGTAATATACTAATCGTTTTGATACTGTCGGTAACAACCGGTTTCGGACAACACCGGACCATTGCTCTAAATAAAGCCCGGTTTGTATTTGCGTAGAAAACCGGGTTACTTAATCCCGTTATACAGTTTTACAAACCTACGAGATATGTTATTTTTTCTTTACTTCCCAAAGTCAATAAAAGCTTTGCTTTGAGCATAAAGCTTCCTATTGTGATAAAAGTTAAGATATAACCGATATATTTATATTTTAATAAATTATTTGTTGGTGTATCAATTTTTAATTACGTTCTTTTTTTGTGGATTTTGTGTCGTTTCAGAACTTTTTACAAGTGCAGTTTACCAAAGAGCTTTCTTCTCGGGTATGTTGTTTGTTTTGAACCCTTTGTGTTATGGTGAAATCAAGGGGTGTAAAGGAATATATTAATCTCTTACGACATATGTCGAAATAAAGCGAGCGTTGTGAGTTACACGAAGCTTTACAAGTAACATCCACAGCGGCGCTGTACAAATTATCAAAATATTATTAATGTTATAAACATGAAAAAAAAATACAAACGTAATGGAAAAAAAGAGAATTGTCAATGTAATAAATAATTTAAATATATACAGGTCGTTGCTTTAATATTTTTATATTTAAACTCTACCTAGGAGTGGATTTTAACCTTTAGAAATCCTGTGTTTTAAAAATAGAAAGAAAAATATTTTGGTCTTCATCCTTGTTCTAGAAGGAAGGAAATATAAAAATCGACAAATCTTTGAACACAAACTACTCTCATGCGGCAAATGTGAACCGTGTTTAAATGTTGGGCACGCGTTTGTAGGGTCTCTCTACTGTGCACCGGTTGCGATAGATCAAAGGTGCTGGTTTTTCAGAGATCTTTTCATTCGTCGCTTCTTTCACATTCATAGAGTGTATCATTTATGAGATTCTGTTTTAAGAACTCTTGGTAGGAAGCCTTAAATATCTAATCAAATTGTTTGTGTCAAACTTTCACTGGGCGTAACCGACTTTTAATGTCATTAACTTGCGCCTCATATATTTTTTGAACACACCTGACAAGTACCATTGTAAAATTAAGATCATGCCTAACTATCTTCCCAAAGTAAATGAAAATATCTTTCGTAAAGATTCTGTTAGGAGCAAAAAAGATTTTCCTTTTGTAATTGATCTCTACCTTTTTACACCGCGCCAAACCGCGAAAGAGCGAGACCACAGCAGCCGTGCAAAAGTGTGTATACTTTTAGTTCCCTCCCCTACTTCTTTCCTACTCCGGGTTTCCCTCCCCGCCGAGGCAGGCAGTGGGGGTGGTTGGGGGGTGCACCCCTATTTAAATAATATTACCCGCCTCGCGTTCCCTCCTCCCACCTCCCCCTTCCACCGTGGCACGGTTAAGATGAAGGAGTTGGCATCTTCTGTCCCGTTTTTGCCGGAGTAGCTACCTTGTAGTCTGTCCAGCTATACGAAGAAATTTAAGAAAAAAGATTAACATTCCGGTTAAGAATAACCTGACAATATTTGAAAAACTCCTACTGCCATCATAATAAGCGGAAAATGTTGATTGTACAATGACGGAGGACTTAGCCAGCAAAGGAACGAAGATTAAACGCACGACGCCCGGGTGGGAATCCGACGCGTTTGTCCACTCAGCTACCGACCGGTCATTGAAAAGTAGTTTTATATAAACATGTTTGTTTTAATATTCTTGCGACAGTGGATATACTAAGGTTGGTGAGTTTTAAACGATCGTCACATTTGACATCGTCACAATCCAATGATTAACCTCATATAGATTTTTTTTGTTTAATTTAAACAGTCCCCATAAAATGCCGATTGTCGGTCCGTTTCAGCTTTTGAACAAATTGTGATCAACTGAAAAGCTTAACATTCATGTTTTTGTTGTTCACAATTTGCCCAAATGTTAAAACTGGCCTAAAATCGACGTTAAACGGGGAACATCGAAATGTTCAAAAAAATAACATATTGGCCCTAATCGTTTAAATGTGACTATCAAATTTGACTACAGTTTTAAATACACCAATCTATGTCTGATAACGGTAATAAATTATTGAAGTCTGTTGGTATCTTTTCATATCGGAGATTGTCCTCGTCAGGTCGATTTTCACATCCCCAGAAGACTGGACACAGTGCGAATACAAAACTGTTACTCATCAACATTTTTCATCTTAAATACAGTTTCTCTTCTATTTGTAAAATGTATTTAAAAATACAAACTCGTCCACTTATCTGCAGTACCATTTTCACTATCTTTCCAAACACGAACTTTCTCTTCGCTCGGGTAGCGGGATAATCCTTGAAATTCTCATCCACCGCTCTAAATCATTAACTCATTTCACAGTCCAGGGGTTATTTCTCTCGATGGAGCTGCCGATATGATAAACTAGCTTATTTTCCATCTACGTTCATTTCCTTATTTTCTTCTCCCCTTATCTTTTCCATCATCACTTTCAAACATGTTAAACAATTCGTTGGAAGTCATAAAAATAGTCTACCTGTCGTTAGTGCGTAGTTTATTAGAATACAACTCTATAGTGTGGTCCCCATGCTATCTCATCCACATAATAATATTTGGATAATTTGTATAGCGCCGTTTTTGTGAAAAATCACCTCAAGGGCGCTTCACATAAGCAATATCGAACGTGTACAGCGTAAATTTTTACGTTTCATAAACTTCAAACTACACATTCCAATTCAACACATAAATTACATATTCCTTTTAAACACACTCAAAATCCACACCCAAGAAAACAGAAGAAAAATAGCCGACTTAACTTTTTTGTTGTTATTCACTCCGAATTCGACTGTTGTGAACTCCTGCACCTTATCAAGAGTACTTCAGCGAGCAACTCAGCAAAACGTACTTTTCTGCAACAATAATTTCCATACCAACTAGCACATACATGCACCCATTTCTCGCCTAGACTCGGGAATAAATACACCTCAAATATTGATATCTTTTATATGAATTTGCCAAAATTTAAAAGACTTTAAAATGAAATATTTAGTCGTCACTAATGTATGGGAACTATAGTTAATTATAAATATTATTATTTTTTACTATTTATTTCTCAAGACGCTTTACTTTTTACTGTATTATTTCATGTATATCCTTTTTAAACTGTATTATTTTCTGTACTCATGCACTTACTTATGTTAAATTATTATGTAAAAGCCCATCAAGGCGTTAATAAATAAATAAATAAAATAACTCAATATTACTGTTTGCAATTTTTTTAATTATTAGAATCTATATCAGTTTTGACGGCCTGCATGGTCAAGTGGTAAAAGTCTCGACTACGAATCCAGAGGTCGCGGGTTCAAACCCGGCGAGCGCAAATATTTTTTATTTTATTGATATGTGTCATAACACATTTTATTAACATAAAATAATAAAAAGTATATTTGCGGCACGTTACAGAGTAGGAGATACACTTGGTATTGCCCTGCTGAAAGACCAATATTCAGAAACGAAACGTTGCTCTAAATGGCTTTAGTCGTGTTTGGTGACCAAATCTGAAAATCCAGGTACTTTCCAACCTCCCTCTTCCCCATCTCCTTCCCTTCCCCACTACTCTCAACCTCACAACATACCCCAATTGGGAATGCCATAGTCTCACTGCTCTAGATGGTTGGGAGCAGTTGGGACTCTTGTATGGTAATCACTATATATATTTATTTAGTTGGAAAAAATTGCCACCTGGTAAATAATAAAATTGCCATCCCAACACAGGCTTATGCCTAGTGGGATGGGCAATTTACCAACCTATAAAAAATGTATGTTCAAGTAAAATAGTAAATACATAATCAACCTTTATATTGTTATACATAGTGATAATAAATACTAAAAATAACTGATTTGTGGAACATAAAAAAAAAACTACGTTCGAAAATAAGTTTCGCAACATCACAACGAACGCACTACATCCACCCCTGTATTGTTAGTATTCGTCTATATAGTTTTATGTTTACAGATAAGACGGTATTCAGGCATTCCTTTCTCCCTCTTTTTCGCTATACCCTCTCTCCTCCGACACACTAAACGCGCACGTGTGTGCGTAACGTGCACGTGTGTAGGTTAGCGAGCGTCGGACTCAAAGGAAACGTATATACCTTTATAAGTAAATGCTTTTCTTTGACGCCTTTGCTGGAGAAATTTCTATACTCCGGTGGTTTTATTAAAGATGTATTGTAGAAAATGTTATCGGAGTTTCTTTGGAGCCAGCGAGCGTGTATTTTGTATTTTCATTTCGGGGATGGGGAGGTTTTCGAGATGTAATATTGTTAAGATCAATACCGACCAAACTTCTTGGAGAAAATTTATTTCAACGTATTTATAAGAACATAGTCCAAGAGTCTAAACACAATCATTTGGAATTGAATTACAAAACATATTTTAATTTATATAAAGTTAATATAATAAAGAGCTAATTTGATAAAGAATGAGGACCTGTATTGGCTGAGCAATTGGCTATTTACTTTGAAGCTAGACATCGCGGGTTTTAAGCCCAGCGTGGATTTTTATATCAATTGTTTTTTTAGCGATTTTTTAATTTGATTTTTATTTTTGACGAACGGAATTCTCCATAAATTAGATGCTATGGTTGCAACAGCCTAGAACTTTAAAATAAAAAGTTCAAACTGAAACTAATATCATAAATGAAGCAATATATTGTCGCCGGAAAGGCAAAAGGGCAGAAGCGCCGTTTTGGGAAGCTTGCACCAGAGCACTTTAAAGTTTTTTTGTTTTTACAATAAAACTCAAAGGTCTTCAATGTATGATTGGATTTTGAATTTAAAAAAAAAATTGACTCAGGTAACTCAATGTTCTCATTACAAAAAGCTAAAAAAGTAATAAGCTTGTGTCGCTTGAGTCAAGCCTTCCCCGAAATGGTGAATATATTTAAGATCGCTGAAGGACCACAAAAGTCTTCAGAATCAAACGAGAGTCAGAGCATTGGATGCAGAAGAAAGAACTGATCAAAACCGCATATTCAACTAATTTAAACAGCGACGATATTTTTTTTACAAACGTGGTATTTAAAAACTGATAACATGTTTTTTTCTATTTAGTATCTAGTTGAAAAAAAACAGTAAGACAACTAAAAGGTTTTTGGGTGTGATTTTTCGTTATAGTTCAAAATCATTCTGGAGCATAATCGCAAACCTTATTGAAGTGTAAAATAGCCTCGGTATCAAGAAATTAGCACAAAAAATCTTCTGTCTTGGAATTTACCAGCTTAACGATTTCCGGCTGGCATCGTCATTTCCCTTATGGGATATTAATCTTTGAAATTTCCGTACAACTAAATAAATAAATTACAAAAAATTAAAAAAATGATACATATTTATTTTGCAAGAGATTTGAATATTCTTAAACGGTAAAATCTTTTTAGTTGTACAGTAAAAAATACATATTCGTAAACAATATTTACTTTGTGGCTTGCTATGTTTATAAATAAAACACCGGTAATTTCAATATTATTCTGATGATGGAAGGGTGCTTCCAAAACCGGTCGACATAATATTTAATAATTCAAGTTGTTATAAACAAAGTTTATATCTTTTATTTAGTAAAAAAATTCATAAGCAATAAATATTAAACTATTTTTTATACTAAATAAATGAAAAAATAAATTGTTTAATAATTAGACAAAGAAAATAGGTATTGCAAGTCGAGAGTATTGAAAATTCTAAAAGCCATAAAATAAACCATTCATCAGTTTTTCAGTACTTTAGTAGCTATAGTGTTCACTTAAGTTGGTTTACTATCCTTGGCAACGCCATCGCTCAGAAAATAAGGGTAGACTTAAAAGACAAAGGTTAGTTGTAAGGGTGTAAAAAGGAAAAGGTTCGGCTAAGGGATGGGAAGGGTTGGGGGTTTGGGAGAGGCTGGGGAAGAAGGTTTCGCTAAGGGTTGCAGGGGAAGAAACGAACCACAGGGGTGAAAAATCAATTGATCGTTTTGTTAAGATTGTGGAGGAAAATGGAAATGCTTACTGAAGGGAAAATTTATTTTACGAAATAATGGGAAAAGTATTGATTTTTGAATACTTGTTTTTGGAAACAATGGTATTGAAGATAGATGAATAATGAGTGCGGTAAAAGAAAAGGGGTCGTTTTATTATTCTTTACTTAAACATTTTTTTTTTAAATTAAAAAAAGGATATCGTTTACGTTATTTGCGACATAATGTTTTTTTTCTTATTACCAAAATTTAATTTGTTTTAAGGTAATTAATCAAAACTATTTTCAAGGACCTCATAATTTTTTTTATCCAATGGAAAGTTGAAAACTCAGGCTACTTAAGATTTTTGCAGAATTCTGGCTTGAATTTTCAGTCAAACGCGTAATCAACAATTTCAGCGGTGGAATTTTAAAAGGTTATGTAACTAATAATGATTGAAAATAAAATGCGATGAGTGTTGAATTATTAAAATGGTACGATAGCTGAAAAAATAGAAAAGTGTGATGAAACATCGCTGGAACTGGATTTTTACGCATGGTAACTTATAAGAGGATATAAAACGTGAGATAAAAAATAATAATATTAAGTAAATGATGACATTTGCTTGCATTTGAATGAAGACTAAAATAATGGAGAATGAACTTCAAAATAGGGTATGCCCCAAATAGGGTATGTTGTGAGGCTGAAAGTAGTGGAGAGGGGTAGGAAATTGGACAGAGGAAGGTTGGGAAGTATACCTGGCTATTCAGATCTGGTCACCAAACACGGCTAAAGCCATTTCAAGCAACGTTTCAATTCTAAATGGTGGTCTTTCACCAGGGCGATACTTAGAGTATCTACCACTCTGGAACGTGTCGCAAATATTTTTTTTATTATCTTTATATGAATTAAATGTGTTATTACACATATCAATTAAATAAAAGTTATTGGCGCACGCCGGCCTTGAACCCGCGGCCTTTGAATTCGTAGTCGAGCGTCTTACCACTCGACGATTGAGGCCGTCAGCATATGACAATAAATAAACAATGATAAAAGTATTCTAGATTCATAATATTCATAACATGTGTTACCATTTATTATGTGATAATAATTCGAGTTGTTGTTTTAATGAAACATCAGTTTTCAACCAGAAGCAGATAAATAATAAACTTTGACATGAAGCACTGACTTTGTACTTAGACGTAATTAATTTTAAAATAAAAGCAACTTTGTTTTAAAACCACTTTATTAGAAACATACACCAACCGGTTTCGGCTCTACCTGTACTTTCTTCAGGGTTGAATAAATATATAACATG
Organism: Drusus annulatus; assembly: GCA_022651775.1. Lineage (NCBI taxonomy): Eukaryota > Metazoa > Arthropoda > Insecta > Trichoptera > Limnephilidae > Drusus > Drusus annulatus. The sequence continues at coordinate 1,255,948 of JAGWCC010000049.1, read as the reverse complement.
ACAGTACATAATATACATAAATAACATATATTTATTCAACCCTGAAGAAGGTTCAGGTAGAACCGGAACCAGTTGTTGTATATACTTATATTTAATAAAAGGGTCTTAAAACAAAGTTACTTTTATTTTTTAAGATAAACAATAAGAAACAAATACTTTCTGGTGTCAGTAGAACTATGACATCCCCAATCGGGCTATATTGTGAGGTTGAAGGGAGTGGAGAAGAGAAGGAGATGGGGAAGAGGAAGGCTGAGAAGGATTTTTTTTCGCTTTCTGCACTCTTTTACCTTATTGAAAGTGAATTTATACAAATAAAAAAAACTCACTATAAGTCATGAGAAAAGACGCCATATTATTTTTACCATATTTTTCAAAATTTTACTAAAATTTGAAAAGCGTGGTGTCGAGTGGTGGCAACTAACAATGTAATTAAGTTCTCACAATAATTGTTTCAAAACGTAATCAAGAAATCTTAATGTATTTCTTCCCACCGAACCTACAACAAATCACAACATAACATCAAATCGTAAATTTCCTTCACATTCCTACTATAATAATTATAATTATAACCAAACGAAATGTTAATTTAAATTTATTTCTTCAAGCCAGCTAAACAAACCAGGCGCTCCTCGCAATCTGCTTCTACTTTAATTTCTTACTCCGGTACCCAATATCGAGGTGGGGGGTCTCGTGGGTGGTGAGGGTGGGTTTCCAGTGGCGTGTAGTGCGGGCGTGGCGGGGTGGTTCCTTTATAATGTTTAGCCTCTCGCCTTGGAAACGGGCGCAGGGCGTAGCTAGTATCTTTGCCCCCCGAGGCAAAACGCTTTTTCCTCCAGTGGCGTAGCGGTGGGTTGTGGGGGTCACGAGGCGTTTTTTGCCACGGGTTAAGGACGGGCTAGACAACAGTAAAATAAATACATATTTTTCAAAATTTAAACTAAATTACAAGGGTAGATAAAGAGGATGAAAAGCCATACAACATCAGTATTGGATCTGAAGCTGTGAAGAAACACCGAATGTGTTTCCAGCTTCAGATGAATCTGCAAAAAGAGGAATGTAAACGACAAACCTATGAAAGTGTCTAATTATATCTTGAGGAAAGATTGTGGAATGAAGGAAAATGGGAAACCATTCACTCACCGATGTAGTTGAAGTTGAATGTCCTAGAATTTTTCTTACACAATTGTATTAACGAAACGAATTATAAAAACACCACACTTAATTTAGTCTTCTTATTTATTTTATATTTGCAAAAACAGTAATACACCAAAACATTGCAAAAAACACAAAAAATGGTAATTATAATTATTTAAAGATTAAAGTAAAAAGAAGTATAAAAACAGAAAAAATAGTTTTCAAGAAGTACATAATATAGTTAGAACTTAATAGCTAGTTCTTGCTTAAACTTGTTGTAGGTCGTGTGAAAAATATCAAAATTTCCTGCGAGGCAGTTAATTAACCTAATTGGTCTTCCCAGGGGCATCACCATCGGTAAGTTAGTTCTGCACCTGGGAAGAAATATAAGTCTGTGTTGGCGGCCTTGCGTGAAATTCAAAATTCTTAAAACGCCACATTTATTTTATATTTTTAGAAGATCAAAACATTGGATCAACGAAGTAGCGAAACGAACGAGCAGCCACGTTTTTTCACACCAAAAATTCATTTATCTTTTATTTTTTTCGAATACGGCATAGTTGAATACGGGATTCGATACAGCAAAATGGTTGGGTATGAAGGCACTTGGGTGAAAAACATAAAGGTAAGAACCTAACAAATTATCACATTAAAATTAAACATATAGCATAAGTGGAATATAAAACTAAAGTTGGTGTGTTTCAAACATTCGTCTCATTTGACATTCAACAAATAGCACCATTTTGTTGTTTCTACATTTCAATGGTCCCCGTTAAACGTTAATTCTAGACCCGTTTTAACTTTTCAATCAATTGTGGTCAGCTGACAAGCATAACAATGTAACCATTATACTTGATACTTGGTGTCAATTTGTTTGAAAAATTGAAACCGTATGACAACCGGCGTTCAACGCGGACGTATGCTACCCAGATAGTACGATAACACTTTATTCAGAATTTTATATTTTTATATGTATATCTGTTCCCTGTTAATGTGTTATATTTTTGCAAAATCTAGCCTAAATCTTACATGTATGTTACGTGATTAGACTTGTATTATTATTTTTACTGTACAATTATTTGTAACTCTATTTTATTATCTGTATAAGGAGCACTGTGGGAGTAGTTTTAAGAATATCACAAAATCTCTATTTGTACGTTTATCTTAGTAAAGCGCACTTGAGGTGAAATATCACAAAACTGCGCTATTAAAATGAAATGTTATTATTATCATTACTGACTATCTTACCTTCATTTTTTTTCTCGCAAATTTTAATAGAGAGGATGGAACGCACAATAACACTTTATTTGCAGATATAAGTTATTTCATTTATGTTCGCACATAGTCTCACGAATTCTGTTATTTTGATTCGACTCTTGACATGTACTGACTCAAATAATTGATTCAATTAGTTTTGACAAACCCTCCAAGTATTTCCTATTTCTTCTTCCATCTACTTGTGTCCTATATATATTCCTGAACCTTCTTCATTTGCCAATCCGTTGACAGTATCGATGGCAAGTATCTTTTTCCGTAACTTGTACATCACTTTTGTTCGTCTCCCCTTTCATACATTCATCAGTCTTATATGGTCATGCATACATATGGCTTAAAGATCTTTTCTCATGAAAATAGTAATATTCGTCGGGTTTTATAGGAGTTATCTTACAATATAAGTAATTTGATCTTCTCCCTTCATAAATCTGAAATATTGTCCTTTGTGCAATGAAGGAATTCTTTCAACTAACTTTGTTTAAGTCAGTGTAAACCTGATGCCTTGGACCATCCAGCCTCAAGCCGCAGGTAACTTAGTTGTCTTCCTAAAAAAGTTCCTTAACTTGAATAAAACAAAACTTTATAAAAGATTAATAAATAATTTTTCATTTGCATTAAATTGTGTAGACAGACCATTGGCACTTGAGCCAGAAAGAGAGAGAACCGCAAGGATACGAAGCGAGAAAGAACAAGAACGAAGTAAAATGGGAGAGAATATTTGTTTTATTACAGCTAAGATGGCGTCTACAAAGCACGGGAAACTGAAGTAGGCGGTGGGGTTTGGGGAGAGAGGAATTGTTTGGGATGAGGGAAGGAATACATTGAGCGGTGGGGGGAATAGGGGAGGGATGGGGGAATGGGATGGGGGAATGGGATAAGGCAGGACGCGGCTTAGATGCTGTTTTTATACCCCAAATATCGGTTAAGTATAATCGTACAGTCTGACAAACAAATGTGGAAAAAGGATTGCGCTGCGATCAGTTAAGATGTTTTAAATTGCAATACAAAGATGGTTTAAAAGTAAAAGAATGTAACTCTTCAAATAATGCATATCGTCGCCAGAAAGGCGAAGCGGCTGAAGCGCACAGAGCACTTATTTTGTCTATAATAGAAATATTCATAAGTTTCCAGCACCTGTTTGGATTTTGAAAGAAAAATTAATTAGTGTAACTCGATGCTCTCACTGAGTGATCTGAAGCGACAAAAGCTAAATTAAAGTCCCAAACTTGTGTCCTTTGAGTCAGCTTTCTTCCAATTGGTTATTATAAATTTTAGACGGCCACAAAAGTCTTCAGAATCAAACGAGAGTCAGAACATTCGATGCAGAAAAGAAACTGATCACAACTGCATATTTAACTCATTTTTGATCAAAGTGTCGCTTAAGCCCTTTTGCCCTTCCAGCTACGATATTTTTTATATTATGTTATAAATTGAATTAAAAATAAGTCGTATTTTCTTTGAAGAGATGTTTCTACATCATATTCTAAGGTAATCTAATATTCAAAGTTGTTCTTTTTTACAACGTTTTGCATACGAGATATTTGGTTGGAAAAGTGCTTAATTTTTTTTGAAATGTACATCTCAAAACAGCCACTGATTAGACGTTGATAATCAAAAATATGTTTGGAAGATTTGTGAACTTTAAGGGTCAGCACTCAAGAATGATGTTTAACGTTACTTTGTGGCATTCTAATACAAGTAAAACTACAAATTATTAATCTGCGAATTGTAAATTGGCAGTTAAAAAATGTATGAGATTTCCAGTGAATACAATTTTTAAACTTTGAATTCTATGAAATACTTACTCAAATGTTAGTAAAAAGTGCAGTTAGAAAACCAGCAAAGGCATTTTAGAACGTTTTAACTAGAATTCTAGTATGCATTTCATACAGAATTCAATGGATTCCTGTTTTAAACTTTTATTTACTGTAAACCTTAGACATTTTTTTAACTACCCTTATAAAATTAACAGATAAATGTATTGTAGTTTTGCTTGTACTAGAAAACCAAAGAGTGTGTATTTTAAAACGTTTAAATAAATCGAGTTACGATGTTCCCCTATCAAATATCCAATTCGGTAGTCAAGCATAATCTCACATCTGAATGTAGCTTCTGTAAATTGTTCCATAATTGCCAAGTTGTATTGCCAAGGTTATGAAAAAAAAATCCACTTTATTCAATTTCTAAATTTTATTGTCAAACTGTACCTCGTATCTACTAGGATATTTTCCATTGTGTGTAGGAAAATTCGATGATTATTTTATATTCCCTTAGTTCTGTTTTCTTAGAATACTGTCATGTTTTGTGCTAAAGTTAGATGTGGTACCTATAGCACTTACTTCGGGAAGGGGCATGATCAAATCTCCGAATGGGATTTCGATGTTAATGAGTATTTTAATTATTCTACTTTGCATATTAATGTTAACCGTTATTATGGATTAAAAGGCCAAGAGGAAATAAAACACGTAGTTTTATACAAACATTCTTATTCTTCAAAGCTGTCATAACATATACACTGTGTTTCAGGAAGGTTTCACTAACATGATAATTTATGGAAATTATTTTTCAAGATAAAATCATTCCGGTCCGAATAAAAAAGTGAAAATATTGGTTGTCTTTAAATATTCTAAGCTATTTTTATTTGTGACCGATCCTTTATAGTAAACACTATACTTCTAACTACAGGCAGTAAGCTACCGCTACTGGCTCGCTAAATGTGTTGTTTAACCTATCGTAACCTAACGAATGATTGACTAGGCACACACCTACCTATGCGAATGTACGGGTTTCTACTCCTAAAGATGTTAGTGATGATGTGATAACTGGATGATGTATTATAAAGTTACGATCGCCATACAATTTAACGAAAATTCAAACAAAATACATTTCTAAAATTTCAATCAGGATTTTTTTTTAAAGCGTAAATTTATTATCCACCCGCGCGTTTCGCGGTGCTGGGATTAAAAAAAATGTATTTTTTTAATCCCAATAAACTCAGATAAATATAAGAAATTCAATTAAAGGGGGAATGTAATACTATAATTAGATTACAATGGTCGCTAGTAAAAAGTTGTCAGAGTAGGCGAAGCTAGCAGTCTGCAAAAGAGACAGGAGTTTTGATACCAACCCTGGCGCACGGAAACGAGTTGTAAATCTAATAGAGGAAGGATGAAAGTAGTAGTAGTAATAAGTACAGAAGAATTTTGATCCCTAAGGCCTATGTTAGGTAAGACTGTGTTTATTGTATAACCGTATTACGTGTAAATTCTGACAGTAATTGTGATCATAAGTCCTAACTACAATGTCAGAGGTATTGCAACTTCAAAGTTAAGCATTTTATGTTGATATCGTCAAAATATTTGAAACAGAGAAAAATAAATGGTGCAAAGATTCTTATTAATAATAATATTTTGATGATTTGTATAGCGCCGTTTTTGTGAAAAATCACTTCAAGGGCACTGTACAGATCTTATTTTCTATTATTAGATTAATTCTCAGGTTAAATGAGTAAATATACAGAAACATACTTACCTGGCAGGCCCATCAGATAGACACACTTTTGTTTTAATTTTGGGAACAATATCAATAATTTTCAGCGAAATATGAAACAGAAGAAGAAGCAAAAATAAAAAGATCAGGTTGAGACTCGAACTCGGAACCTCCACTCTATCTGGAAGTAAAGCCTCTATCAATTGATCCACTGAAACCTTTAAATTTATTTAATTTATATCTAATTTAAATGGCAGTTTTATTTTAATGAGCTCAAACATTTTATTTTAATTTAACACGCCTTTTAACTGGAATTTGTAGGTCAACACTAATCTTTTCAGCACGCAAATTAATTTTTGTCTTGAGCAGTGGAGCCTTTAAATATTCATTTTCTTAAGCTACAATATTGTTTGTTTCATACTTTTAATCATTCCATAAGAAAATAAAACTGAAAAAGATCGGTTAAACTCGGTCGAGGCCAGGTTGTAACCAGCAAGAAAAAAGTATTAAAAATATTCTCATATTTATCAATATTCAGCGGTATAAAATTACGGAAAAAAACGTATATTTCAATTCATAAATTCAAAATAAACGTCATTAAAAACCCTTAAAAACGAAGTGGGCAACTTTTAAAATGAAATTCATATCCGTCATTGAAAAAAAGGGATTTAAAATTTGACCTTTCACCGAGCCACGTAGGTACTGCATTCAATCTAAAAGTATAACATGAATATTTATCAAGGACGCCCTTATTTTTTACACCCTTTTTTAAACCCGTCCCGATTTCAAACTGACCGGTGGTCAAACGCGATTTTCAACTTTCATAAAACGGGATAACTTGAAAAACAAGTCGAACGGGAATTCTGATTTTGAATAATTTGGCGAATTTGAATATATTGAATATAAACCAGTTAAGTATTGTACTTTTTTTATGGTGTATTATTGAATGGTAATTTCAAAACTCTGAATTAAACTGGAGTGCGCCAAATAAGCAGATGTTTTTTTTAACAATCACCGCGTGATTGTAGCGGCTAAGCAATAATGATTAGTTTTAATAAATTCACTATTGAGTAAGCGATTCATTCTCATGCGGGTTTTTTTTACCGTTAGCAAATTTTACAAGAGCGGTGTGCAATTGAACTGTTTACTGGTGCTAAACTAGTCAGTGGCCCTACAGATCACCTTTAATTGGAATGCTGGTAGACAATTGCATTGATCGAAAAAAGGGTTTCGGTGTAAAATACATGGCTTCTCCCACTCCCACTACCATTTTTTGTGAAAGCTTAAAAAATATTTTTATGTTCAATAAAGACCACTTAGTCAACATACCAAGTATCAACAACCCATATTTAACATTTTTTACATTAAAAAATGGTGAAAAATCGATCATTTTTGGCTCAACATGGTAGAAACCTCCCTACCTCAAGTCGTTAACTACTGGATCACCTCTTAGAGTGATGGAGCGAATAGCGGCATAGTATGAAAGACACTGTATTTTTTGAAAAAAATCATATGTCAAATATTTAACATTGAATCTTGCATCCCCACATACCGAAATACAATCAATGGAAAAATAAATCACATCTCTAACTGAACCAATTGTCACTTTAAACCTAAACAAAATGCCTGATACGTGTTTTTTTTCAAGTCATAGAAATAGACAAATTGATACGTGTATTTTCAAATTCAAACTTCAAGTGTTTCTATTGGTCTCCCGCTTACTAATTTTTACCTACTGGTGTAGAATATGATTATAATATAATTCCATTTCTTGTGTCGTATTATTGAAATTTTGAAAAATGTCAGAGGATATTTTTACCTCTTCCTGTGTCAACTATAGTTAGAGGTTCATTAATGAGGAAATAATCTTTTCTACCCAGTTATCGGGCCTCTTTTTGCCAATGTAGGGCTTTCGTTTTGTTCTTTTTTGATGTTATTTTTTCGTTTTTTTAATCGATGTTGATGAGTTAATTAAACCTTACTTTGATCAGTTATGACCTTACGATCTTCTAGTAAATTCTCAAAAACAATCAGTAATCTTCATTTGTATAAGCGAGTAGTGGCATCACTCCGATTAGATGCGTATTACCATCGTAAATACCCTTGCTTGTTAATAAACTAGTTAGAATCTCATGAAAACATCAAGTTCAGGTATAATTTTCTTACGTATATGCATACAGTCTTCATTTTGACGACTAACGAGGAGAATTTATATTACTTTGGAGAGCCCGTTACTCTTTTACGTGGGGGGTAGGCGGGGGGAAATGGGGGGATGTCGAGGGTGGAGAAAAGGAGAAGGGGGTGGTGAGGTTGGAGTAGAGGAAGAAGGTTGCTACCTGCTGCTAAGAGTTATGATTCAAAATTAAGACTTTAGACTAGCAATTTTTTGATTGGATCGATGCGCAAATTTTAAAAATTAGGTAGTGTTTTAATTTTTATACTGATCATAACTAACTATAAGTCTCAGTTGTAAGTCACTAGTTACAAGCTTAAGTGACAAGTTGTAGGTTAGATAAATTATGCTGAGAGTGGTAGTTTCTCCGTCTACAGCCATGATGAAACACCACCTTTCAGAATCGAAACTTTTCTTGGAATGGCCACTGTGTTTAGTGATCAGATCGAAATAGCCAAGTTCTTCCCAACCTCTCCCTTCCCTTTTGGCACTCACTTCAGTTTCACAACAAACCCTGATTGACGTAGGACCTAACATTTCAGTATTATACCAAAATCCACGTTAGTAATTAACTTTAAATAATTTCTTTTGTGAATACGTACAACTGTACGAATGTGTTTTCATAGTTGGAACTGGTGTTAATTGAAATGATCAAATTTAATATATATTTACCTATAATATGGATTAAAACAACTTTTTTTTTTCTTAGCAAGTCAAGTTGAATTCCGTAATTTTACACCGGTAAAGAAAAACTAGTATTCTGTGTTCAAAAACATATCGTTTCTGTTATTAATTTTTAGTTGAACGGTCAGTCACCTTTTTCTGTCCAATTTTCAATAAAATATTTATCTCTTTCCAAAACAGTATATTTAGTTATTATTTATGCGGCCCCACATTTTTCACCGAGTGCAAAATTATGTGTAGTAACCATAAAGTTGGTAGAGTAGTATCTATCCAAGGTAGTGAAGTCAGTTTTGGACTTGTTAAGACTAAGGCTACGGTATTTATACATCCATTCATATCACATATCGACATAATATTTTTGTTTATTGGTATAGCTACTTTTTCACAGTATTTTTATCAATAAAAATATAGCATATAATTTAAAAAACCGTTTAGTTGTGTCAAGTTTAGTGGCATAGTAAAAAATGTAGCTGGAGTTCCGCCGTGAACCAGGTCCTTAAGATTATCCTTACAGTATATAGAAGCGGTTCATGAAATTTGTTTTCTCTTTCTCTCTCATGCTATACGACGTAAAAGCCCGGAGAAAGTGATTTATTGCAAGTTTATGTAGGTTGGGTAAAAATAATTAGCTCTCCCTCCATAAATTGTTACTTCAAGGTAGTAACTGAATATACACATAATTTTATAACAAACACCCGGGCGTTGTGGGTTAAATTCTTCCGCTAGCTAAGTCCTCCAGCTTTGCACAAGCAACGTCTTCCGGTACCACCAGTGGCGGCTCGTGGCTTTTTAGTGTTCTTAAGTGCTAAGATTGAAAAAACGTCATTATTGATGTTATTGTAGCCGAAAAAGTTTTTTTTTTTTTCAAAATTCAATTTTTCGTATGAAGATTTTTCAGAAAACCGTGCAGTGCACCACCAAAACTGAAAAATCCTGAAAAACTTCATACAAAAAAAAAATTTTTTCATAAAAAACAAAAATCATTTTCGGCTACAACAACATCAATAACATCGTATTTTTCAATCTTAGCACTCTAGCATAATAAAAAGTCACGAGCCGCCTCTGGGTACCACATGTAGATTCAACATGGATAAAAATCGAACTAAGAAGGTACTGACAGAAGTAATAACCAATCATATTTACAACCAAGTAAAACTTATAAGAGATTCTCACGCTCGCAAAAGTACATAGTTCGTACCTACATTCTACATTCCCGAAGTCGGAATGCCGAGTTTAAATTAAATAAGGCACACCCCCCGTGGAAATGTGTACCGTACCAGCCGCGCACTTGGCCAATTATCATGATCAAAGAAGTGGTGGTACTTCTGAATGTCGCACCCGCCCCTCCCCTCTCCGCCGTATCTATTGTGCAAAGATTCCGAAGGGAAATTCATATTCCCATGCTTTAGAATTGTCGCTAATTTGCTGGTGGAATTGTGCTGAAATAAATTTGCGTCTGAAATTGTTGGCTGAAGATCTCTGTGATGAGTTGCAGAAAGAATATTATGGAGCGTATATCCGTCTCTAAAGATATTTCAGGAAGTTATGTCAATTCTGAGTAATAAGCAATAGAACAAGTCTTAAAAACGACTAATTTTGACCAAAGAATGGCAAACATTCTCGGGTTACGAATGACCTGACATTATTTGAAACACTCGTATTACTATCATAACAAGTGGAAGATGTTGCTTGTGCAATGATGGAGGGTTGAGCTAGCAGAGGAATTTAACTCACAACGCCCGGGTGGGAATCCGACGCGTTTGTCCACTTAACTATCAACCGGTCAAATAATAACATTGCATTTATATAGCGTAGTTTTGTGATATTTCACCTTAAATTCACTCTACTAAATGAAGTCAAAATTAAAGATTTTATGACCCCATTTAGGGGGCTATATTATTTAAATAACTCCTACAGTGCTCTTTGTATAGATGATAAAATTAAATTCAAAATAATCATATGGCAAAAATATTAATACTAGTCCAATTATGCTACATATATGCAACATTAAGGTGAGATATTGCGGAAAATTGCATCCCCTATTTAAAGATAGTCCAAGTAAAAAAGTTGAATTTATTTGAGATTGGGTTCTACGATGGTTAAAAAAATATATCTCAAAACGCGTTATCACGAACGTTAGAGCAAATATTAAAATCACTATTTATTTAGTACAGAATACATATTATTGTCAATTCTTAAAGAAATGTTTTGAATGAAATTTAGGTGTTTGAAAATGATTACAATGGTTACGTCGTTATTTTTTTTGAATTAATGCAATAGGGATACGATGAAACCAATATTTAAATTAAAGTGTAAATTGAAAATAAGGGTACATCTTTTTTCCATAAATCAAGCCTGAAAATATAAGAGCGAAAACCCTAAAATCGTCATAAAAGTGACTTTAAGTCTTTGCACTAAAAAATAGCACTAAAAGTCACTTTGTACAAATCTGATTCAAGCAATATGTAACACATGTGAAATATATATACATTCTATATGGGTAGTTAATAAAACGTCTAAGTTTTTCACTAAATAGATACTAATTTACCTTTTTATCGACCCTCTGTAATATTTTGGTCACATCATAAGAAACAACAAAACAAAATATCCCACTTGATAACCTAGGGGAAGATTGATGAAAGAAGCCGCTCTGAATGACTTCGAAACTTATGTGACGGTACGAGTACAGTTCCGCTGAGATGTTCCGGGTCGCAGTTTGCAAGGTGAAGATTGTCCCGAAGATAGACAACTGCCGATAAGAAACGGTTAAAACAAGACAATAAAAACAATATTTTGAATCTTCAAATCCATGGTAAGCAATTTTGTAGGTACCTCTAAAATTGTTTTTTTAAAAGAAAAACAAACCTTTCCGGGTTACAAATAGTCTGACAATATTTAAAAAAAACTCCTAATACTATTATAATATGCGAAGATGTTGCTTGTGTAATGATGGAGCTTGGCTAGCAGAGGAATTGTACTCACAACGCCCGGGAGAGAAACGACATGTGTGTCCACCCAGCTAACCTAACCTAACCTAACCGTTCATAAGTTTATAGTTATAAAGGGGCTTCTGTTTACCTATATTTCTATTTTTGAAGTTGGTAGAATGGTACCTTTTTAAATATGTAGGTACTAGATAATGCATACCCCTTGAAATAGGGGTATTGTTTTTATTATTTCAAGGCTTTATTTCTTATTTTTTTAATTATCAATATAAGTATTTAATTAAAACGTTCTTCTTTAAAACTATAAAAGGAAAGCTCTGAGATTTAATTAGTTTTTCCGGGTTCGAGCTAGAAACGAGAGGTATTCCATAAGAAAACCTAATTTAAGCACTCCCCCCACCGCACGAGGCAATAATAAATGGCCACCTACCCTTCAAACATCTCTGTCTTGCGAGCTTTCCGAAGCTCCCAACAAAATACCTATTCCCAGTCCCAGACCGTACTGCCGGGGGTGGGTTTCGGTTCGAGCTTTTGGTCTGGGGAGGTTCCACAAATAAATAACCAAAGATTCTGCTTCCAAAAAGCGAGAAGCTTGTACAAAAGGAAATTGCAAGATGGAAAACAGATGAATTCTGTTGTTGATTTTATGTTAAAACTGGAACACATATATGAGACAATGCTTATGGCAAATACGTTTACAGTGTACTTTAGTATTATAGTTAGAAATTCAAGCCATTCAAATATAAACAGTTTTTTACAAATAATGTCGAAAGTAGTGTACGTTCTTCAAAAAGAGGAAGTCAAATATAGAGTTTAAAAAAAGGACTGACCAATTGACCGATTTCCTTTTTCTCGTGGGCCACTGTTTTAACTTTCATCATATGCCCGATAACGGTTTTTATCAACATTATCGGTGTTAAGTCGGCTTTTACTGGCACGCCTGCGATCGGCAATGACGTTTGACAGATGACACCGATCAAAGGTTGATAAGTTTAGCGAGGCCTTCCGCTTTTTCGACAAAGCAGTTTTTTTTCTCGAAAAATGACGTTTTCGAAAATTTGGCGCAGAAGTATATAGAGAGAAACAGAAGATGGGGTTTGAGAAGGTTGAAAAGGACCTGCCTATTCAGATCCGAACACTAAATACGATAAGGTAATTTCAAGCAATGGGTACCTCTCTCTCTCCAGGGCAATAATAAGTATATCATCACTGGAAAGGCAAAAGAGCTTAAGCGACACTATGGTTTCAAATTAGTTAAATATGCAGTTTTAATCAGTATTTTCTTCTGCATCGAATGCTCTGACTCTCGTTTGATTCTGAAGACTCTCGTGGCCCTTCAGCCATCTAAAATACATTTACCATGTGGGAGAAGGCTTGACTCGTGCGACACAAGTTTGTAACTTTTTTGGCTTTTTGTCGCTTCAGGTAACTCAGTGAGAGTATTGAGTTTACTTTATTTTTCAAAATCCAACCAGGTCGTAAAGACTTATGCATCTTAATGCTTCCCAAAACGGCGTTTCAGACCTTTTACCTTTTTGGCGACGATATGTAGGTATTGATAGAATAATTGAAATAGTACAAAGCCGATTGAAATGAATTTAGTTTTGTTTACTCACTAGATATGAAAAAACAGGTTCCTTTTCTTGAAAAAACATTTATAGGGTGACATCAGTCCCACTTATTTCGTTGTTGTGTGATGATCAGATATAAACAATTAAGAAAATTAGGTAAGTGGAACATTTTCTTTTTTTTAATGATTTGAAGAATTAAGTGGTAATTTGTTTATTTTTCCTGGAATATTTGGAATATAATAAATTACAATTGAACGAAATAAACAAAAAGAACTTCGTATAAGAACGCGGATATATTTTTATCTTTTATAACCGACCGGTTTCGCTTAGCCGCAGAGTGGTAGATACTCTAAATATCGCCCTGGTGAAAGACCACCATTCAGAATCGAAACGTTGCTTGATTGGGCTTTAGCCATGTTTGGTGACCAGATCTGAATGGTCAGCTACTTCCCAACCTTCCTCTTCCATATCTCCTTCCCCTCCCCACTACCTTCAGCCTCACAACGTACCCTATTTCGGGATGCCATAGTCTCACTGGCTCTAGACGGTTGGGAGCAGTCGAGACTCGAGGTGCGGTATTCATTTAAAAAAAGCCTAAGCATCATCGGTTACAAAATTAAACTAAAAAAAAAATACAAAGTATGTAGTTATATACATACATAAGGAGAACAAAATATAAAATAAAATAACAGAACAATGAGAAAACAACAAAATAACATTGTCATTATGACAAAGGAACAGAGAAAAAAAACAGATAATATGAAATGAAAGAGATAAAATTTGTTGTAATTCAAATATTAATCTATTGTTTTCTCATTGTTTTGTTATTTTATTTTACATTCTGTTTTTCCTCTGTATGTAAATATAACCGCACACTTTGTATTGTTTGTTTAGTTTAATTTTGTACCCTGATGATGCTAAGGCTAAGCGAAACCGGTCGGTCATAAAAAAAAAAACAAATAATATCCGCGGTGTTTTCAAAGTTCTTTTTCATTTATTTAAATATGTCCAACCACAAAGTGATTGCTTTCTACGAAAATATAAATAATAATTCTCTGAGCGTGGTGAGTTAGGGGCGCTACTGGGATTTTGAAAACGAGAATTCCAATAATTACGAACATTCGTTTTCCTCGACAACTCCTTAGCGCGCACGACTACGTAATGACGTTGACGTACAATCATCCCCAGTTCCTTCTCATTTTGCGGGAAATTGAGTTATATTTCAGGCGACAGCAAAGACATCTGTGATTCTCAGCGGGAACTAAGAAAGACAAGCGAAGGGTGGTTTTTTAAATAAAAAAATGATGTTCCAAATTATTTATGAAAAAATGACTCATATTGTTTTACGCCGTTGAGTATTATGTTAAATAAATCATAAAACGTCCATGTATATTTATTAATTTATATAATGAAAATATTTGGATAATTTGTAAAGCGCCGTTTTTGTGAAAAACCACCTCAAGGGCGCTGTACAAAACTTAATTTATAATAGGCTGTGGAGGTGATTATAAAAATAACTTAGTCCCACTTGAAATAGTCCAAAGAAGACTCATAAAAATAATCTTAAAAAAGCCATTAGATTACTCAACTGAAAAATTATTTAAAGAATTCAATGTTTAGATTTGAAAAAAATATTCATCAAAATGCATTGCTTTAAATCCACAAAGAAAAAAGCAAATTGGAGTCAATGGGCGCCATACCAAGAACGTTAGGCCAAATAGTTACCCTGAAACTTAATACAACAACAGCACAACATTACTATTCCTACTCAGCAATTAAAATATTCAACAAACTTCTTAATGACATAATAGTTTAATTTCTAGTTATTCTTAATTTCTAGTTAATATTAATTCCTAGTTTATATAAATATACAGTAATATACTTACCTGGCAGGTCACTTCTGACAGAACACAATCACCATATCATAATAACTTAAAATCTAGCTGATTTATTTATATATATATACTAGGGCATTAGAGCAAATTTAAAATATAGTGTTTAAAAGGTAATTTTAATTTGTTTGTAGTAAGGAAACAGATAATAATGAAAATCTTCTAACGAATTTAAGGAATCAGCGTCTGAAAAGTTTTTTTTGGTTTGAACAGAAATTCTATTGGGCTTGTTTTACTACTTGATTATGGATACGATTTTCTGAAAAATGTGTTTTGAGCTTGGCTCTGAACTCTGTCGAGTCTTTTATTACTCTCAGATAATGTGCTCGTCTATTCCAGGCTTTAGGACCTGACACTCCGAAAAGACAAAACGTCAATCGATTTTTATTTTTTTTATACTGACTACCGCACAAGATTCCTAACTGCTCCCGACCGTCTGGAGCCAGTGGGACTATGGCATCCCCAATTGGGGTGTGTTGTGAGACTGAGGTCAATGAGGAGGGGAAGAAAATGGGGAGGAGGAAGGTGGGAAATTTCTGGCTATTCACATCTGGTCACCAAACACGGCTGAAGCCATTCAACAACGTTTTGATTCTTAATTGCGGTATTTTACCAGGGTGATACTGAGAGTATCTACTGCTCTGGAGTGTGCCGCAAATATTTTATATACAATTTTATTTGTTTGTGTAATAACACACATAAATTGATGATGTGTATTAAAGACACATAAAACTATAAATTGATGATGTGTATTAAAGACACATAAAACTATAAATTGATGATGTGTATTAAAGACACATAAAACTATAAATTGATGATGTGTATTAAAGACACATAAAACTATAAATTGATGATGTGTATTAAAGACACATAAAACTATAAATTGATGATGTGTATTAAAGACACATAAAACTATAAAACCTTCAAAAGACCGTATACCAAGTTAAAACTGCTTCATTCTGTAATAAATCACTGTCTTTGACAGTCTGCGTGGTAGAGTGGTAAGACGCTTGACTACGAATCTAGAGGTCACGGATTCAAACCCGGCGTGCGCAAATAAATTTGATTTGATTAATATGTATCATAAAACATTTAATTTTTATAAAACAATATAAAGTATATTTGCGGCACGTTCCGTAGTGGAAGATACTCATGGTATCGCCCTGGTGAACGACTACCATTCAGAATTGAAACTTTGCTTAAAATGGCTATAACCGTGTTTGGTGACCAGATCTGAATAGCCGGGTACTTCCCAACCTTCCTCTTTCCCTCTCCACCAAATTTAGCCTCACAACATACCCCAATCGGGGATGCCACAGTCTCACTGGCTTTAGAGGGTTGGGAGCAGTTGGGACTATTGTGCGGCATTCACTTTAAAATAAATAATATTAAAAATATATATAGAGATTTTTTTTCAAAATATTATCAGCTAATTTTTCTAATGCATACGTCGAAGTAAACTGTATCACTTGTATAAATAGAGAATATTAAATACAGTTATAAGATTCTGGTCAAAAAGCTAATATTTACAATAATATTAAGACTTAACCCAGTGAACTTCAAAAATTACGACGGTAACTTCCTAGTGAAAAATGACGTTACACGTTATTTTTTCAATGCAAATAATAAATCATGTACAAATTACAGCAAAATATAAGAAAACTGAAAAAAAAAATTAGACCGGTTAGCGACTGAGTAGTCCTAAGAAATATTAAAATATTGTCAGGTCATTCAGGTGTTGATATAATATTTATCTGAAAAATAAGTGTTTTTGAGGTAATATTATGATTATTAACAATTTTTTGACAAATTAAGCCATAGGGATTTAACCTCACAGACGTAGTAGTACAGGTATGCATAAAAAAACAATGGATTATTCTCAACGTTACTTTGTGTATTTAAGTTTCCAGTATGGATGCCCGCTTTAATTGTGTGTAAATAAATATATCTACACATTTGCTGTTGCTTCGAAAAAGAAGATATAAACTTACAGAGCTGTTCTGTGGGCGTGTCCGTGTGGCAAAAGTAAGTTCAATTTTTCCTTACTTCAGGTGAAATAGAATATTAAAACGTTTTCTCGGCCTGAGTATCAATTTAACTAGCCCGTCTGGCTGATTTCAATAGCGCTGTTTTCGTTAAATAAATATCACCCTAAGGATGCTTTACAACATAATTAACATAACCTACAGCTCAATCACCAAGACAAGTGGCGTATAAATTATAACCATGAATTTACAGCAACTTTTGATTGGTGACTTAAATTCAGAATCATAACTAAAACTTATGACTAGTGACTTAGAATTCAGACTGACAACTGAGACTTATTAATATAAACCTATACCTAATACTTATGTTGACTTACAATTACATATTTACATTAACACATATATGTAATGGTTGTTGCCCGTACTGTCGAACCTAGGGTAGAAAAAAAGGAATAAGCAATAGTAAAACTAAGTATAGCACTTGGACTGGGTGATCAAAACTCAAGTGCGGTAAATTGACGTTATTGTGGGTATGATAATTTTAAAAGGTGAGTCTTAAGTCTTGCTCTGAACTCAATTGAGCTGTCGATCTTTTGCAAATGTGAAAGGAGGTCATTCTAAGCTGTGGGGCCTGCTACGCCAAAAGCTCGGTCTCCGAAATTTATGTTGGGATTGCGTAAGCGCTGTGAGTCTACCTATGGCCGTTGAAAATGTCTTATTTAAACTGACGATAGCAGTTTCCTTTCAAATCTTATAAGGTCACATGTCTTGGGATTATCTGCTGTTGGATTTCAAGGAGATAATTTTTAGATTCTTACATCCTAGTTTTTTATCCAGTTCCTACCTTATCCAACCATTTCACTATATTCAATTTCCATATTCAACAACATCGAGTTTGAAAAAAAGTGACAATCGAAACAGAAAAAAGTTATGTGAAAAAACGTGTTCATTCGTTGGTGTCTCGCTAGGTCGTTCGGTTTGTTGTTGTTCTTCAAGTAATATTAAATAAAAAGTATTTTTTGCTGTGGTACTTATTAATAATACAATGTGTAAGAATAATCAAGAACTTCAACTTCATCGGTGAGTGAATTGGTTTCCTGCTTCCTTCATTCCATTATCTCTCCACATCCATAATTAGACACTTCCATCAATTAGTAAAGTTTACCGTTTTGAAGTCAACTATTTTTCAAATTCATCTGAAGCTGAAAACACATTCTGTGTTTTGTCGCAGCTTCGGATCCAACATCTGCCTTTCCAACTTAACGAAAAAAGCTTCCTCAAAAACCTAAAGCCTCGTTTAAGAAACGTGCCATATATAATTTAACAAACAACAATACACTGTGACAAGAAATATGAAATGCCTGGCGGAACACTGGCAGAGGAAGTAGGCAGTAAGCAGTAGGCAGTAGGCAGTAGGCAGTCACTAAACAGGATTAGTCGGCGAAGGCGTTCGGCTCATTTGGCAATAGCTCCTAATGCCAATCAAGTAATATATGCATATTGTTATTAATTTGTTTCGTGCGTGACTGCCTCATTGTGCCTCGCACTGAGTTTGATTTAAGTCTGCTGGAAATGAAACTGTGGAGAAACTGCTGATATGTGAAGGCATTATATCGTAAGTTTTCATATGAAGCCAACACATAATAGGGTGAGTTTATAATTTTAACGAAAAAAAGTTCCTTTGTCTTGCACCACTTTCACTTACTAATACTAATGCCCACCAGGTTTTTATTTACTTATTTATTTATACTGGATTTTAACAGATGTTCTCACTTACGTGAAAACATCCAGTAATGAAAAACCCAGTTAGTGTACAATCATTGTTAAATAAATAAGTTTTGTAATAATAATAAGTTTTGCTAAAACTGTAGCTTTATCAAGGTATTATAATACTTGGCATGTAGAATGTGGATAACAATGGTTAATTTATTAATTTAATTAAATCATCTCATTATACACTTATCCACCAAATTTACGAAAAAGGTCAAAATGAAACTAACAATGAACTCAAGGTAAATCAAAAAGAATAACGAGTGAAAAAATACAATAGAAACAAGCTAAACAAATTAACGAAGTTGTAAAATTATGAACAAAGATTAGAGATTAAATTTATCTTCTCTGGAAAGGCAAAAAGGGCTTAAGCGACACTTTGGTCAAAAATGAGTTAAGTATGCAGTTTAGATCAGTTGTTTTTTTCTGCATCGAATACTCTGACTCTCGTTTGATTCTGACTTTTTGGCCCTTTAGCTATCTAACAGGGTGAGTGTAAATACGTACATAAAAAGCATCTGGGTCTTTACGTACCTAACGGTCACTCTTTTAAGTACGCCAAAAGATAGTGAAAGTAAATACGACATTTAAATACAACGGTTAGAAGCTGAGTGGACAAATTTATCGGTTTTCCATCAGGCATCGTGGGTTCAATTCTTCTTCTAGCTCAGTGATCATTGCACAAGCAAAATTTTCCGCTTATAATGAAGAATTCTTGTACCCAATTTCTTTATTTGCACAATCTTTTCTGTGTAGAATTTAAAAGTCGTTGCGACTTGAATGAAAATAAGGGAAGACGCCGTATCGTTTGTTTTAATATTTTCAATTTAAAAAAATTGTTATTCGAGAATGCAGGCGCGATAACTTATTTACTACACGAAGTAGAAATTTTGCTTGTCTGTCCCAACAAAAGCTTTGGAATGTGAGGACCGAATCAACTACATTCAGCTCATAACGTTATTTCCATTAAAGGCTATGGAGCTTTGAAACATCAATTCAACTATGAAATCTAAAAACTGAGACAACATACCTTAATATTTGGTTTGCGTCATATATATATTATAAGTCAATGGAAGAAGAAATCTAGGACGGCCCAGAATGGCATGGCACTATCAAGTAAATCAAATACTTGAACCGGGTCATGTGAAGAGTCAGAATAACAGAAGAGTATGTATGAGACGATGTACGAATGTGAATGAAGCAAGGAGTGTGTGCCAAGACAGAGTTATAAGGCGGTCCGTCCTCTCTGCCTAACCTCGTGGGGAAACGGCGTGGTGGTTAGTTAGTTAGTTAAGTCAATACCGTACAAGAGTCCCAAATGTCTAGAGACAGTGGGACTATAGCATCTCCAATCAGGGTATTTTGTGAGGCTCAGGGTAGTGGGGAGGGAAAGGAAATAGGGAAGAGGAAGGTTGAGAAGTACCTGGCTATTCAGATCTGGTCACCAACACGGCTTAAGCCATTTCAAACAACGTTACGTGACCAATAGTGGTCTTTGATCTTTTTTTTTGATTTTATGCATTCTTTCGTAATCCTCTACTAACTAGCTGGGGCTTATTGAAATACCCCTCATAATGACTGTTTCTCCTCTCGTGGTACGAGAACGTATGGAAGCAGAAAAACACTTTAACTTCTTCTTCTTCTTTTTTATTCAAACATTTTTATAGGAAGATTTTTTAAAGTATTACAGTTGAACCTTCAACTGACGACATTCAAAAACCGCACGGCAAGGCGCTCTGAACGGGACTACTGACTGACAATATTAATGAACCGCACGCCATGGCGATCTGAACAGGACTTTTAACTCACAATATTAATGAACCGCACGCCATGGCGATCTGAACAGGACTTTTAACTCACAATATTAATGAACCGCACGCCATGGCGATCTGAACACGACTGCTTGATCAAAAAATGGTCAACTTAAAAATCATACTCCAACATGCGGTATGGTACAAAGCATGTTTAAAGGGGTCTTAAAAATCGATCTTAAGGTATTGTAAACAATAAAATTCAAGGGACAGAAACACATTATAGAAGGCAATTAAGAAATACCCAAGGACCTCGGTCTGACGGGTAGATCACAGGGGATAAGCCCCCACGTGCATGGCCCATTACAGTTCTCACTATATTATTTCACAGACATAATAAACATTATTTTCTTAATCCTAAAACAGAAATCACACAAAAATACAAATGTAAACATAAACATATAAAATTACGATTTGCAGTAAGCGATAAGACATTCCTTCATAAAATACCAGGCTAGTACTAGAGGTACCTTATTTAATTTCACCTAGTAACGTCGCATTTGGGAACGAACAATGACTAACTAACTAGTACTGCGGCTCATTAGGCATTATCACTATCACCATCTGATGGTTGTATTTAATTGTCTGAATTGAAGTTTACATTAGTTAGTTCTTAGGGAAAAGATGTTAACTGGATAAAAAAAGCCTAAAAGATGGTCTTTCACCAGAGCGATACTAATAGTATCCACTACTCTGGTATTTACTAAAAAAGGAGTGTTTTATAACGTCAGCCATACCACAGGAATATCCTCAGTGTGTCAGGAGTGAAATACACCAAGAAATTAAAACCGATATAAAATCATTCATTTCACATTAAAAAAATAAGTTTAAAAAATTGCACGAGCAGTATTTTACACGCCCTGTGAGTAGTTACCGCTCTGCCAATCAGAAAATCCGACTGACGTCACGACCAATCGGAAGCCGCTAATTCGAATTGGGAATGTGGAACGCGCTAGTGGAGCGAACTTTTAAATGATTCGATGTTCAAATTGCTCGTAATCGATGGTTATTGGTTATTAATGAGCGAGGTGAAAAGTGTTTGTTGTACTTTGATATCTAATGAAATCGAAAATACACAATTATCGTTTTGAGGCTTGGCAGCTCACGGGTAAACCTTATACAATTAGCATTAATTAACAATGTGCACAGCTTCGTCAATTAAATGTTTCTTCGTCAAATAAAATAAAACCTTTATTTATTTAAAGAAAGGTTTTTTATCTGTATTAAATCAATCATCAAAGTAAAACACAAACTCAATTATTTAAAGAATATTTATATAATTTTATTTTTTGAGACAATATAAAATCAGTGTAAGTAGCCCATTACATAACTATGATGATAATTTTATGAATAGAAATGCATAGGTGATTGATATGTGGCTGAGTGGAGAGGCTTATGATTTTGTACCAAGGTTTCGGAGGCACGGGTTCAAAACCTGACGTGGGCAAATAAAATGTAATTAAATCGTGTTTTCGTGTAATTCCAATATTGAGGTATATTTGCATATCTATGTGGTAAAACCACGTATGACCACGTTAAAAATGTAGATATCCGGAAAAAATGCAAGGCTGATGTAAGCGTATGAATAGGATTAAGAAAGGGACGCTTAGATGTTTTGAGCATGTAGAGCAAATGATCAAAAAATGAAGTATGAGACGAATATATGACGCGAATTTAGATGGAAGAAAAAGTCGAGGATGCCCGAAGAAGACATGGCATCAAGTAAATCAAATACTTGAGCGGAGCCATGCCAAAAGTTAGAATAACAGAAGAGTATGTACGAGTGTGTATGATACTATGTATGAATTTGAATGAAGCAAAGAGTATGGCGGTCCATCTTCTCTGCCTACCCCTGCGGATAAAGGTCGTAATGGTTAGTTAGTTAGTTATATTTGCACCTCGCTTTGAAGTGGTAGAAACTTACTCTAAGTGTAATCCAAATGTAGCTTTCTTTGAAACGACTTTGGCTAATTTTATTTATCTACCATAAATATATATATGTATATATATTTATATATATATCGTCGCTGGAAAGGCAAAAGGGCTTAATCGACACATTGGTCCAAAATGAGTTAGAAATACAGTTTTGAACAGTTTTTTTCTGCATCGAAGGCTTTGACTCTCGTTTGATTCTGAAGACTTTTGTGGCTTTCAGCCATCTGAAATATATTTACCATTTGGGAGACGGCTTAACTTAAGCGACACAAGTTTGGGACTTTTTGTCAATTCAGGCAACTCAGTGAGAACATTGAGTTACCTGAGTTAACTTTTTTTTCATTATCCAACCAGGTACTAAAGGTTTATGAATTTTATCGTAAAACAAGTGCTTTGGTGTAAACTTCTCAAAATGGCGCTACAGGTCTTTTTTTACATTTCCGGTGATGATATATTATTAATGTATTTTAAACATGTAGCCTCACAACAGTCTCCAAATAGTAATGCCTTAGTTCCACCGGTTACAAACAGTTGAAATTTTATGCAGCATCACGTTAAAAAAGCCTTTGTGGCAGTACGTTGATAGCTATAAAACTTGGCTAATTCATCTAGCGCCAATTTCGTGAAATATCACTTAGAGCGCTTTACAAAACTTCAAAGCTACGGCTAAATTCACCATAAAACTATTTTATTTTTATTTTTTATATGAATACCGCACAAGAGTCTCAACTGCTCCCAACCGTCTAGAGCCAGCGAGACTATGGCATCCCCAAATAGGGTATGTTGTGAGGCTGAAGGTAGTGGGGGGGGGGAAGGAGATTGGGAAGAAGAAGGTCGGGAAGTTCCTGGCTATTCAAATCTGATCGACAAATACGACTAAAGCCATTTCAACCAATGTTTCGATTTTGAATGGTGGTTTTTAGTATCTACCACGCTGGAAAGTCCGCAAATATACTTTTTTTCTTATTATTTTATATGAATTAAATGTATTGTGACGCATATTGATTAAATAAAAGTTATTGGCGTACGCCGGGTTTGAAACCGCGACCTTTGGATTCGTATTCGAACGTCTTACCACTCGACTATGGAGGCCGTCTGTTGTGACAGACTTTCGCTTTCAATCTAAAAGAGTCGATAAACAAATAACAAGGGTTTTACAGATGAAATGACTTGATAAAAAATTATAACGAGAAAATTATAGATTATTAAAAGGCTTCTGAGGTAAGCGATGCGTGGCTGTTTTTTCCTTCAACCAACAAAGAAATATTTACCCCTAAATTGCCTTTGATAACGTCGCTAGGCAGGTAGGCATCCACCTACCCGACTACGCATTGTACCGGAAATAATCTTTTGAAGGTGGTGGATACAATTTTTGCTTTATTTTTTCAGGAAGATTAATTTGGGCTGGTAAAAAAGCGATTTTATTGTTCAGTGAATATTTCCATCGTATATTAAAAGTCGGAAATTAATTAGGTACTTTTTAATACGGTACAATAAACTATGGTATATTTTTTTAATGGGTTTAAACAGGCTACTAATTATGAGGGGTAAACCATCGAAATAAGAAAAAACACCATAAGCTAAAAATTTTAAAATTTTATTTCATTATTTTTTATCATTTTTTTAAGTAAGTACTGCACAAGAGTCCCAACTGCTTCTTACTATCTATAGCCAGCGAAACTATGGCATCCCCAATTGGGTTATGTTGTGAGGCTGAAGTATGTGGGAAGGGAAGGAGATGGGAAAGAGGAAGGTTGGAAGTAGAGATGGTCGATATCTGAATTGGGTGTACTTGCGGTTCCAGCTACCGGTGACCGGCAAGGAATCGGTTATTTATCCAGTCCTTTTTGGAACCGGTTCCCGGTGCCAGAAAAGTTCTAAGAAGGAGATTTTTTATAATCAAATCGAAAAGTACTAACAAATCGACAAAAGTTCCTCCCCAAAAAAAGTACTAGCAAATCAACGAAAAAATCCGGTTCTTCGGACAAATGATATCGATTTTAATTTGCCAAAAAAAGGAATCAGTTTCTCAGAGAAATAAT
This sequence comes from Drusus annulatus, assembly GCA_022651775.1. Classification (NCBI taxonomy): domain Eukaryota; kingdom Metazoa; phylum Arthropoda; class Insecta; order Trichoptera; family Limnephilidae; genus Drusus; species Drusus annulatus. Next base: position 1,231,242 of record JAGWCC010000049.1, on the reverse strand, counting down.
TTTGATGGTTCTAGTGACCGGCTTGGAACCAGTTCCTTTTAACCGGGACATGAATATTGACCATCTCTAGTTGGAAGTTACCCGACTATTCAGATCTGGACATCAAACTTGGCTAAATCCATTTCAAGCAACGCTTCGATTCTGAATGGTGAACTTTCATAGGGGCGCTACTTAGAGTATCTACCACTCAGGAACGTACCACAAATATAATTATTTAATTTTATATTAATTAAATGTGTTAAATACAAGTTATTTGCGCACGCCGGGTTCTTTGGATTCATAGGTGAGGGTCTTACCACTCGACCACAGAGGCCGTATATATGATTTAAATACTTGTGGAAACCATTGGTTCGAGATCCCATTTTGTAGAATGCATGACTATTTTTTTATACTCAAACATCTGTGACGCTTAAAAAAATACTGCGTCTAATGCCAACAACGCCACCCCCATTAAGGGTAGTGGGGGGTTAAAGTGTGCCAAATTAGGTGTGCTGCGTAAATTGGGGTAATAAGAACCCCAATCACTGTGCCCGTCCGCTGGACCCTCGCCATTAGAGCCCCGGTCTCCCTCACAGCAGCCGCGAGAGGAATCTTACAGAGACATTAGGGTCTCGCAGACACTGTGAAGCTATTTGGATCTTTCTTGAATGGTGGAAATATGATTAGGTGATATTTTGGTTGCGTTTGAAACGATCAAATGCGTCAATTTGATGGGTCATTTGAAGTTAATGGTAATTTTGTTTCGTGAAGTAGCAAATTCGCAGAATACTGGTCCAAAAAAATTTCCAAGTTTTTTTTTAAGAAATGAATGAATATTAGAATCAAATTAAATCTTAGATGTTTAAATAACCACGGTTTTTCTGAATTTGCTAATCATCTTACTGATAAAGATCATATTCTTGAGAAGATCATGTCCATATTCTTCACAAAAATGATCATGGCAACAGATTAAATAATTAAGAAACATTAGTTATAAAGCAAGCCATTAAAATGATTCGTCATATATTCAATAATCTGGTAAATTTGTTCAGTTGTTCAATATTAGGTATATTTCCTGTTAACTCAAAATAACTCTAAAACTTATCATTATTCTTTAATCACGTTCTCAATTGACGTTTTGTCTCTTTTAATTCGTAGTGTCTGTCTATTTCTATCTGTTTCATGATTATAATCTAAATGTTATTTTATTGTTTTCTCATTGTTGTATTATTTAATTCAATATTTTGGTCTCCCTTTGAATTTTTCGTTAAGTTTAATTGTGTACCCTGATGATGCTTAGACTAAGCAAAACCGGTCGGTCATAAAAAAATAAATATATGATAATAAGTTATTTTTTTTATTTGACCCATACCTTCGCCAATTATTTTTCGCTATGCAAATGTCATCAAAATCAATACTACTATGGAGATTTGCAATGTTTTTTAATGTCTTTACTACTTTAATTACATTTTATTCATTACGTCTTACAAATCTGAGTAATCAATTTGATTGTAAGTACTCGCAAGATCGCCATAGTAGCCCCATTCTCCCCTACAAACTGCGGTAGGAATCTTACAGACACACATTTAAGGTCTTACAGACACTGTGGTGTACTCAGACCTTTCTTGAATTGCAGCAAATGTGTAATGGATATCACTGGGGTTGGATGGCCGAAAAATTATTGCGTGATGTTTTGGTTGCAAGGGTCAATGCAAAGGGATGGTAACCTTATTATTTGGAAGAATACAGTGTAACTAACACGCTTAACTACGCTGTTAATTATTATTTTTTAGTACTCATTAGTAATTTTAATCACCAAACAGAAATATGTCCTCGAACTCAAACTTTTGGGGTGTGCTCCTCAATTAAAAAAAAATGACGAATTTTTTCACAAATTTTCACGATTTTTTTGATTTTTTTTTTTACTTGAGATCTTAATTCTACTAATTAATTAACCATCATGCCTATGTGGTCGAGTGGTTAAGACGCTCGACTACGAATCCAAAGGCCGTGGGCTCAAATCCCAGCATGCGCAAATAATTTTTATTTAATTAATATGTGTTATTTTACATTTAATTCATATAAAATAATATAAACAAGATATATGTGCGGCATGTTTCAGAGTGGTAGATATATAAGTATTGCCCTGGTGAAAAACCACCATTCAGATTTGAAACAATGCTTGAAATGGCCCAGGTACTTCGCAACTTTCCTTTTACACATCTACTTTCCCTTATCACTACATTTGACGGCCTGCATGGTTCAGTGGTAAGATGTTCGACTACGAATCCAGAGGTTGCGGGTTCGAACCCAGCGTACGCAAATAAGTTTAATTTAATTAACATGTATCATGACACTTTTAATTGATTTAAAATATAATAAAGTATTTTTGTGGCACGTTCCAAAGTGGTAGATACTCTAAGTCTCGCTTTGGTGAAAGATCACCATTCAGAATTGAAACGTTGCTTGAAATGGCTTTAGTTGTGTTTGGTGACCAGATCTGAATAGCCAGGTACTTCCCAAACTTCCTCTTCCTCATCTCATTCCCCTCCCCGCTACCTTCAACCTCACAACATACCCCTATTGGTAATGCCATAGTCTCACTGAATCTAGACGGGTGAAAGCTGTTTTTCGGTATTCAATGTAAAAAAAAAAAACCTCAACAAATGCTAGCTACTGACTCTGGTACTCACGTCCATTCACCTCCAATCTTTTGTCCTACCTGTCCTGCCTGTCCTGCTCCAATTCTCTTCGACACGGTCAGTCCACATCTTCCTCTGTCTGCCTAGAGACATTTTCTGAGGAACCCATTTTATTATAATAATCAGTGTGCTTTTATTTGGCATTTTTTCCCCAGTCCCCAGCCCCAAGCCCCAGTCTTTGGTAGATTTCTTCCAAACATCGTTAATACGTAGATATTCAAATCTTGGCTTTTGAAAATCCCATCAATTTCACGATGATGACTTTCGAATTCGGCATTTATAAGTCGCTCATTCGCCCCGCAAGATGGCGTCGGCGCTTTGACAAAAGCAATTCGCGTCGCGGGTAGAATTTCCCGCAATTAAAACGTAGCCGGCTACAAGTTTCCCGAGGCGCTTACCGGCTCCACCCAACTTCTGAGGAAGTATAATTTTGTAGTCATTATCGCCGTAATTAACGCAAAAAGGACGCGGGGCGGGACGGACGGGTAGGGGGGCGGGAGCGGGGGGCGCTAATGGTTGAGACAATTGTCAAGAAATAGAAAGATATCAGAACTAATGATTTCATAATCTAAATCTCAGAACTAGCATTCGTACAAATGATTCGTCGTCTTTCAGCTTAAACCGAACTATTAACAAATGACAAATAATACTGTAAAACAATTAAAAAGATTTTGCTGTCTTTTAAAAACATCTTTCGTAGATTTATTGATTAACTTTGGATAAAAATTTTAATTTTAGTCGTAAGTAAATGTGTCTAATATAATAACCGTTGACGTTTCTAATGATAAATTGAATTTATTTCAGGTGAAAATTTGGAAAAGAAAGCATATTACAACATAATATACATACCTTGTACGAATTTAATTTTCAAGATATTTGTAGCAACAGACGACATGATGTATAAATGTGAGTGAAACAAGAGGTGTATGAAAAGACAGAAATTGTTGATTATTCAACTTCTCTGCCTGAACCTGCAGTGAAACGGCATTAAAAAAATATATAATACCGCACAAGAGTTTCAACTGCTCCCAACCGTCTGGAGCTGTGGGACTATGGCATCCCCTATTGAGATATGCGGTGAGGCTGAAAGTAGTGAGGAGGGGAAGGAGATGGGATAGATGACGGTTGGGAAGAAACTAGCTATTTAGATCTGGTCACTAAACATGGGCTAAAGCCATTTCAAGCAACGATTCTGAATGATGGTCTTTCACCAGGGCGATACTCAAGATTATCTACCACTCTGTATAATGCATTCAGCAAACCAAGGTTAGCGAAGTAGTTCAATAGTATATCATCTAAAAATGCTCTGTGAAAGTAATGATCCTAGCCAATTAGAAAACGGGAAAGAAAATTTAATATGCAGTACATACGTAGAACAGAGATCAACGATTTATCACGATCAAGACGCATCCCAGTGTGAGCTGAAACTTTGATCAATCCTAACGAAATATATTATATTTTCATAGAAAGCAATCACTTTGTGGTTTGACATTTATAATGGAAATGAAATAATAACTTTGTATCTGAACACAAGTTTTATTTTATTCTTTACGAGCTACTGGTTTTGCCTAGAGTAAGCATCACCAGAGTACAAAATTAAACATTCATCTCATTGAAAAAGCCTCTTCAATAAAAGCACCAATGCTCATATTCTCCATAAAAATGGTCATGTTAACAGATTAAATAATTTAGAAGCACTAACAATAAAGAAAGTCATTAAAATGAGTATTCATATTCTTAATAATCAGTTCAATTTGTCCAATGTTTATTATATTTCCCGTAAACTCATAAAATTTCTCATTATTCTTTAATTACCTTCGCAGTCGACGTTTGCCTCTTTCGTTTCATATTTTCTGTCTCTTTCTCTCTGTTTCTTTATTACAATGTGAATGTTTTTCTATTGTTTCCTCACTGTGCTCTTATTTTATTATATTGTGTTCTCCCTCTGTTTTTATTGAATATATATTATTATATAGACAAAATATTAAATAAAAAAGTGGTTAAAAACAAAGTATATGTGTTCTATTTATATATTATTATATTTTATAATGTTCCCACACACAAATGTACCTGATTCGTGGACCTCTGAAGGATTCTACGCGTACTTCGTATAACTCTTCGTTTTCCTCTCGAATAACTCCCCGCCTTTAAAGTCGTTGGGTTTTCACCCCTAAACTCTGCCCCGCTAAATGTTTTAACAAATTACCACCCGTTCCCTTTTCTCTCAAAGACAATGACAAAGTTCGCCTTCTTAAGAGGAATTTCCTTCGTATTTCCATCCCCATTTGAAAACAAACCCCTTCTTTAGCGAATTCGCTGGAGCTGAGGGGTGGAAGCCACCAACAAAGAAAATACAACCAACTATTTAGTGGAGGTACCCACACGTAGCTCGTTGAAGTATTTTACATTTTTTCAATTTTAGTCGATGGCTTCGATTTTGAAATAAATTGGGTACCTTTTTACGTTCTTACCCACTTAGACACTAGCGTATACCAGGGGTGTTAGCTGAAGTTTTCCGGTTTTTTCAATAAAGAAAACGCTTAATTCTCAAGGGAATCTCAATTTTTTTTATCAAAGTTTTGAACATCGGATTTTATACATTTTGCCCATCTTTGAGGCAAATCATGGATACAATTCCAAAAAAAAAAAATCTCTTTCGAGGCAAACCATTCGACGAGCCATTTTTCGACTTTTTCAAAATTGGCGAAGCGCTGCTCTGCGAGTGAGTGTCCAATCGATGCGACGGTGATAGTCGGACGGGGCAAGGTCTGGAGAGTACGGCGAGTGCGATAATATTTCCCAATTCAATGCTTTGAGAGTGTTCTTCACTACTTTAGCTGTATGTGGCGGTGCGATTTTTCTCAAGATTTGGTGTGGTACCCATTTTCCATACTTTTGCTTGCTTCTCGGGTCACATCAAGTGTTTGGGCCAATTGTTGTTGCGATTGGGTTGGGTCTTCATCCAATAACGCCTGCAATTCCTCGTCTTCGAACTTTTTCGTTGCACCAGGATGTTCATTGTCTGTTAAATCGAAATCTCCACTTTTAAATTGACGAAACCATGTCTCACATGTTCTAATCACTGGAGCATGTTTACCATAAGTTTCTACTAGCAACCGATGAGCTTCAACTGCTTTTTTCTTTTGATGAAATAAGAAAAGCAACGAATGCTGCAAATGCGATTTACTTGGAACGAAACTCGACATATTCACTGAGGTAAACAACTATGACACTATTATTTTGGCAGAATGTAACTTGTGTATTTTTGAAGGTTAATGTCCATAGAAAAATATGACACAGATGTCAAATCATAGAAATGTATACATATCTCTAGCGACATCTATGAGTAAAACCGGCAAACTTTAACTAACACCCCTGGTAAAGGCAAATGTGTAGTTAATATCGTTGCCGGAAATTCAAAAAATTTGTAGCGCCATTTTGGGGAGTTTACACCAAAACACCTTGTTTTGAATTGTTTTTTTTTTACAATAAAATTCATAAGTCTTCAGTGCCTGGTTAAATTTTGAAATAAAAGTTAACTGAGTTACCTGAAGTGAGTATGTATGGAGGTGGTATCTAGATATTCCTGATGAGAGATATTTACAATTAACACGTAATATGACTGCTAAGACAAAGTTTTTTTTTTAAATTATGTGAGGACTCAAACCTCGAGAAGCTGATGGTCCCTGGGAAAGTAGAAGAGAAGGCAGGAGAAGCAGAGGAAAACCACCGGTACGCCAGACTGATCAAGCATCACAGGCTTCCGGAAAGTTGGTGTCCGTAGCTCTACATGCAGCGAACAGTGGCGCGCGCAGAGTTTTTGAACTAGGCAATAGAAGCAGGGGATAAATTGATAATATAGATAGGTGCCAACAAATATCACTGATTGCTATTGGATTTGTTCTGTAAAAGCACTGCCGTAGACACTAGCAAAGATATTAACACGCCACTTGAACCGGAAACATCTCACAGCATACATATTTTGTGTAGTCTGGTGAACATAAAATAATCTACTCTGGCAGCAAAGGACCAGGAGGAGTGGAACCTGGTTTAACAGGGGAGTTGGAGTGTGGGTCGTGATCCTCCGCAACAAGACAACGACTCGAAAATAGTAAGTAGATGCTATTTACCATGCTTCCATATATTGCCATTTTCTACTGTCACACGTTGCGGTCATGCCGTTTAGGTCAACGAACAATTGAATATTGCTGACGCATGTGCTTCACCCAGTAAATTTGTCGGCTTGCATGGTCGAGTCGAAAGACGCTCGACTACGAATCCAGGGGTCGCGGGTTCAAACCCGGAGTGCGCAAATAAATTTCATGTAATTAATATGTGTCATACCACATTCAATTCATATAAAATAATATATAGTACATTTGCGGCACGTTTCAGAGTGGAAGATACCACATCGCCCTGGTGAAAGACCACCATTCATAATTTAAACGTTGCTTATAATGGCTTTAGCTGTTTTTGGTGACCAGATCTGAATATCGAGATACTTCACGACTTTCCTCTCCCCACTACCTTCAACTTCACAACATCCCAATTGGGATGATTAAATAAAACAAATTTATAACTTCATTCCACTTTTTTATTTTTTGACTGGACCGATTTCAGCCTATAACGGCCATCTTCAGACTAGTACAGGTTGTTCTTATTCTATGGCTTATATACTATTTTTGGGATGTCAGGGGTAGTAAACCATGATTTTACTTTAATTTTATTTATCAATATTGCTGCATGATTTTACTAGTTACAAGTTACTTTTAGTTTACTATTTTACATATCTATCTGGTATGAATTTTTATTTAAGATGGGTTACAGTTGTATTTCTCTAAGTATGATTTTACGATATATTTATATAATGCAAGGTTGGTGAATACTGATTATTAATGAGTTTATTTTAGATTTTCTCATCTTAATTGTGATGTCTAGATTTTCCATAAAATTTCATAATTATTGGGTTACTCCCAGTATTAAGGTATAATTACATGATTAAATTTACTATGCACTTTTACAGTGGATTATTTTTATTATTATCATTTGTTTGGTTTATAATTTCTCGGTTTCGAGGAATTTTTAAGTGCTATGCACTTGGGTAATAACTTACATTTATTGTGACCCAATTGGGATTGCCATAGTATCATTGTCTCTAAGCATTTGGGACTCTTGTGTGGTATTCAATATATAAATAAATATTTTTAAAAAAGATTTCAGTGATTTGTGTGAAATTTTAGCAGCCGCGAAGCCTCGTTTGAAGAACCGAGTATGCTCATCTACAGCCAGAAAGAGAGTTTTCCAGACGCCGCTGCTTGCGTAAGCTGGAGAGCAGCGGATGGAGAAGTTTTCCAGAACTGCCGACGCTTGCGTTCAGAACGAGTACTGTCGTACCTAGAATTATTTCCAGAACGAATACCACCGCCGGAAAAATTTCTTTCCAATTCGAAACTTTGTGAAATGTACTTGAATCATCTTGACCCAAGTAACCCACTCGTTGTAAGAAATGTGTACATTATCAATCACATTAAATATTTTTTTTAACATTAACTACACACAGGAGGTTTCGAGGAAAATGATTTCCCTCGAGGCCTATGCCACCATTGAAAATGCTGTGTGGAGAGTCTTGTTGAGGAAAAGAAAAGTAAATATACGTCTCGGAGAGGCCCATGTTGTAGGAGGGAGGAAACACAGAAGCCGGCAAATTGTTCCACAGCCGAGCTGTTGAACACATGATTGAGTCGCAAAAGGGACCCATTCTCAAGTATCGAATGTTAACCGTGTAAAAATGTTGGGCTTGAGTTTGGCGAGTTTTCCGAATATGCACCAGCGCCAAAAACGCAAGTTTTGTCAGAGCATCTTTCATTGAAATACCAGTTTAACAAGGACAGCATTTGAACCTGAAGAGTGTGCTCCAAAGATTGGAATCCGTTTTTTTAAGATAAGAGGATCTATGGTTTTTGGGGACTCCACACCAGAGGTGGTTGCCAAATTCAACAATGGGGCGCACTTGCGTACAAGGTCAGCAGTTGTGTACTATTGAAGTATCTGCGGGCCCTGTACAGTACGCCCAACTTCTGATAGGCTAACTTTACTCTGGCTTCGATGGAGCCCCGGTGCCTCAGCTGGTCACTTAAGGTTACACTGACCATATCAATGGAAAGATTGTTGATAAGATTACTTCCATCGAAGGAGACTAAATTGTCATTATGATTATTTTTAGTCTTAATCAGACATAATTGGGTCTTTGAAAAATTAAATTCGATTCGTTCAAACAAACAATCAATTACCATTCGTATGGCGAAGAAGTTGGTGGATGTGATAATGGGATTTTAAGGTTAAAGAGGTAGTCAATGGTATCAGGAGTCAATAGATTCAGCATAGACGTGCCTCCGGGGAACTATTGGAATACATTCTCCCGCATTATATTCCGTTGTTTGTATTTGTCCACTTTCAGACAATCCTGACTTTTTAAGGCCTCCTTTGGGCATCATTTACGTATAGCGACAGAAAATCGTTCAATCTCTCATATTTAAAATCTGTTTACGAATGACAGTAATTTAATGAACTAATCAGGTTTTTATAAATACATAATTATATCAAATTCACCAGTCATATTTTTTTATTAAATTTCCTTAGTTATAGGTTGGCTTGATTGAATGTCCTTGTTTACAAGATATAAAGTTTGGATTCAATCGCCTTGTTTTAAAGGTTTTTCGGGTCATTTGACTTTAGAATTGCATATTAAGAATCCTAGGAACCTCTTGTATCCCTCAACTAGATTAAAACTAACAAAAAATATTATGCAAACAATGAAATTAGTAATTATGCCAGTTATATTTTTTCTATTTCCATTTTTTAGAGTGAAAAGTTTGAAAAAAAAAGGCTTTTAATATTATTACGACTATTTAAAAAATAAGTTGATAACCTCCGTCACCGTGTGTTATTTTAACATTATTATTGAAACATTATATACGAGTATCATAGTCGGAAAGGCAAACGGGCTGAAGAGTGATTTCGGAAAGTTTCCTCAAAAGCACTTAAAAAGTTTTTTTTTTTTTTACAATAAAAATACATGTGTTTTGGCACACATTAACGTGTTTGCAAATATAATGTTTCAACAGCTATTATTATGTGAATTCAACAATATGGTATAAAAATCAAAATCTTATTTTTTTTAAATCGAATAATATTATATATCGAACCGGAAAGACAAAAGAACTGAAACGCCATTTTGGGAAGTCTACACCAGAGCACTTAAAGTTTTTTTCATTGTTTTACTATTAAATCAATAAGTCTTCAGTACCTGGTTGGATTTTGAAAAAAATACACACATAACTCAATGCTCTCACTGAGTTACCTGAAGCGACAAAAAGCTAAAAAAAAACCGAACATATGTCGCTTGAGTCAAGCCTTCTTCCAAATAGTAAATTTATTTTGGATGGTTGAAGGACCTTAAAAGTTAATCAAACGAGAGTCAGAGCATTCGGTACAAAAAAAAGGACTGATCAAAACTGCATATTTAACTCATTTTCGACCAAAGTCTCGCTTAAGTCCTTTTGCAAGTCCTCGCTTAAGTCCCTTTTTCTTAAGTATTTTTTAAATAACATATTGTCCTTTCCAGAGACGATATGTTATTTAAATTGAAATATCCTTCTCAAAGCTGTATGCTTTATTTTGTTATTTATTTTTGAAACAATATCAATATTCAAAAAAACTAACTAACCAACTAAAATTATGAAACAGAGGAAGGTGAAGAAAAGAATATGATTAGTTTGCGACCGAAACCTGAAGTCTGAACTTCTACTCTATTTGGTAGTAACAACTCTATAGTAAATATGGGATAAATACAAATGAGAGTATTTATAAAGGTTTAGATAGCTCAGTTGGTAAGAACGTATCTCCCGGATAGAGTAGAATTTGTGAAGCTAACCAAAAGCAATCAATCATAAAAATTCAAATATAATCAGTGGTGTTATACAAAGTAATTTATTTAATTTCATTAACCATGTCTAACCACAAAGTAATTGTTTTCTACATTTGTTTTATATTTAATTAATATCAATAATCTAAAACACACATATGAAACAGAAAAAAAAAAGACAATGGTCACAACCAACTCAAACACTGTTGTGACCACCGTTTTTTTATTTTCCGCTTATTTTTTTATTTTCAAATTTGTGTTTTAGATTGTTGATATTGTTTAAATATTTAAAAAAAAATAAGCTTTAATGCTTCAAGTTATTTCCAATCTCAATATATTTTATTTATTTTCTCGGTCGTCTTCGGCTTCATAATCTATTGAAAATTATTGATATTGCTTCACTGATTAACTTTAAATTAGTTAGTTGGGATCTTGGAGTAAGAATATATGGAGAGGTACCTTTGCAAAATAGTGCAGTCAGGTCAGTTGACTGTATCCTGACTCGATAGAATAAGACAAAGATATATTAAAGGATGTTGGATAGCCTATTAATTACCACCCACATGGAAGTCGGACATTTTTGAAAAGCATATTTTTGAACACAATTAACAAAACAACATCAATACACCATTAAAATGATTTTTAAAGTTAAAATATCACACAAACACTAATAACAAGAGGTTTGCATAAATAATAATGGAAGCTTTTTGTTGATTTTATGTCTTTATATCACAAAAAATGTGAAAATTCTAAAGTTCGGTCAAAAAAATTTAAAACTGTTGAAATACCTCTGAAGAGTGATGTTGTATAATCTTTGTTTGGTCTTATTTGAACATTCACGCATAGCACATATCACCATCGTGTTTGATTTATTTGTATGACCACTGCAAGTATTTTTACCATCAAAAATATAGGAAATATCCTCAAAATCCGTTGACGTAATTTATGCAACTCGATGATGTGAAGTTAGCGCGGACGGAGAATATTCTTACATAAGGGCTGCGGTATTATGTGACAACTTTTCTTGTCTCTTTCTCTCTCGTGGTATACGACGTAAAAACCCGGAGAAAGTGATTTATCGTAAGTTTGAATGGGTTGGTTAAAAATATTTTGCTATCTCCATATTAAAAAAATATATATATATATTTACTTAACTTCATGTTTATTTACAATATTTTATGTACATTGTCCTCCACGCTAGGAGTTCACCTGTGATGTGGAGGACATTTTTTCGAAATACATGATAAAACAATTAAAATTAAAATTAAAAATAAAAAGAAAATATAAAAGAAAATACAAAAGAAGATATATAAAAGAAGAGAAAATATAAAAAAGAAAAGAAAATATAAAAGAAAATATAATGAAAACAAAATAGAAAAAATATATATTCTTACTGCAAGGTTGAGATAGAAAATTTTGCCGGCTTTGGTTCCTACCTAACCATTGGCAGAAACGGGCGAGTGGGTGGTGGGGGGGGAGGGGGTGGCAGCCAATCAACTATTTCTCAGTTTGTTTAATTAGTTTCGCGCTACTTTGCCGACTGAAGTTATTATTCATCAAAACGTGATAACAAGAAGCGAATGGGTACTCGTCGGGGAGGAGTTCCTTGAATATCGACACTCTGACGCACTCGCTCCTCGCCTGAGCGACGTTTCAAATCGTCGAGGTCGATCAAAATAAATTAATTCAATCATCGAATCATCAAAAAAAAAAATTCTTTTGTAATTCGTATCAAGAAGAAACTTTTTTTTTTTACAAAGAATATCGCAAAAAAAACCCAACTGCTCCCAACCGTTTAGAGCCAGTGGGAGCATTGTGTCCCTAAATAGGGTATGTTTTGAGGCTGAAGGTTGTGGAGAAGGGAAGGAGATGACGAAGATAAAGGTTGAGAAGCACCTAAATATTCAGGTCTGGTCACCAAACTTGAAAATGGAGAATGAAGTGTACAAAAATGTTAGTGCACATTAAACTAGGAACAATTTGAAACAATTGTCTCAAAATTTATCAACATATTCACAAAAGAGAAGTGCATTAAACGTTAAATCAACTTTCCAAGACATAATTTAAAATTAAGGAGATTGTTGCCTTTGCTTCTAAGCTCCTCATATATTATTTTATAACAATTAAATGTGTTACAACAAATGTTAATTAAATAAACACTATTTGCACAAGCCTGGTTTGAACCTCTGGATTCCTAGTTAAGCGTCTTACCACTCGACCCCCCGTAGGCCGTCAAACATTAAGGTTCCGCAAGATTTGTCCAAAACAACACGCACTTAGGATTATATGTATTGGTGCATATTTATTAAATGAATATGCATATGTTTAGAAACATAATAAAAAAACTGTTAAACTAATATTAATTCAATGAAAAATATGAGATAACGATTATTAATGACAGTTTATAATAAGGTCCCAATGGCTGAATTGGTTGAAGTATTACTCCCGGATAGAGTAGAGGATCTGAGTTCGAGTCTCGGTTGTGACCATTGTATTTGTATTTTCTGTTCCATATATGTGTTGTTAATTTTTTATATGATTTGAATATTTTTATTAAAAAAGGAAGAGTCAATGCTTTAAAATTAATTCTAATTTCAATAAAATATTTTGTTTGAAGAGTTGTCTTGTTTGTTCTTTTACTACTGAAAAAATGTTTATATTTTACAGAAATTTTCTATTATGAAGTTGAAATAATTCATGAATACATTCTCATTCTTCACACATACTTAGTTCATCCTAGACACGAGAAACTGTAGATCTTCCATACTGTCAGAAATTAGCACCGCATCATCGGCATACAATGGGCAACATGCTTTCAGCACACAATAAGCAAAATACTTTCAGAATGTTCATTTCCGCACCTAGGCCCACACCTTTCAGTTCTGCCGTACGATTTTCCATTCTCAGATCTTCTAATCCAATTTCGACGATTCATATTATTCTTTTCGTCTTCGTCCTTTATTTATCCTTGCAAATGAACTAGTTATTAACTATTCCAGTCACCGGAATAAACGCTCCAAAGTAAGTTGCCTGAGGCGGGATTTTAAAGTAAAGTTAATGAGCGCAGGGAAATTTATGCCTTATTTAGTATGGAGTCGTATCGCGCGAAATTTCAAATTAGCGTCGGAGACGGAGAGCGACTCGCGTTTCGCGGTACAGTGGCGTAGGATCGTCGAATATATTTAGTTTTCTTTCTTTTTTTTACTGTTGTTAATGTTCGGGGTAAAATATAAAAATACAAGTGTTTCAAAAACTGAACACTAAACAAAGCATTAAAACGGAATATATTAATTAATTATTATCTTTTTATGTTATTTTATCTATTTATTTTACTTTTATTACTACCATTATTTTTTTATGTTATCTTCATTGTTTTAAGTTTCTGATATGTATTTTTACTTATATGGCAGACAGAGTATTGCACCCACCGCTCTGTTCCGCTGAAATAAAAAGCTATTATTATTATTATTATTAAAATACTTGGTGTCGAAAAACTCGTGGTACAGCAGAAAAATGTAATCAACTGCCTAACATGAAGAACTTAAATATACTTTTTTTTTAATTTTAGCATTTAACTTTTTTATTTCGGCAACTTTAATATTAAAGAAACTTTTGGAGCTGAGTCTACGAAATTATAAAAGCTGATAATAACCGCATAGCAACCGAATATTTTGAATTTAACTAAAAATATCCATTTCAAGCACAATTTACTCGAAAACGAAAGCTTCAATCAAAGCTGTACTACAAAATCAACCCCAAATATGAAGTAGACTCACCCCATTAAATTCCAAAAAATTTTCACAAAGTACCCTAATTTAAGTAAGTAGATACATTTTTCATAACTGTGATATTATGTCTACAATATCTTAAAATTGGTCAACAGCTGTCGCAGAGAACGTCAACACACAAATAAATTCTCTTCAGCAACATGATTTCCATTAAAATATACTGTCTACCATAGAACTCTTACAAACACAAAAAAATGCTCGTAAAACAACAAATGCAGGCACTCTTAAATATATATATATTTATATATATATTATAACACAACGCGAAAATTGTGCTCGTCTGTCCGGATAAAAGCTATGGAATGTCAGGACCGAATAAACTACATTCAGCTCGCAACGCTATTTCCATAAAAACCTATGGAGCTTTGAAACATCAATTCAACTATAAAATCTAAAAACTATGACAACAATGTTTGGTTCGCGCCATCTATATTTTTTTAAAGTCAATATCGTACATGAGTCCTAACCGTCTGGAAACAATGAGACAAAAGCATGTTGTGAAATTGAAGGTAGTGGGGAGGGGAAGGAGATGGGGACACAGTACTTGGCCATTCAGATCTGGTTGTCGAACACAGCTAATGCCACTTCAAGCAACATTTCGATTCAGTTATGGTGGCCTTTCACCAGGGTAATTCTTAGAGAATCTATCCCTCTGGTTTCGTTTAATCATTGCAAAAACGTAAAAGAGTATTCAAATCTCAGACGAAATCACGTAGTAAAGCTAGCACATACGTTACATATACATTTAAATAAAATTGAAACCAAGATACATTATTGTTTGTTTTTCTATCCAATACAATTTATTCTAGCACAAAATATTAATACAAATATTAAAAAGAATTACGCTTACATATATATTTTTTTAAATAATATATTTCAATCACAGCTGGGCTTTTACAATTTCAAATTGTACAAAACTAGATAAAATAATACCCTGATAAAAATAAACTACGTAACGCCACTGACAAAAATGATTATAAAGCTCGTATGATACCATCGCAGCCTAATAATTCCGCATTTCTGAAACACGTTTTGGGTATCGCCATACTTTTCCAACTTGCAATGCTGTATATATATGCGTCTCCTTCGCACGTTGAGGTCGCATCACACTAGCACGTTTTTGAGGACTGGTTAGATTCACAAAATATAGGGAAAACAGGGGCTAAATGTTACTAAAAATACTGAATTCTTTTAAAAAAGGTAAATCTTAAATAGCATCTAAGTAAAAAAGATGTAGTGACTTTTTTTTAATTATTGTCCGTTTCGAATCAACAAAAAGTCTATATACACCAACATCACCATTCAAAGTGTTTTTTTGTAACATGAACTAAGGCAAATAATGCACGTAACCTTAAAAAGTATAAAGTGAAAATATCACTTACACTACATTTTTCTGACAAATTTATTCATTATTATTTCACGTGAACATTTATTTTTTTATTTGTTGGTAAATTGCCCATCCCACTAGGCATAAGCCTGTGTTGGGATGGCAATTTGCAAAAGTGTTCTTTTTAGCTACATAGTAACATGTTAATATCGAAAACATAGTACATACATCATAAAAATAATTTAAGTAAATGACAAATTTGAAAATATATAATCTTCATGTTAAAAACTAAATTAAACTTGGTTTTTAAGGTGAGTAATGATAATGATTTTAAAGGAACTTTTAGTCAGTATGTTTCTGTGGCGTTGTACTTAAAACTTTTTTTCCGTAAGCGGTTTTATAAGCTGAAATTAATTTTACTACGACTTTCAATAATTATCCTAGTCCATGAAGTTTTTTTGGTATTAGTGAGCATGGTGTAACTATAAAATAAATGTTTAAGCACTTTTTTGTCTTTCGAAAACATACAATATTCACTTATATTGTTCCACATTTTACTACTGAAATAAAATGTAAATATTCTTTATACAAAAAGGAATACTTTCGATTAAAAAAATACAGCTCACACACACAACTATTAATTTCAGTTTTTGCCGCCTAGCGGTCAATAAATTCTCACCAGTTACCTCATTCGAGACGACGGAGACGAAAATTTAAAACGAATGTAGTAATAGTCACTGTATCGCTTTCCCCTTTTTAATGTATTTTTCAAAGATTATTTATTTATTTCATATCTGTAAAAAGCATTTACTTTGTGGCTTGCCATATTTATAAATAGAACACATACACTTTGTTTATAACCACTTTTTTATAAAAAAAGTGGTTATAAACAAAGTGTATGTGTTCTATTTATATTTATTTATTTGTTTACCCACATTTTAATGCCTCCAAACTACTTCTGTAATTTTTCAGTAGGTGTACAAGATGATGCAGAACGTACCCGATAAACTTTAACAAGGGATTTCTGAGTTTTTTGGATTAAAAAATCATTTTGATCGCCTCAGACAATATTGTATTTTTTTTTTTTACATTTATAAACTAAAATATTTATTTTTCTGTGTTAGTTTTGCCCCACTCTTCCCAATTATATTTCCATATTTTGGACTCGTAACACGCGCCGAGCAAGTCAAGAATTACTTATTAAAATTTTACACGTCAGCTTCATACGAACACAAGCATAATATATTTATATTTCATTCGTATAAAACTCTTTATTTGAATACTTGCATGAAATTCATGGAGGTTTCTTGTTTACGTAGGGAGGTGCAAACCTTACTATTTAAATATTTAAAATGTTCGTTAAGCACTATCTTCTAAATTCCAATGGACATTTCTCACTCACTCTAACAATCACGACCCTTGAAATATTTCAGGAAAAAAAGTTGCTATAAAAATAAGCTATGTTTTTTTTCTATTTTTTATTTATCATATCTTTATAAAAAAATATAATAATTTTGTTGCTATGCCTGTTTTACTGGGAAGAAAATGTGTCATGACAGACGTAGTATGTTAATAATACAGTATAAGGTTATAAGTATAACAGAAGAGCATGTATGAAAGTAAATGAAGCAAGGAGTGTGGTCCAAGACAGAGTTGTATGGCGGTCGGTCATCTCTGCCTACCCTTGCGGGGTAACGGTGTGATGGTTAGTTAGTTTAGTTATAATAGTTTTGTTTATAAGAATAACATGAGAGTACATTCCATTCTACGTCAACCTCACAATATTACACTCCTATGCGACGAATTCAACATCTGGAAACAAATACTCCGATGTTGTTGATATAGTTAGAACGTCAATATCACAATATAATTATACCTTAGTACAGTTTTTTTAATCTAGTAGAGCTAAATAAATTGTAGAAACTATTTTACTCCAGACGTACATGTTATTCAATACTATTTTTTCTTTTTTTACAATATTTTTTGCACTGTTTAAGACTATATTGTTTTTTTTTTAATGTTATTTTTTTTATAATAAGCCTTTAACCGGCGTAAATAAATAAATGAATATTTTCGAGGAATAAAAAAAAACATTTCTGAGGTTGATGGCTAATTATAATAAAACATTATTTGACTACCTCCGTAGCAGAGTGGTTCAAGCTTTTGATTTGATGAAGTTGTGGGGGTAATTTATAATTTATTTAAAATAGATCTCAAAAAAACTGTTCCTTACCAAACATTTGAAATATGAATGATGGTGACGTACATAAAATTTAAGTACCACGTTAAAACGTGCCGCAAATATACCATTTAATTACTTTATATGAATTAAATGTGTCATGACACATATAAATTAAATAACGTTCATTTGCACACACCGGGTTCGAACCCGTGACCTCTGGATTCGGAACACTATAAATAATAATAATTATAGTAATAAATAATGGTAATTATGGTTTTATTACGAGCTACATGCTGAAATTGTAAAATGTAATGAAGTCTATATTGACCCTGTATAAATCCAGTTGAAAAATTGATAGGAAATAATGAATGAACATAGAAGAGTAAAATTTATATTTTCGTCTTTCGAGTTTGTCCGTACGTAACCGAACCCGTAAAATAATTGAAATTCTCAGCACATTCTGGATTCAAATCTCACATAAGAACTACCCCTAAAAAGCTTTGATTCGACCCCAAGAGCGCTCGTTACAAAGGCGGTAGCTACCCTTAATAAAGACACCCTTATTATACTATTCGCGCTGGGAATAGACTTTCAGGCCGTCTTAAGCTTGCAAAGCAAAAAGCAAGCCTTTCTCTCGGAGGAGTCGGTACATACAAACCTCCGGAAAATGTGGTTGGAATATTGAAAACTTCAGAGAAAATCGATTAGTTTTTATCAGTTGATATTTAAAAGCTATTAAATATTTTTTTTGAGGCTTCGTCACTTTGAGAAGGCATTAAAGGAAATCATTATTTTATTTTTTTTAAATGAAAAAACAACTTTGTACAAGACCACAGATTTTATTTCAATTTTTATGACCGACTGGTTTCGCTTAGTCTAAGAATTACAGGGTACAGAATTAAATTAAACAAAAAATACAAAGTGTGCGTTTATGTATACACAGAGAGGTAGAATACAATATAAATTAAAATGAAATAACTGCGATAAAACAAAACAATGACAAAAATATATAGAGGTTTCTTTTCTGTTTTAGTCTGCTATGGAGTCCTGAAACCAACCCTATTGTGTGACAGTGATCCATGGCAGAGAAAGGTCGAAAGAAGACTGACCAAATTGGAAATGAGGCCGATGAAGCGTATTTGTAATAACTATTTGCGTTAAAAAATATTTAATCGCTGCATGCACTAAGTATTATGATAGTTTAAACATGAAGGGTGGATAAACGGAGTAAATAGGGTCAAAACAAAAAATGATGAGGAAGTAAATGGAAAAATAAGTTGGAGATGCCTTAGAAAGGCTTGCCACTTTAGAGCGAATTTGTTTCCTATTTTTTCCAAGTAACAAATATAACAAAGGTGTTTTTTTACATTATCTCCACACAGGAGGCTTTTAGGGAAAAAAAATCCCTCGGGGTCTTTGTCATCTTTGGGGATGCTGTGTAGAGGGTCATTTTAAGAAAAATAAGGAGTAAACCTGGGTCTTGACGAGACCAATGTTGAAGGAGGGAGGAAACACAGAGGCTGGCAAATCGTTCCACAGCCGAGCTGTTAAACATGTGAACGAGTCGTAAAAGCGACCCGTTCGTATGTATTTAATTTTGATCGTGTACAAATGATAAGCGCGTGATTGGCGAGTTTCCGACTATGCACCGGTGCCGAAGGGACCAATGGCGCAAGTTCCTCGGAGAATTTTTCATTTATTGATATGCCTGTCTCACTGGGACGAGTTCAGACGCGATTAACAATAAACAACTCTTTCTTAATAATTGGCATTCATACACATTCTCGGCATGAGCTAAAGCATTTAATTGGCTTTTAGGTCAATTTCTTGCTCCGACGACCGTGAATTATTTTTCCACTATGTTCGGTGTCAGATATTCATCTGATTTTTTTTTCTTCGTCCACCCATCAACCCCTTGTCTTACCCCATATCTATAATATTATTTATTATTCGTGAAATTCCCACGCTACTGTGAACATTTCCAGAATTGCCTTAACATTTTATATATTTCCGTAGAAAGCAATCACTTTGTGATTTAACATATTCAAAGAAATTTAATAATTACTTTGTATAAGACCACGGATATTATTTTATTTTTTTATGACCGACTGGCTTCGCCTCGTCAAGCATCGTCAGGGTACAAAATTAAATTTAAAAAAAAAAGAATACTAAGTGTGCGGTTATATCTACATACCGAGGGAGAACAAAATATAAAATAAAATAACATAACAGTGAGAAAGCAATATAATAATTTAATATATAATACATATTCTGATTGAACAAGTGTTTCTAAATTTCAAAAAAAAAACTAAAAAAAAGTGTATTAGAATAAAAACTAAGTCTAACCACCACATAACAGTACTTCTTGTGGGTTGAAACCACCCCCCTGAACCTCCCACCAACCCCTTAAACCCACCCCCTCCCGGCGGTTAGGGCAGGGCTTTTATAAAAGAGCCTTTAACGTGGGGCGTGGCCTTGCTGGATTTATCTCCAGAAAACCAAAAGGAAAAGGCGGGGGCCAAGGAGGGGCGGAGGGGGTGAGGGGGCGTCTTAAGGAATAAAGCGAACCCGAATGGAATCTAAAGGGAATATAAAGGGCATCTAAAAAGGGCGAAGGGTATTATTGTGGCGGCTGGATGAATGGTTATCTGTTCGGGGAATGTTCTCAAAGGGGGCCTTAGAAAGTGAACACAAAATACACAAATTGTTGTTCCTTAAATGTTTATCTAGCTACGCTGCCATATTATCTTGGAGACTTCCTAGAGTACTAGAGAAAGCGCTGATTCTGGATTATTTAGGGTTGAGTTCTTTATTTATTCAACTAAAAACAAGTTGGTTAATATTGTTTTTCTTTTTATCTTAATAAAAATCACATCATTGTACGATCGAGTGCACTACACAATAGTAACAGATTAAATAATTTAGAAGCACTAGAAATTAAGAAAAACATTAAAATTAAAAGTCATATTGTTAACAATCAGCTGAATTTGTCCAGTGGTCCAATGTTAGGTATATTTCCTGTAAGCCTATAAAATTTCTTATTACTACACAATCCCCTTCTCAGTTGACGTTTTCTTCTTTCATTTTAAATTATCTATGTTTTTAAATGTTTTTTTTTTTGTCTTCTTACAGTTCTCTTATTTTATTTGATATTGTGTTTCTTTATATAAATCCTTATTAGCTTGTTAATTTTTTTCTGTTTACGTATTGTCCTCACATGTTCTAACGAAATTTTTTTTTTAAATAATGTTTTCGTATGCACTGGCAATATTTAAAAAAGAGATTAAAGGTAGATTTAACGCCTCAGTTTTATGCAAGGATATTGAATTATCAACATAAATACATATAAAAGATTTAAAATTTCCTCACCGGTACAAGTTTGTTTCTTACTAGCAATGGTGAAAGATAATTTTGGCAAAACTAGGTAATATCTTAATCAAGTTATTTTCAGTGAAAAAAAATCCTTACAAAATAATTTCATTAAGTTTCTTAATCAAGAAAGTGGTTACGATACCATTTAATGGTTGAAAAAAAACCTCCCTTATCAATCAACCCTTCACGACGTATTGAGGTCAGCCATCCATTTTACATTTGAATCCAAGATCTACCAAGAGTTTGGGGTAAAAACGCCTCTCCTGGGGTAAGATTGATTGCCCAAAACGGTGGCAGAACTCTGAAGAGATTTAATATGTAAATTAACATTTTTTACCCCGAGCTAAGAAGGGTTAAGTCTGAAATCTTAAGAAAACGCGGCTTGAAATATTGATCGGTCGTAGACGGGTTAGACTTAGGATTTTCAACAAAAAGTGTATAATTAATAAGTTAATACCTTCTAGCAGTTTCTGTGTGGATGATTTGTAGTGGTTAATATTCTTGATTTGTGATCGGAGGCTTCAAATTCGATTCTGTCGAAATATTTTTATTTTTTTGTTTTTTTGAATTTTTTCTCTTCTTAAAATTAAAAAATTACAAGTTTCAGATTTTTTTTTTTTTTGTGACATCGCACAAGAATTTGTCTGACTGATTATGGCACCTCCAAAATTATCGGAAAATGTCAGGAAAGGAGTAGTGATAAGAAGCGGGAAAAACCTGGCTGATCAGATCTGATAAAAAAATACAGTTAAAGCCAAATAATTCATTTTTATTAAGTCTTTCAAAAAGATAATGTTTAAAGCTAAATAGTGATGATTTCGAGATTAACATCTTCATTAAAAAAAGTGTGGCTCAAATAAATGGGATAGGGAAAAAGGTTGGATAAAGTAGAAGGTGAGAAATACTTGGCCATTCAAACCTAGTCACCACAATTAGCTGAAGACATTTTAAGCAACATTCTGATCCTGTGCAGTGGTCTCTCGCCAGAGCGGTAATAAAAACATTTATTTTAAATACTTACTCAACGCGTGTCATATTCGGGGATGCTGTGTCAAGGGACTTTTCAAATAAATTAAGGAGTAAATCTGGATCCTAACGAGGCCTCTGTTGTAGGACGAAGAAACACAGAGGCGGAAAAATCATCAAAAACGGGCCGTAGAAGCGACCCGTTCAAAGGATCAATGACGAAAGTTTCTCGGAGCATTTTCTATTGAAATACCGGTAGAACAAAGACAGTATTCCCACTGACATCTATGCTCCAAAGATTACAATCGGTTTATTAAGAAAAGGGAAACTATCAAGTGTCTGCACAGAGTCAAGTGTGTTTTCAAGCAATTTGGGGCTCTAGACCAGAGGTGACTGCCAAATTCAATAATGAAGCGCACTTGAAATATGCACAAGGTCAGCAGCATTAAACTATGAATAAGATAATAAAATCATTATGATCCATGTTGCTTCTTGAATGTTATTTAACCTTGTGAAAAATCATTTAATGTTTTTGCATTTCGTTATATCCATTGGTATATGCATTACACACACTACTAAGGAGGATATCTTATTAAAAGGGGGGGGGGTTAGCCCAAGTACACATTTGAATTCATTCTTATGAATCAGTAACAAAAAAATCACATGTTTTGAGGGTGCTCTCATCCAGCCGACTCTGTGGCTGATGTGACGATGAATTTTAAAATTATTTTAACGAATGCATACCTTATTTTATTTTATATATTTCAACTTCACTTAACTGTTAGTAAAGGGATATTGTATTTTAAAAAAAAAATAGGACCTGTGAGGTAGGACTAGAATAATGTTTATGTAAATGAATTTGTCCTATTATAAGAATAAGGAATTATTTACTCTTGATCGATTTATTTATATGGTTCATTGCCTTCTCAAGGAAGTCATCATGTCGTAAAGAGTGTATGAAAGAAATATTATTTTTACCGTTGTAAATAAATTTAAAAAATAATGAATCTATTTGGAAGATTTGAAAAAAAAACACATTTTGAGAAAATTTCAAAAAAATTTTATCGTTTTTCCACCCTAAGAATTGGTAAACCTTCTGTAGGTTTCTAAAAGTAACGTTAGGTCATCCGTCTTACCGAATTAATATCTGCCTAACCGCACGGGGATTCCGAGACCGTATCCAACTTCCATCTCATCTATCAACGTCCACCTTTTCAATGGCGCAACATCTATTTAAATTAAACAAAGAAAAATAATTAATTAAACCCGAGTCACGCCATTATACCGCCTCCTTAAGACGTTCTCCATTTTCCTGGCTTTTCCCTCGGCAGCGAGAAAATTGGGAGAAATTATTTATCTTGGGGGAAACGGGGCGGATCCGGGTGGGGGTGGGGGATGATTAATGCTCCGGTACATTAGGGGTGGCTGGGCGGGGGGTTTTATCTCGGCCCCACATCTGGGGCAAAAACAAAAAGGGTGGAAGATGGAGAAAGCGGCTTCGGTGGCTGTGTTAAATATTACGTAAGGAGGCTTCACATGAAGATGAACAGTGGACGCATTGAAATGGAGAAAACTGGAACGATTTTTGACCCAAGCCCCAGATGTTTTTTTCCGCAAGGGTAGACAAAGAGGGTGGTTTTTCAATCACTGTGTATTAAAACACACTCAGTCCATATTCATATAGACACTCCCGTTACTTTTTTATAACGTTGTCAAACAGACAATAATTATGTTTACAATAAGTGCCAATAAGACTGAATACTTTGGTATTTTATTTTTATTTATTGTCCAATTACAAAAATATATACATCATGAAATGAGAAAAAAAGAACAACAGAAAAAGAACAGCACATACATGGCATGTTCAAAAGAAAAGGTGAATTTTGAATTTTCGCGGTTGTGTACATTCGTTTTTTTTTTTGTTATGTTGGTACACATATGTTTGTCGGGAACGTCCGAGGAAGACATGACAAAACCAAAAACTTGAATCGGGCCATGTAAAGAGTCAGAATAACAGAAGAATTTATGTGTGCCGAGACACAGTTGTATGGCGGTCTGTCCTCTCTCCCTACCCTTGGTTATAATAAGTGCCTAAAAATGAACATGGTCTAAAATAAATTGGGCTAAACAGCTTATGAATTATAAAAAAGAATCAATTGATTTACTAAAAATTGCCTATAAATCATATACTACCAGCACACACTTTTCTATAACACCGTTTTGTAATAAACATAAAGTGCCATAGAAGGTCAGGGAAGAACAATGTTAAGATACAGAAGAAACATCGCAGCGTTAAACGCGAAATACGTCTTTATTGAAATTAATCTGTTTTCTTAAATATAGCCACTTTTTCATTTTTATATAGACACCACACAAATGTACTAACTGCTTCTGACTGTCCGGAACCAGTAGGACTATGACATCCCTAATTGCGGAACGTTGTGAAGCTGAAGATGGTGGAGAAGGGAAGAAGATTAGGAAGAAAAAGGTTTGAAAGTACCTGGCTGTTCAGATCTTGTCACCAAATACAGCTAAGACCATTTCAAGCAACTTTACGATTCTGAATGAAGGTTTTTCACCAGGAGCGATTCTTAATTTGTTACGATGGTAAATTTGTTTTTTTGGATCAAACCACTGTTCAATTTTCATATGGACATCACACGAGAGTACCAACTGCTCCCAATAGTCCAGTGCAAGTAGGGCTATGGCATCCCTAATTGTTGCACGTTGTGAGGTTTAAAGGAGTCGGGATTAGAAAAAGATGCGGAAGGGGAAGGTTGGAAAGTTGGAAAGGCTGGTACCTTGTTTTTCAGATCTAGTGCCTAAACACGGAGTGTTACTTAGAGTATCTACCACTCTGCATACACAGATACTCAAAGTATCGTCTAAAGTAATTAAATTCCCCAATAGACGTTTTTTATATTTTTTTTATAGCTAATACTGCACAAGAGTCCCAACTGATCCCAACCGTCTAGAGACAGTGAAACTATGGAATCCTTAAGCCTGATTCACACCAACGTCCGGTTCCGCTCAGTGCCGATATTGTTCCGCAAGAAAACTTATTGATATGGTATGAATATCAATCAAAGGGTATGTGCCTAGACAAATTTGTGTGGCAGTATATCCTTCTGCCCACCCTTGTGATATTTAACTACTTATTTAGTTAAATAATTATTTTTAAGTGTAAAAATTCTAACATCGCAGATTTTTTTTTATCAAAAACCATTTTTTTATGACTAAATAATATTTTTATTAATTATTTATTATTAAAAATATTATTTAGTGATAAAAAAATTGTTTAAAAAAAAAAAAAAATCTGCGTTGTAAGTATTTTTACACCTAAAAATAATTATTTAACTAAATAAGTAGTTAAATATCACAAGGGTGGGCAGAAGGATATACTGCCACACAAATTTGTCTTGGCGCATACTCCTTGATTGATATTCATACCATATCAATAAGTTTTCTTGCGGAACAATATCGGCACTGAGCGGAACCGGACGTTGGTGTGAATCAGGCTATAATCGGCGTATATTGTGAGGCTTAAGATAATGGGGAGGAGAAGGAGATGGAAACGAGAAAGTTCAGGAAGTACCTGGCTATTCAGATCTGGTCACCAAACACGGCTAAAGCTATTTAATCAAGGTTTCGATTCTGAATGGTGGTCTTTCACCAGGGCGATACTTAAGTTTCTCCCACTCTGGAACGTGCCGCAACTACACTATTTATAATTCTATGTTAATTAAATACGTTATGATACATATTAATCAAATAAAAAATATTTGCGCATGCTGGACTTGAACCCGATACCTCTGGATTCGTAGTCGAACGTCTTACCACTCGACTACGGAGGCTGTCAAATTGGTTGATTGACCGGTTAGTAGCTGAGTGGACAAACGCGTCGACTTCCCACCGAGCGTCGCGTCGTGGCATAAATTCCTCTGCTTGCTAAGTCATCCGTCATTGCACAAGCAACATAGTGGTTCGGGAATGTTTGTCTTCCTTTAAAAAAAAAAAAAAAAAAAAATGTATTTGGCGGATTGGAGAAATGAAAAGGAAGCTTTATTTATCATCCTAAATTATTAATTTGAAAAGTTGAAAAAGCGTATAAAGTTGATATGTTAATGCATTTGGATATATATTATAAAACCTTTTCTATATGTGTGGTGTAAATAAATGCTTGTTTTATTACACTATGCATAGCGTTGTGACCGCTCCGTAAGAACTACTACAAATAACTACTTCATTTTGCGGCAGTTCAAACATTATTGATTTTTCATTGAACAAATACTTCAATTGAAGTTACACTACAAAGAACTACTTTATTCTGCGGTAGGTTAGTTGCGAAGTTGAAGCCTACAAAAAAGGACTTTATTCTAAGTACTTCAATTGAAGTTCGACTTGAGAATCTCTACCGACTAGTACGTTTTTTTTGGCGGGTAACCAGTTCCAGTTCTTTCCGTTTTTAAATCTCTAGCGACTAGTACTTACTTTGGTTTTGGCGAGGAACTTTTGACGATTTGCTAGTACTTTTCGAAAAACTCTCCAAGAACCGGTTCCAAAATGAACTGGACAAATAAACGGTTCCTCGCCGGTCACCTACAGACCATCTCTAATTTCAAATATCTTTTTGGCGAGTTTGACTTCAATTGAAGTGTTCATTTTAAATAACTAGCAGTTCGTGAAGCATTCACAAAACATTGAAGGTTTTTCCCAACGCTAACTATGCTTGTATCTACAATATTTTTATATCATTCATCTCTTAATGTGTTCGGTAAACAATTGTTTATATGAGGTCTCTGTTAAATAAATAAATAAACATTTAAAGATTATTGTTTCAAATTGTTTTTAGTTTAATGTACACAAACATATTGATTGAAAAAATGCTCTGTTTCTTCAAAATAATCATTTTAAGGTTGATAATGCTACATAGCGTTTATGTACATTGCTGCTTTTGCTTCTAAACCCTTATTTGTGGAATTTTAAAAGATTAGGTTGTTTTCCGGTTGCTCCACGAGTTTGTATCTAGTTTCAAGATGTTAGGCATAACACAACAATAGCTTTAGATATGTATTCCGTCTCAGATCGATAAGTTCCGAAGCAGGCTGCGCACCGCAGGGCGGGTAAAGAAGCCGGCTTTAATTAAATTTCTAATACATAATTCAAAGTAAACACGCAGCCCATTGCGATGAAGGAATAATAATAAATACCCGGAGAGGAGGGGCCGGCCTGGAGCGGGGGCTCGAACCTGGAAACCAGGGCCGCGCCGTCACTGCACAAAGGTTCGAAATGCATGTTTAGCTGGACAAAAATAAATTCGCAAAAAAACGTTGACTTTAAAAATTATCGTCGATTTCTGTTATTTTTTATGTTCACATTTTTAGAATTTGATCCCTTGGAATAACAAGGTTCCGTCTGACACCACACTGCTATGCGATATATCGCATGATATTGTCGTATCAGATGGAACCTTGTTATTTCAAGGGGTGGAATTGTCAACTTATAATATTGATATTTTTAAGTACCAACACGTTAACCGTATTCAAAATTGTTTACTTTTCTCTGCTTTCTCTAAAACGTTCATATTTATACGTGCTGTAAATTTGGATTGTTTAAGCCCTTTTTATGAATACCGCACAAGAGTCGCAACTGCTCCTAACGATCTAGAACAAGTGAGACTATCACATCTCCACTCGGTGTATGTTGTAAAATTAAAGGTAGTGAGGATGTAAGGGAGATAGGAAAGAGGAAGCTTGTGAAGTACCTGGCTATTCAGATCTAGTTACCAAATACGAAAGCCATTTCAAGCAACGTTTTGATTCTGAATGGTGGTCTTTTACCAGGGCGATACATATAGTATCTACCACTTTGTAACGTGCCGCAAATATACTAAACATCACTTTTATATGAATTAAATATGTAAACATAGCTTGTGCGTAACATTGAGAATTCCTTCATTAAAAAGGCGTAGGAAAGACTTGGATTTAATTTGCATTTCCTCACCTTCTTTGTTGCAACTCATCCATTTCAACATTCCTTGTCGTATACTTAGAAACAATGAATTGTCGTTCCCCAATCACCACTCTACTAATTATGGTTATTATTCTCCACTGTCCAGAATGTTAAGACTTGTCAACTCAAGCCATCGTCTTGAAATATTTGGTACGAGTCTAAATGATTTTTGTCATTCTTTAAGACTAAGAAAATCTTACTCAGACTCTGACTTGAATTTTCTTTTAAATGTATATTTTAGTCTTATTTTTGTCATTATTTCATTATAATAATAATATTTGGATAATTTTTATAGCGCCGTTTTTGTGAAAAATCATTTTAAGGGCGCTGTACAAATTTTAATTTCTAGTTAATATTAATTCTTAGTTTATATAAACATAAAGCAACTTACAATACACTTCTGGCAGAACACAATCGCTTTTTTTTTTTTTTTTTTTTTATTTAGCATCTATATAAATGAGAACATATGCAAATACAAAATATGATGTATGTGTGAAAATGTTAACAGAGATAGCAGTAAAGATAAATTAGGTACATTAATTATTATAATTGTAACACTCTTTGTTATCATCGTTGTTGTTTTTTTTTTTTTTCTCTTTTTCTTTTTCTTCTTTTCTTCTTAGTCCTCCTCACTAGGGGGTCCTGTGCTGAGGCGGACTAGAGTTATGTAATTTCATGTCATCTAATTTGGTGCGTCTTCTATGTCGTTTTTAGTACTGCTTTTAATGTTATCTCATTGAGTTCTTTCAGCCAGACTTTAATTCTTGATTTGTACTCGTTTAGTTTTTCTATTTGTTTTATATCCGGAGGAAGGATGTTGTGGAGTTTTGTTGCTAAATATGTACAGTTTCTTTGTCCGAATGCGGTTTTATAAAATGGTATGTTTTTTATATCGTTTTGATTTGATCTAGTTTCATGGATGCGTGGTCCAGTGAGGGGTTCCTTATTTTTGAATAGTTTTAATAGTATTTTTAGTATATTTTTGGCATATATTTGTAGTACATTGGGTACATCAAAACTTTTAAAGATTTCTATCGAAGGTGTTCTTATGGGTACTTTAAGAATGGTTTTTATGATTCCCTTTTGGATGGTATTCACTTGATGTATGTACTTAGATGTTGCAGATCCCCATCCCATGATTCCATATTCGATTCGAGAGTGACATAATGCGTAGTAGACTTTTTTCATATCATTTTTATTTACCACATTTCTAAGGTTTTTAAAGAAATATATAAGACTTGTGAGTTTTTCTGTAATACCTTTGATGTGTAGGTCCCACTTAAGATTATCATCAATTACTACTCCAAGGTATTTTATGTTTTGTGATTTAGTTATAATGGGGCAGCGACATTGGATATTATTTCTTTGACATTCATGTAATTTGAGGTGTAGTGCTTGCCCTGGTTGATTCCTTGAGTCTATGGAGAACGTTAAATATTTAGTTTTGCTGACATTGAGGGTGAGAGAGTTTATTTGAAGCCAATTTTGAAGTTCATTAAGCCCTCGTTCAGCAACGTTAAATGTTTCCGTCCAGTTTTCTTCTTGAAACATCAAAACGGTATCATCAGCAAAACTGATAATGTTTCCTTTAATGGGTAGGTTCGTGATATCATTTATGTAGATGATAAATAAAATCGGTCCCAATACACTTCCTTGAGGGACGCCGTAGTTTAAAGGCAATGGTTTGCTCTTTTGTTTGCCAATCTGTACATGTTGTTCTCGCCCTGTTATGTAAGTTGTTAATAAATCCATTGTTGTTTCAGCCATTCCTATTTGTTTAAGCTTAGATAATAGTATTTTATGGTCTATTGTGTCGAAATCTTTTTGAAGGTCTATAAATAAGGCCAAACATTTTTTCCCTTCGTCTATATTTTTTATGGCTATGTTTGTAAGATTTTCTATGGCATCAGTGGTACTTAGATTTTCTCTAAAACCGTATTGGGATGGTGATAATATTTTATTATGTTCTAGAAATTGTACAATTTGCTTTTTCATGACAGTTTCCAGGATCTTTGAAAATGAGTTTAAGAGACTTATAGGTCGATAATTATATATATCCTTTTTGTTTCCATTTTTATATATGGGTATAACTGTGGCTTTTTTAAGTCAAGAAGGGAAGACACTTTTTGATATGGAAAGATTTACTAAATATGTCAAAGGGAAGGTCAGTTCGTTTTGTAATTGTTTTATTGTTTTATTTGAGATTATATCATTTCCCGATGATTTATTAGCATCAAGGGTTGCAATCACGTTTCTGATATCATTACTGGTTATTTGAGATAACTTCAGTTTATTAACCTGGTTAAATTTCTCTTTAGTTTCTGTTGCAATTTTTTTTGTGGTATTTTGTTTTATTTTCTTTGCTAATAGTGACCCTATATTAGTAAAAAATTCATTTATGTATTCGAGAACTTTGTCCGGATGATTTGTGAATGAAATTAGATTATTATCAATGTCTAGTTCGTCAATGGTCTTGTAGTTAAGAGAAGGTTTTGAATTTGTAATTTCATTAATGATCTTCCATAGTTTGCGGGAGTCATTATTACATTCGTCTATTTTCTTCTTATAATAGTTTTCTTTAACATTACGTAAAACATTTTTGCAGATGTTTCTGTATCTTTTGTAGTATCGTAGTATAAATATATCATAAGGATTTTGTTTAACTTTTCTGTGTAATTCATCTCTTTTTCTAATGCAGTTAATGACGCTTTGAGTTATCCATGGTTTGAGATGTTTGTTTTTGTGAGAAATCTTTTTTTCTGTTGATTTGGTATTTGACGTGATAATGTGTGTTATATATTCAATAAATTTAATCCAGGCATTATTTGCATCAAGGTTTTTTAGTATTTTCATCCAGTTTGTGTTTAGTAGATGTTGTTTAATTTCAGGCCATCGTGTTTCTTTCATTTGCAGAACAATTGGGTATGGTTGAGTACTAAGTATTTTTTTTTTTTTAATGGACAATAAAGTTGCATAGTGGTCGGTCATGG